>MU551644.1:459199-499553 GCA_024362625.1 Silurus asotus
AGGACAATTCACACACAATCTGTTCACTGTCCTGCGTTCATTCATTTGTAATCACCTCTGTGTTTCTTCTTTCCACAAGAAGCCACTGAACCTCTGAACCTGAATCCTTCACGCAGACCTCGTCGTCAGGACTGGAACGGAGAACTCTGTGAAAATGGATCCTTTTACTTCGCCACAAAAGATCTTATAAATAAAGGACTGCTGCAGGTGGGTCACGGCTATAAATGCTGCACTATTGGGGTGTGATTTTAGGCATTTACGTGAGAAATAGGAAACAGAAAAAGACAAGTTTATATTTGTTCATTATTCATCTGTAACCTGCGATTCAGAAATGATGAATTAAAGAAGAGAAATAGAAATAATAGAGAAACAACCAGTTAATTACAGTGTACAAGACGAATAATAACATGTCGTACAACAACACAAGCCGTCATGTTATAAATCTTTATTATTCTTTATTTAACTCTGAACTCTGGCCTTTGACCATTTTACTGTCTGAAAAGTAAACAAGAAAAAAGTTTCACAAGCGTCACACACACCCAAAAACAATAAAAGAAAAAACATGAACCACTCTCAGAGCCTCATGTCCATCAGAAGCTTGTTGTCTATTATAAATGAGAGTGTGTGACTTTATACACTGTCTATAATCTATCAGGATCTTCACATTGTTCAGTTTTATGAAATCAGACCACACGTTGTGTTCTATAACAATTCTTTCCCTTTGGTACATTATATAGGGAGGGAAAGTCGCCTACTTTGAGATGCCCCCAGAGAACAGTGTTGATATCGATGTGGACATCGACTGGCCCGTAGCAGAACAGAGGGTTCTCAGGTAAATGAGTTCTGTACCGGTTTCTCTTGGAACATCTTGAAAATCAACGTCCTGGTGCATGTGTGTGTGTGTGTGTGTGTGTGTATATGTATACATGTGTGTATGTTTGTGTTTTGTTGTTGATGCAGGTTCGGTTACTTTGGTAAAGATAATCTGGGGAAGTTGCACCTGCTCCTGTGTAACGTATCGGGCTGCCTGACTGATGGACAGGTCTATCTGTCTTCAACCGGAGAGGAGATGTACTCTTTTAACACCAGAGACCTGACCACCATCAACATGCTGAAGAACGAGAAGATAGAGGTCAGTTGAGCTGAGAGCATTGTGTTCACTCAGAAACCACACCAAACCAAACATTCTTCATTTCTTTACAGTGTCTCCTGTACATTCTAATTACACAAACCCAACATCAATATGATCACATTCCAATCGTTTTTATTAATAAGTTGATCAATTTCCAAACTGAAACAGTAAATTAGTATTAATTCTGTGCAGCGTATCACCAGATTGACGTAAAACTCCATGCACCATTGAGCAAAACATGATGATGTATGAAAATAATCACTTCAAATCCCAATCTAAACAGAAAAGACCCACAAATGCACAAGGAATTCTCTTAATTATGCTGAAGTTCAGAGAAGTTTGGATGGAAGTATTTGGACGAGTCTCTCTGTATTGAGCCGCTTCATTACTATCAGCTCAGATAAGGTTTATTACATGAGCTTTTGGTGGAGGAACCATAGAGGAACCATAGAGGAACCATGCTAAAAATAGTTAATGTTTGGTAAATGAGTAATGAAAAATATAAGCACTTCTTCTTAAATCCTACTGTAAATAAGATCCAGTGAGCCGCTGTGTAAAAAGTTGGGACATCAAGAACATTATTAAAATCTTGGACCAGGTGGATATAAAAGCCTGCTTCTTCTATTTAAATCTGACATGTTCGTGTCTAAAGTTCTGAAGTAAATCTTTTCCACAGGTGATCCTAATCTCATCCAGTGATGATCTGATCTCAGACGCGTTTGCAGAGAAGCTGTATGAGAAAACAGGTTGTAAAGTGAAGCATCTGAAAGAAGATAAACAAGTGGAACTGGAGAGACTGCTGAAAGAGAAGAGGCTCAAGTGGAAGAATGTGGCCTTCATGGGTGAGCCTGCAAAACCTCTGGACAAGTCAAAAGTGAAAAGCATGTCTTGTGGTGTAGGTTTTAGGGGGTCTCTCCACTCTGCTTTCTCTAAATCCACAAACACACAATGCAGCTCCTTCTGACCTTCTCTATACTTATCTTACTGTAAATCTCTAAGTGGTTATTCTGAAGCAAATCATAAAACAAATATGATCTATCCAGAAATCCAGCTGTTTCATAGCTGTTCCCTCTCTGCAGGTAATGATGTGCCAGATGTGGAGTGCCTGAACCTGGCCGGTCTCAGCGCAGTGCCCTGTGACGTCCCCATTGTGGTTCTCAATGCAGCTAAATACCAGTGCCAGAGAGCAGCAGGACACGGGGCCCTCAAGGAGTTTGTTGAACACCTGATGAAGAAGGGGGCCATGTTTCAGGAGGAGCCCGGGTTGATTCCCGGTCAGGGAGCCAAACCCAGCTTTTAGGGTTGTACAAGACACACTTTGTTCCGGTCCCAAGCCGGATAAATGGGGGAAAGGTGTATTAGGAAGGGCATCCAGCGTAAAAACGTGCCAAATCGAACATGCGGATCACAAATACAGATGATCCGCTGTGGTGACCCCTAATGGGAAAAGCCGAAAGAAAGTTATCTTATGCTTGAGGTTTTAGATTTTTATTATAATTATAATTGTATTTGTTAATAATGAGTTATTTTTAGATGAGCACTAAACTGTCTCGATGATTAGAAGTCCAGCTGCATTTCTTCCTCCTAACCGTATGTACCGAAATGTGAATTTGTGTATCGTTACACAACTAAATATATATTTCGAATGTGGGATATTTATAAATGTACAGTATGGAATATGAACATTGTAGGTACAACAGTATTGAAGCTGATGGATAAACAGAAACACCACTGGCTCTGGATCTGCTGTGTATGTTTCTGTATCTCATTCTGGATGGAAGGAGGTTGAAGAGTTTGTGACTGGGATGTGAGGAGTCCCTGATGGTGTGTTCTCTGTGTAGATATCTCCTGTGGTGCAGGAGCTTAATGGCAGGTAGTTGTGTGTCGGTGATGGGGGATTTTCACTACTCTTTACTGTACTTCCCATCACACACAGTGGAGCTAGCTAGTGATGAGTCATTTATGAACGATTCTTTAATGTGACTCAAAAGAACGAGTCGTCTCAAAGTGATTTGCTCAATGGGGCTCTGAGAAGGTACTTGGAAGATAAATGCAAGAACTGTCAAATACATTTTAAATGTTGAATTTTGGTATAAGCCACAGTTTGATTTTATTATAAAAATCTAGTTTGGTTTAATAAAAAAAGAATCTATGTTTAAGATTGTTGATATAATTATTGCTCAGGATTAACAGCAATTGTGACAGATAGTACAACAGATAAATGTCCAACTGATGTGGTATTAAAAATAGAAACCCAGGACACTGAAGAAACTCGAGCAGAGTAAAACAAGCTTAAATCATAATTCAGGAAAAAAGCCGTTTCACCCCAACATAATGATGCAACACAGAGACATTGAGATTGAAATAATAAAAAATTAAATAAATCTATAATAGAAATACATAAAAAAAAAATGGTTGACTGGACAAAGAGAGTTTTGCAATGGCCAAAAAAAGGGGACAATAAGTAAATAAATAAAAAAATACATACATATATTTTACAAAAAATTAACAAATAAATGAAAGCAGCGAGACGACAAAAAGAAAATGGAGGTTGTAGAATGAAATAAAAATGTACCTTGTGCTTGTTGATAAAGACATCTGGAGAGAAATGTGCTTAAGAGAGCTATCAGACGAGGCTAAGAACCCCAAAGGAGGAAACTTCCAACTGAGTTTTTCAGCCATGTCGTACTTCAGAAGTGTCTATAATCACCTAAACTACTTCAGTCTGTGTGCACTGAATTTATTTAATACACGAGTTTCACAATTTGAGTTGAATTACTGAAATAAATGAACTTTTCCACGACATTCTAACTTATTGAGATGCACATGTATGTATGTATTTATCTTTTATCGGCTGCTCCCATAAGGGGGCGCCACAGAGGCTCAGGCTCATCACAAATGTAAAGATCATTACAGGCTGCAGGCTCCTACGGATACGGCATGTCTTTCATTCTAAGGTTTATTCTGAATTAAGAGGAGTTGATGTTTTAATAAATGAAAATATTTCGTTTCAGTCCCATGTTTCCAGGCTCCATAATAAGTCCTTCCATCTGCGCTTGTTGTTCTCAACGTTGCATCACCTGCACATCTGAGATTGTTAATGATTCGTTTAGCAATTGTGATTCCTTCTTTTGTTCTGCAAGTCCAGCCTTTGAAGAGACATTGCAGGGGACAGTGTAGCTAGACAGCATGGGATGGTGGTCTGTAGGATGGTTTTGGAGGTAAAGAAAAAGAGGAGGAGAGTGAGGACTGAAAGAAGAATAAGATGGTGGAAACTGAAGGAGGAAGGGTGTAGTGTGAGGTTCAGGGAAGAGGCCAGACAGGAGATCGGTGGTGGTGAAGAGGTGCTGGATGATTGGGGAACTTCTGCAGGAGTGATAAGAGAGACAGATGGAAAAGTACCATCTGCTCTGCATTCAGGTTCTTCAGCTTCTCCTGATGTTTGGTCTCGTAGTTCCGTCTCAGATTAAATTTCTTAATTACAGTCACATTCACTCCACTAATAACACACACGTGTTTACCGCCAGTGACCTTAAACATCTACTCAGAGTCAACTTCACTCTTCACCACTGTGAGGCGCTGTTTCACGATAACTGTACAATAGAGTTTAATGGAATGTTCCCAGGTAGTCTAGAGTTCAGTAAGGCAGCTGAAGCGCTGCATTATGGGATCTGTAGTTTGTGTTATTAGCGCTTTTTAATCGCCGGGACATTAATAATAATAATAATAATAATAGATCTCACGGGCCGGATTTGAGTTTGACACCCCTGATATATGTAAAGACACTGATCCTGTTAATGATTTCTCACAATCATTATCAACAATCATTTCACAATGTAGGAAACAGCTATTTTTTAGAAAAGGCACGCAGGAGACTCTGGTGGTCCTTGCAGGCGACCTGGTTGGTGACCTCTGGTCTATACAAACACAACACTGACATAAACATAAAGTAACTTTTAAACACTATTTTATTAAAGTCAGAGCAGCTCAAACTAAATAAATCACAAGGATTTCTGAAATAAAGAACAAAACAAGCTAAATAATATATTCACAATCAAAAACTAAAGTGGCTTCTGCATCATAAAAGCTGTTGTGTTGAACTCTTAAACATGTTCCTTCCACAGCTGAAGTAGAAAAACAGAACACCGGCTTAGCGCATAGCTTCGTCCAGGCGTGAAGATTCTGGAGGAGCTTCAGCAGATTGGAGTTGCTGTTTATCGCAGTAGATACGAGCTTCAACTCAGAAACACACATCTTACATTTGGATTAAAAGGCTTAAAATTATTTTTTTCCTCCTGCCCCCGGTGGTGTAGTGGGTAGGACTCAGCGCTCTCACCGCCGCGACCCGGGTTCGATTCCCGGTGAGGAAGGGGATCACAAATACGGAATAAGAAGCCGTAAGAATGTACTATTTTTTTTTTATGTTTTTTTTGTCTTTATGCTCAACTAAAGTGAAATAATGATCATATTTCCACTTTGAGAAACTCATCTTACTCTCGCCATTACTGCCGCACAGACCTGAATAAACGGAGACACGCCCACAGCGCGTCTTCTTCGCGTTTCCTGTGGTTCATCCTCCACTCCTACAGTGCGTCTCTGCTGTACGCACAGCTGTTAGACTGTAGTCTACACTTCAGCCCAAATTCATTCATTTAATAAACTAACGGGTAACGCGCCATGCGGTAACGGAGGTACTTTATTTAAAAAGTAACGCGTTACAGTATTAGATACTGTCGGAAGTAACCGGAAAAACAAAAGTACTAGTGACGCGCTATTGCTCAACACTGGTCGTCGCCATTACTGCGGTCAAGACAACCGCTGTTTGAGAATCCACGGTCAAGCCAGAAGCACTTTTCTGTGCGCGCGTCTAATCGTGCACTTACGGTATGCGGTACGGGTAGTGGGCGTGGTCAAAATATACAGACGCTTCAAAACGGCGTTTCCGTTATAAATAAATAAATAAATATTTAATGGTCCATGTTCAAACACTCTTAAAACATCTGTTTGAGATTATACAGTAAAATGTAAACGCAAAATGACCTTTATTTGACCTTCCTTTATATGTTTGCTAATTCATTCAATTGATCTTCACTTTTTCAGAAAAGTAAACCCAAACTCACTCCAAACATCAGTGCAGTTTTAATCATGATGTTTGAGGTGATGGTAGGTATGGTGTTAGGGAGAGGAATGTGGAAGGGCAGGAGAGCAGAAGGAGAAAGAGGTTGGAGAAACAGAAATGAGAAAAGTAGGCAGCAGTGTGATTGCAGGGAGAAGAGGTGGAGAAGATCCTGGAGAGGTGGAGGTACACGCTGGAGAGAAGAGGAAAGTCAGTAGGAGTAAGACAGAGTACATGTGTGTGAATGAGGGGGAGGACAGTGGAGGGGTGCGGTTGCAGGAAGAAGAGGTGGAGAAGGTGGAGGAGTTCAGGTACCTGGGGTCAACAGTGCAGAGTAATGGAGAGTGTGTTAGAGAAGTGAAGAAAAGAGTGCAGGCAGGGTGGAGTGGGTGGAGAAGAGTGATAGCAGGAGTGATTTGTGATAGAAGAGTATCTGTGAGAGTGAAAGGGAAAGTTTATAGGACTGTGGTGAGACCTGAGATGTTGTATGGATTAGAGACAGTGGCATTGAGTAAAAGACAGGAGGTGGAGCTGGAGGTAGCAGAACTGAAGATGTTGAGATGTTTGTTGGGAGTGACGACGATGGACAGGATTAGAAATGAGTTTATTAGAGGGACAGCGCATGTAGGACGTTTTGGAGACAAGGTGAGGGAGGTGTGATTGAGATGGTTTGGGCATGTGCAGAGGAGGAACATGGGGTATATGCTGAGGGTGGAGACACCAGGAAGGAGAAAAAGCGGAAGAACAAAGAGGAGGTTTATGGATGTGGTGCGGAAGACATGCTGTTGGTGTGAAAGAGGCAGATGTAGAGGACAGGGGGGATGGAGACTGATGATCCACTATGGCGCGCATCACTGGGAGAAACCGAAAGAAGAAGAAGGAATTTATGAGTGTTTGATTATGAGACAGGATACAGATGCACTGATGTTTGAGGTGTATTATTTGTGTTTGGATGAAAAATAGCAATAGATCATTTTTAATGTCTTTTTATTGTTTTTAATTAAAACGGGAACGCATTTCTGAGTCGTCTTTACTATATCTTTATTTTATCTGTGTTGGCCGCTCCCACCACCCATACCGTAAGTGTCCGATTAAACGCGCTCACCTCGATACTGTGCGTGCGTGTGAATAGCGGGGAAAATGGCCTCCTCCTCGAAGCGTGTTGGAGCTGCAGAGCAGTGCAATAATCTCTCGAAGAAGCGCGCGAGGTTAGATAATGATGTTGATATTAGTAATGGTGATAATGATAATGATGGTGATGGTGGTGGTGGTGAGAAACACATCGCTGCGGTGATTTTGGCTCGCGGAGGCAGTAAAGGAATCCCTCTGAAGAACATCAAGCTTCTGGCTGGAGTTCCTCTCATCGCCTGGGTCTTACGAGCTGCTCGAGACTCCCAGGTTTTTCACAGGTACCTTCTCTTTACTCGCTGTTGTATGTTCAGTTTAATTCCATTGCGCTTTTCACAACATTCTACAGTCTTCTACAGCCATTATATTTAAATACCTAGGAGCTACTGAACAACTCACAACATAGCCCAACATTATTTTATAATTTAATAATATAAAAAAAATAATAAAACAGAATTTAATAATAGAAATTTGAGCCTTCCAGTCTTTTAATTCTTTAACACACTCAGTTATCTGAGCTAATTGAGTGTATCGCCTGGTTTTGATGAGATGTATAGCTGGGTATCATCAGCATAACAGTGGAAGCAACTTTCTATGCCTTATAATAATATTTCCTATGGTAAGCATGTATATTGTGAAGAGCAGCGGTCCTAGAACTGAACCTTGTGGCATGCCATAATTTATGTGTATTAACCTGGATAGCTCTCAATTTAAATCTACGAAATAGTACCGATCAAACAGGTAGGATTTAAAACAGCTTAATGCCTGTCCCTGAATGCCGATGTAATTTTGTGAGTGATCCAGGAGAAGATCATGATCTAGTAAAACTAAAAGCAAAATAAAGCCTAGATCTGAAGCTAAAAACAGGTGATTAGTGATTTTAATTAGAGCAGTTTCTGTGCTATGATGGAGCCTGAAACCTGACTGAAACTCTTCAAAGATATTGTTCTCTTGTAAGTAGGAACAGAACTGGGCAGCGACAATCTTTTCTAAAATCTTAGATATAAATGGGAGATTTGAAATGGGTCTAGGGTTAGCGTTTTTGGATCCAAATTAGTTTTTTTAATGAGGGGCTTAATAACTGCTAACTTGAGGGGTTTAGGGACGTGACCTAACGATAGTGAGAAGTTAATAATATTGAGAAGAGGCTCACCAGCTGTATGGAACACTTCCTTTAGTAGTTTAGTTGAAATGGGATCTAAATGGCATGTTGTTGATTTAGCTTTGGCAATAACATCATACAGCTCTTCCTGTCCTGTACATGTAAAACAGTGGAGTTGTGGAGTTGTAGGTGAGAATGGATCAGGAGATGCTGTCAGAGGTTGGACCTCCACAATTGTTTTTCTAATGCTATCAATATTTTCAGGGAAGAAATATAGTCACTACTAAACTGTGATGGAACACATCAGATCCCTGATTTGTAGTTAGTTTAGCTACAGTACTGAAAAGGAACCTGGGATTGTTTTTGTTGTTTTCTATGAGTTTGCTCAGATGTTCAGCTCTAGCAGCTTTTAGCGTCTGTCTGTAGCTGAGCATACTGTCTTTATACGCGATTCTAAATACCTCCAATTTAGTTTTCCTCCATTTTCTCTCCAGATTACGTGCTGTTCTCTCGAGGGCATGCGTATGACTATTATACCAAGGTGCAGGTGTTTGTTCTCTAAACATTTGTAACCGGATGGGGGCAACGGTGTCTAATGTGCTAGTGAGGATAAGGTCTATGTTTTTAGTCATTTCATCAAGATTATTAGCAGTGATGGGTTTAGTGAGAAGCTGAGATAAATCAGGCAGGTTATTTATGAATCTGTCCTTAGTGGTCTGATCAACAGTCTTTCCAGGTCGATAGCGTGGGAGAACACGTCTAATCTGCTCTACCGGTAGTGTGTACAGTATGAGGTAATGGTCTGTGATGTCATCACTCTGAGGTAAAATATCTATATCAGTGACGTCTGCTCCTTGGGATATTATTAAGTCTAGTGTGTGGTTAAGACGGTGAGTTGGTCTGTTTAATAGAGTATAATAATTTGACAAATGATAATCCTAGAGCATCGTTTACATCACCTACATGAATATTAAAATCTTCTACAAGCAGCACTTTATCAAAACTGATCAAGAGATCTGAGAGAAAACAAGCGAACTCTTGAAGATAATCAGTGTAGGGCCCTGGAGGTCTGTACACGGTGACCAGAGCGAGTTTTCTATGTATGTCGGAAAGTAAAATTTTAAGAACCAGTCTGACGCGGCTCATGGTTATAAACATATCCTGAAGCTGTCGACTCGTTTAGACTCGTATAATCACCTGGTTTAATCCAGGTCTCAATGAGACAGAGTGCTGAGAAATTATTATCTGTCTTTACAATCAATGCTTTGGGTGCAAACTTTAGAACTTTTTGGTGTTTTTCAGTTTTACCTGCAATAAGATTATTTCTGGATCTTGTGTATTTAATTTATTTTACTACACGAGGAATGGATACGGTTTTTATATATTGGATTGTGTGGTCACTTGTAACTATTTGGTTTGTGTATAAATGTTTTAATAGTCATACATTGCATGATGTCTTACCAGTCAGATGGTGTAAAGTATCCTAGAGATGTTATCTGATAGCACTGCTGCTTCAACTCTGCGGGGGTGCAGGCCATCAGGGCGGAAGAACCTTGGACGCTCCCAGAAAAAATTCCAGTTATTAACAAAGAGAAGTTTGTGCTTTTGACACCATGACTGTAACCATTCATTTAGTGCAAAGAGTCTACTAAACTTCTCAATCCCTCGCTGGTAAGTGGGAGGAGGTCCTGACACTATGATCCTTGTTTTGTTGGTGATGTTCTGCGTACCGTCTCCACCAGGATCCTGAAATCCCTCTTTAAGATCTCAGTTTTCCTCAGCCTGGTGTCATTCTTTAGGAGCTAAATGTGAGAATGTTCTACCAACTTAGTAGACTTTGCTATTCTAGAAATTACTAGAAGTCCAGAGTTTAAAGATCTCAGGGAGTGTGACTGATTGTAGCGTGTGAGAAGACTGGAGAGAGACTTTTAGTGTTTTTGTAAGTACGAAGCAGTAGTTTGTAGTGGAATCGAAACTCAGTTGTTTGTTCAGTCTTGGAATTTAGTTTGTCCTCCATTTCCACAGTATCTGGGTGTCCACAGACCATGACGAAATCGAGCGAGTGGCAAAAAACTGGGGGGCTAAGGTACACAGACGGAGTCCAGAAGTCTCCAAAGACACCTCAACCTCACTGGAGACACTACAGGAGTTTTCCAGAATGAACCCAGGCAAGAGCATCACATCACACTCATCTCCTGTGCTCTTCTGTACCAAAGTCCACAGTCTCAGTGTCTGATCACACTAATAGCTGAATGATCACTAATCCCTACAGCTACGCCTCAAAATCATGAGAACGTGTGTGTGTGTGTGTGTGTGTGTGTGTGTGTGTGTGTGTGTGTGTGTGTGTGTGTGTGTGTTGATCTGCAGAAGTGGATATCATCTGTAACATCCAGGCCACATCACCGTGCCTTCACCCGCACCACCTGATAAAGGCTGTGAAGAAGATGACCAAGCATGGCTACGACTCAGTCTTCTCCGTGGTCCGACGACATCACTTCCGCTGGAAGGAGAAAAAAAAAGGAGGTTAGTCAGTAATTATTCTGATAAAGATTCATAGGTGATTACAAATCAATTAAAGCAGGACGAGGACAATTCACACACAATCTGTTCACTGTCCTGCGTTCATTCATTTGTAATCACCTCTGTGTTTCTTCTTTCCACAAGAAGCCACTGAACCTCTGAACCTGAATCCTTCACGCAGACCTCGTCGTCAGGACTGGAACGGAGAACTCTGTGAAAATGGATCCTTTTACTTCGCCACAAAAGATCTTATAAATAAAGGACTGCTGCAGGTGGGTCACGGCTATAAATGCTGCACTATTGGGTTGTGATTTTAGGCATTTACGTGAGAAATAGGAAACAGAAAAAGACAAGTTTATATTTGTTCATTATTCATCTGTAACCTGCGATTCAGAAATGATGAATTAAAGAAGAGAAATAGAAATAATAGAGAAACAACCAGTTAATTACGGTGTACAAGACGAATAATAACGTCACAAGCCGTCATGTTATAAATCTTTATTATTCTTTATTTAACTCTGAACTCTGGCCTTTGATCATTTTACTGTCTGAAAAGTAAACAAGAAAAAAGTTTCACAAGCGTCACACACACCCAAAAACAATAAAAGAAAAAACATGAACCACTCACACATCAGATCCTTTTTCAAGTCAAGTCAAGAGGCTTTTATAGTCATTTCTACTATACACAGTGGAACACAGTAAAAACGAGACAACGTTCCTCCTGAACCCTGGTGCTACACTAAACAACTCACAGCTACAACCCACAACATGAAGCTACATAAAGTGCAGACAAAAAAACAGTACAGACAGAAACACAAGACAGCGTGGGACAAAACACACAACACACGAGCGCGCCGAGCAGCAAACCGGCTGTATACTCTGATTATACAGTACTGTGTACAGAGAACTATAAAAGACATTAAACAATGAGTTTATGTAAACAAACACAATGCAGTGTAGAAACAGCAGCAGTCCAGATGTGCAGAAAAACAGCATGTAAACAGTGTAACATGGTTAATTATAAATAATGGATTGGATTGAGATGAGTAATGAGTGTGTGTTGATTTCATGTTGTACACACAAGTAAGTGTGTGTGTGTGTGTGTGTGTGTGTGTGTGTGTGAGTTCCAGTTTAGTTCTGTGTATTGAGGAGCCTGATGGCTGTTGTACAGTCTGGATGTGAGGCCTGAATGCTTGGGTACTTGGGGTGTGTATGCTGTGTACTTTGCGGATGCAGCGTGCAGTGTAAATGTCCATGATAGAGGGGAAAGAGACTCTGATGATCTTCTCAGCGGTCCTTACTATCCTCTGTAGGGTCTTGCGATTCGAGACGGTGCAGTTCCCAAACCAGGCCTTGATGCAGCTGCTCAAGATGCTCTCAATGGTCCCTCTGTAAAACATGGTCAGGATGGGGGGAGGGAGATGGGCTTTCTTCAATCTTCTCAGGAAGTAGAGATGCTGCTGGGCTCTTGGTGATGGAGCTGGTGTTGAGTGATCATGTGAGGTTATCAGCCTCGTGTCCATCAGAAGCTTGTTGTCTATTATTAAAGTCCACTGATACAGATGAGAGTGTGTGACTTTATACACTCTCTATAATCTATCAGGATCTTCACATTGTTCAGTTTTATGAAATCAGACCACACATTGTGTTCTATAACATTTCTTTCCCTTTGGTACATTATATAGGGAGGGAAAGTCGCCTACTTTGAGATGCCCCCAGAGAACAGTGTTGATATCGATGTGGACATCGACTGGCCCGTAGCAGAACAGAGGGTTCTCAGGTAAATGAGTTCTTTACCGGTTTCTCTTGGAACACCTTGAAAATCAACGTCCTGGTGCATGTGTGTGTTTGTGTGTGTGTGTGTGTATATGTATACATGTGTGTATGTTTGTGTTTTGTTGTTAATGCAGGTTCGGTTACTTTGGTAAAGATAATCTTGGGAAGTTGCGCCTGCTCCTGTGTAACGTATCGGGCTGCCTGACTGATGGACAGGTCTATCTGTCTTCAACCGGAGAGGAGATGTACTCTTTCAACACCAAAGACCTGGCCGCCATCCGCACGCTGAAGAAACAGAAGATACAGGTCAGTTAAAGCTGAGAGCATTGTGTTCACGCAGAAACCACACCAAACCAAACATTCTTCATTTCTTTAAGTTGGACTACTTTTTTTTTTTGCAGTAAATGAAACGTACAGTAGATTCATGCGTGTCTTCACTTAGGCTTGACCCAGGATCCAGTTGAACAAGCCCACATCTGAGTTACAGAACAGTGATAAAGAATGAAGATTTTCTGGAAAGTTTATTTCTCACGAGTTTTGTACAATACAAGTAAACGTACTGTATCAGGGGGAAATATGCTGTTTTTCAAGTCACCTGATACTCATTCAAATCTGTCTTTAGTGTGTCCTGCTTTCATCAAGCTTTATAGTGTCTCCTGTACATTCTAGTTACACAAACCCAATATCAATACGATCACATTTAAACCTTACTTATTAATAATTTATTCAATTTCCAAACTGAAACAGTAAATTAGTATTAATTCTGTACAGCGTATCACCAGATTGCAGTAAAACTCTATGCACCATTGAGCAAAACATGATGATGCATGAAAATAATCACTTCAAATCCCAATCTGAACAGAAAAGACCCACAAAAGCACAAGGACTTCTCTTAATTATGCTGAAGTTCAGAGGAGTTTTTTTATTGAGCGGCTTTGTTACTATCAGCTCTGATAAGGTTTATTACATGAGCTTTTAGTGGAGGAACCATAGAGGAACTATAGAGGAACCATGCTAAAAAAAGTTAATGTTTGTTAAATGAGTAATGAAAAGAAATGTAAGCACTTCTTCTTAAATTCTACTGTAAATAAGATCCAGTGAGCCGCTGTGTAAAAAGTTGGGACATCAAGAACATTATTAAAATCTTGGACCAGGTGGATATAAAAGCCTGCTTCTTCTATTCAAATCTGACATGTTCGTGTCTGAAGTTCTGAAGTAAATCTTTTCCACAGGTGATCCTTATCTCATCCAGTGATGATCCTATCTCAGACGAGTTTGCAGAGAAGCTGAATGAGAAAACAGGTTGTAAAGTGAAGCATCTGAAAGAAGATAAACAAGTGGAACTGGAGAAACTGCTGAAAGAGAAGAGGCTCAAGTGGAAGAACGTGGCCTTCATGGGTGAGCACATTTGAGGTCATAATTTTAAAGAATTTACTGTCGAATAACAATTTACACCGATCATCCTGTTCAGAAGTTTATACCCCCCTGCTTCAGGAGATATTATTTTGCCCCTTTTGATTGCTGTTCCTGAGAAGATAGATCTCATAATGACTTTTGGAAAGGGGTCAAAAATGCAGAAGTTCCTAAAAAAGGAATAATGCACTAGGGTTATGGTGATCCTGGAGGATTGTTCTGAAGAAGAATTCACTTCGATTCATATACATTGGGGCAAAAAAGTATTTATTCAGCCACCACTTGTGCAGGTTCTCCCAGTTAAAAGATGAGAGGAGCCTGTAATTTTCATCATCGGTTCACTTCAACACTTCAAAAAAATCCAGAAAATCACATTGTCTGATTTTTAAAGAATTTATTTGCACATTATGGTGGAAAATGAGTATTTGGTCACATACAAGATTTCTGTCCCTCACAGACCTGTACGTTCTTCTTTAAGAGGCTCCTCTGTCCTCCACTTGTTATCTGTATTAATGCCACCTGTTTGAACTCGTTATCAGTATAAAGTTCACCTGTCCACAACCTCAAACATTCAGACTCCAAACTCCACTATGACCAAGACCAAAGAGCTGTCAAAGGACACCAGAAACAAAACTGTAGACCTGCACCAGGCTGGAAGACTGAATCTGCAGTAGGTGAGAAGCTTGGTGTGAAGAAATCAACTGTGGGAGAAATTATTAGAAAATGGAAGACCTACAAGACCACTGATAATCTCCCTCGATCTGGGGCTCCACTCAAGATCTCACCCCCGTGGGGTCAAAATGATCACAAGAACCATGGAGTGTTCTCCCAGTTCAAAATCCCAGAACTACACAGGGGGACCTGGTGAATGACCTGCAGAGAGCTGGGACCAAAGTAACAAAGGCTACCATCAGTAACACACTCAAATCCTGCAGTGCCAGACGTGTCCCCCTGCTTAAGACAGTACATGTCCCGGCCCGTCTACCAGCAACATTGTGTACAAACCTTGTGGAGACTCAGAACACTTGATCTCCGTCATTGCCAACAAACGGAATATAACAAAGTATTAAAATGAACTTTTGTTATTGACCAAATACTGATTTTCCACCATAATTTACAAATAAATTCTTTAAAAATCAGACAATGTGATTTTCTGGATTTTTTTCTCTTATTTTGTCTCTGAGTTGAAGTGATGATGAAAATTACAGGCCTCTAATCTTTTTAACTGGGAGAACCTGCACAAGTGGTGGCTGAATAAATACTTTTTCCCCCCACTGTATTTAAACAATGAACATGGTCTCAGAGCAGCTTTACACAGATAATGTGGTGATTAAAAGTAAAGATGTTTTTATAAGTGTAAGTTTGTCCCTGATGAACAAGTCGGTGGAGACTGTGGTGAAGGAAAAACTCCCCGAGATGCATAAGGAAGAAACTTTGAGAGGAACCAGACTCAACAGGGGGAACCTCATCCTCATCTGGGTTCCACCGAATGTCCATTTATAGCAGAACTAAAAGGGAGAAGCAGAAGGAAACACAGACATGAGGGATCTCTGGGATAAGAGACGACCCACCACACCACCATCAACAAACCCGAGTGAACGTGTGAGAGTGAGGAGACGACAGCATCCAAATATCCCAGTTTACCAAACACTCCATATCCATGATCCCTCCAGATCTGCTCCTTTACCTCACAAACACCTACTGACTAAAGACTCCACTAAATAAATATGTGTTCAGCCTCGACTTGAACACTGAGACTGTGTCTGAGTCCCAACACTGATTGGAAGGTTGTTCCAGAACTTTGAATGAAGAGTCAGTTGCAGTTCTCAGGACAAACGAGAGATTTGTGAACTATAACAAAACCCAAAACCATTTTTTAATTATCCAATTAACACATATGGCATTTATTAATTATTATTAATCAAGTGTGTGTAAACATTTAATCTGGTTTAATTGTAAGTTCACTTAATAATGTGTCTTGTGGACTTTATAAACATCTGATTTGTGTGATGGCTCTTTCAGGGCTGTAAAAATCCATTGCACCTCAATTGTACTGGTTTTATATATAAAAAAATAATAATAAAACAAATATGATCTATGCAGAAATCCAGCTGTTTCATAGCTGTTCCCTCTCTGCAGGTAATGATGTGCCAGATGTGGACTGCCTGAACCTGGCCGGTCTCAGTGCAGTGCCCTGTGACGTCCCCATTGGGGTTCTCAATGCAGCTAAATACCAGTGCCAGAGAGCAGCAGGACACGGGGCCCTCAAGGAGTTTGTTGAACACCTTCTCCTGATGAAGAAGGGGGCCATGTTTCAGGAGGAGAAGAAGAGAAATTTATTAAACTAAATGAAGGATTTTAAAGAACAAAGCTTACGTTTTTAGATTTTAGTTATAATAGCAGTTGCTCTCAAAGGAAAAGCGAAATGAATGGAATAATGTGCGATTCTGATCAGTGGTGTAAAAAAGAGAATCAGGAAATTGTTCAGTGAGGAATTTAAGCGATTCCTTCCACCACCACTAGAGGGCGACACTACATAGAGCAATCACGACATAGGATTTATTATTTTTTTTAATTTAATTTCTTTTTTTTTTTTAGACCTTGAAAATTGGTGATGGTTATTTTGAATGGCATTTTTCTTTTCACAATAATCTCTGTGCTTTCACATGTTATGGATTAGTAAATTATTAAATGTGAGAAATGACTGTTTTCGACTGACAATCGCAATCAACACTACAGTTGAATAATCAGGATGTGGGCTGGATGTCGTAGAAAAATCGCGAACAATTTCTACATCTGTTTTTTGATGAATGTATAAATGCAGCGCAACAATAAATTGAAGTAAATCCGATTTTTCTTTGTTCTCAAGAACAAAAGAACTGAAAGGGCAGAATATTTTATTCATCACAGATAAAATGATCTTGATGAATAATTAGTAATTCATCTTAATTACACGTGGTGTGTTGTTTTTTTTTTTTTTTTTTCCTGGTGATTGGATCCCATGGAAATTGTTTAACATTTAATCAGTTTATTAAAACTGGTCCGTGTAGAGATGCAGTGATCACATGATCAAAAGTAAAAGCTGCTTATAGTAATATAGATCCAGTAGTTTAATGAAACCCTCTGTCTTATTGTCAGATAAATTCATGAAAAAGTAATGAATGTGGGACTTAATGATGCTCTGTGATAAGTGAGCATTAATGGCAGTTCGTGGTGGCTGTGGGAGGGCGAGCCATCAGCCTCAATTCACTGTTTATGTTCCTTCATTTGCAATTCTCATGAATCTCCTCACCCTGGGTGAGAGGGCGAACCCAATTAACTCCATCAGTCTGCGCTGCAGAACATCACCAGGCGTGTGGCAGATGTCTGGAATCATGGTGGGCGAGAGAGTCTGCTTTTTAGCATGTTGCACATGGCACTATCAAAAACCTTCCCTTTTTTTATTATTATTATTGTGGTTATTTAGGACTGATGGAGAACCCAAAACAATCACATAGAACCTTTTTTTAAAAGAGTAATTCAGCAAATCAGCCTGCATGAATAACATCACCTACAGATTTATAGATTTCACACTGAACTGCTCTCACCTGCTTTTTACCTGAAATGTTGGGCCACACAAATCTGCTGCTGATGATCTGAAATCTCTAAGGTGCCATTAAAGAGGTTCATCCAATCGTACTGCGTTTGTCCTAGTTTCATGTTTCATTTGGACATCCGATGATGTTTATTTGGACGTCAAATAGCAGAAATGTTATTCCTCATGAAATATTTTGTAGAAGACAAAAACATTAGTAAAAGTTAGTGAGTTTCAACATTAGTTTAAAGATAAAAATGAATTAGTAAAATAATAATATACATAGTGTTGTATTTATATCTATTATAATTGGTGCACATGCTGTATGATGTGTGTATTATACTGAAATCTGATGTAGTAAATGTACACATTAGAATTGAAGATATTACAGTGTGAAAGTGAAGCAAGTAGAAATGCATGAGACACAGAGAAGTAAAGAGGTTCATCCTGACTTTTACCCACCTTCAGATACCAGAGGATGTGATTCAGCTTGTTGGTGATCTGTGCTCATTCTCCATTCTGGTTTATGTGTGGAGTCAGCAAGATTTTTAATTGAAATCAACACTTGGTTAAAAAAAAAAACCACCCGTGAGAATTTCAGATGATCAGTACACTGGAGGAGGCTCTGTGCTCTCCTTGCTTACGTCTGCTGTTTGCTCTCCGAGAACCAATTAAAGAGGATCGATGGGAGCGTAGAAGCTCGAGCACATACAGAAGGTCACAGGTGTGCTAGCAGATTACCATTGACTGCACCTGTACCTGCTTCAGCAGTGATCATCATTTTAGAAAGTTCTGACTAATAACAATCCTAGGACCCCTTTTTTTGGGCCTCAGGTGGAGCACTGGGACCTAATCGACTTTCAGAGGATATTAGATGTTTACATATGTAAACCTCGGAGTCTAGGACCAAGTCCAGTCCAGGTCTCTGTAAACCTGTATGATTTTATTTTTTTTTTTATCAGCCTTCAAATGACCATGTTATGGATATTAACAAAACTATAAACAAAAAACAAGCACATACATAACTTTACATTTCTTACACACACATATATGGATATATATATATATATACAACCAATCACGTGATATAGACACACACCCAAGTGCTCCAGAACACCTCCAGATCAGCACCAAAAGGTCTTCATTTCTAGAAATATTCACACTTCCTGATGATTGAATAATCATGTGCATGTTGGTTGTGAGTAACATCTGGCTGCTAATTACTTTCTTAATGATTATGGAAATTAGAAGGGTTTCAGAATGTGCTTTGCTTTTTGGGGAAATAAAAATGACTTTCTTTGATGCCACGTGTGATTATTTATGTTTCTAGACTTTGTACAATCGTTATTTAGATCCTGTAGAAGGACATTATTTATAATCACATATTTCTCCTTTCCAGATGTTTGTGTTGTGGTTTTTATGATTTTTTAAATCACACTCTTGGTGCCACCTGAATGAGAATGAGGTTGCCCATTTCAGTCTGGTTCTTCTCAAGGTTTCTTCCTCATACCATCCTCGGGTGTTTTACCTTCACCACCTCAGGTGTGTTCATTAAGGATAAAAAACACATCATTCACTTATTAAAATGTACATTCTGTAAAGGTCTATTGTGAAAATCACTATCTTCTAGCTTCCATCCACCGCATTCTGAGCTTGGTCTACTGCTTAAGGTTTTTTTTAATGCACCATTTTTCTCCACCACTTCTGGAGAATGTGTGAAAATCAGAAGATTCAGCCGTTTGTAAAAAACTCAATTATAAAACTGGACAATTTGACAGTATAAAAGTGTTTTCAACTAATTTGTTCCCAATTTAACAACATTTACGGCATGAAATCTATTTTTTAGGAAACGTTTTTATGGGATGCAACTATGAGTAACCAGACCGTGTCCTTAATGGAGTCATGAAACATGTGTAAAGCATGATTACTCATTCAGTAGTGTGAACTCAGACATGTGTGGTCTGAAGATCAGAAGCTCTCTGTAGTAAATCTCATCACTAACCTGCGTGCGGTGAAAAGGCAGAGGAGTGGCTCGTGTTATTGCTAGTGAAAGTAAAGTGTGATTTCTTGATGGAAGTGGTGCATTTGGCAGGAAAGTAAGGTGATCTGTCAATAAGCATCCTTGCTCTCTCTCAGGGCCGGAAGACGTCAGATCCTGGGGAATTGGTAAAGTGACATGCTGACAGTGATGCCTGCACTGCCATCCAGTCACCATGAAGATCCTTCAGTCATCAATCACAAGCTTGCTCACATTCTGCTTTTGTCCTGATTGGGTTGTGTGTGAATGTGATGAGGCTGTATATTATCCATGTCATGTGGTGTGAGGTCTGGACTGAGGGATTGTAGCTTCAGGTTTGGGGGTGAAAGCAGTATGAACTGTTTTTTTTAATTGCACACATGTGGTTCTGTGATCTATCGATATGGAAATATTCACGGTTCTCACAGGAACCTTGCTGTTAGGGTGCAGAGTTGCATATTTCTACGTGCATTTTATTTCCAGAAGAAGTGAAGAGCGTGAGTGTGAATAACGTTCCCAGAACTAAGAGTCCCTCTCTATCAATATCTTATTTTCTATAATCAATAATGCAATCATTTCCCCTATAGACCTACTCCATTTATAATTATAGGAGACACATTTCCACAAATTTGATATGAAAAATAAAAGATTTGGCATAATCAGACTGAGATACACTGCACGGTCAAAAGTTTGTGGACAGCTGACAATCATACGATCTAATCATGACAGACCGTTACTATATGCTGAAATGTTATAAGATCTTTTACTGGATCTCTTTATACTGACGATGCTCCTCGAGTGTCCTCAAGAACTTGAGTGCTGACCTCCACAACATTTTCTGATGAACTGGAACACCCCCAAAAAAGCTCTTGCTGTATGAAGGTTATATTGAATAAGCCTTTTAGCTTCAGCACCTGCTTCTGATACTCCTGAAGCTCATGATTGGTGCAATGACCAATTTTAACAGTGACGAACAAACAAGCAGAGTAACGCTACAGTGCTACACATGCAGCCTGAAAGGTCAGAGCTGTGTGATTTTCTCAGCTGACATGCTCATACATCATCCACATTGGAGGTTTTTTAGAGACTGACAGCAGACACGAGAGTGAGAACCGTGGCCCCGTTTCTCAGCACCACCGGGATTCAACTCTGAGTCGTATTCCCTGATAATATCCAAAGACTCTCAGTTCTTTTCAAACCTCGTAGCACTGGATATTCTTATTATAGTCTTTATTGCAAAGTACTTCATGGATAGAGGTTTGAGAAGAATGTTAAGATGATTGTCCTGGGGATCACTTCGGTTTTGGTCATTTCTTTTCCCAATCTTATCAAAATGATCTGATTACAGTGCAGCAATGGAGCTTCCAGAGATGCTTTTAACGTCCATAACCCACGTATTTTAGAGAACTCCTTTTAGTTAGCATTCCGCCTGAAAACCTTTCAGCCATTTCAACTGTTTTTTCAGCTCCATGTCTGTTGCATAGAAAAAAAAAAACAGGAAAAATTTATAATTCAAATAAAAAATAATAAATCCATTGCATTGCAGCCCATTGGTGGATATCTTAATTTTTTTTTCACAGTTTCCACGTTGCTTTCCCCCCCCCTCCTTTTTTTGCCAAACTCTTTGAATTGATGAATCTATCGACTCTGATCAGTATGTTGCCCTGTTTTCAGTTTTACTCTTCCGAAAATAGTTCAGCAAACCCTATTAGATCGGATGCACCAAGGTGACTGGCATCAAAGAAGCTCATTTAAATTATGCATGGATACTGATCTTTCGGGTGAAATGAGGTAGTGAGGGAGCAGAACACCAGGTTCGATAATTGCCATTAGTGAGAGTCTGGGCAGCTTTCAGAAAAGAAATTCGAAGCCTGCCAAGAAATGTGGCGAGACAAAAGAAAGAGCCAGGATAGAAAAAAGAATGATCGGAAATATGATTAATCAATTTATCACATCAGGAGAGAACGGACACGAGGGTACTTAAGGTAACACAGTGTTCTTCACAAGCCAGAAGGTGCTCGGGTCTACTTCTCCTGAAAGTAGGATACATGCACAGAAATATGGAGTATAATTGCCAAATTATTTATCATAACAACAAAAAGAGTAATGAATCATGCCCTTATTATGTGTTAAACATATTCAAGGAAAAACAAGGTGACACCAGTCTGGATTTAGGACATCGTTCTTCTCCAGACCACAAGCGCTCCTCTGTCACGCTGTCATTTATTTAAAGATTTACCCATTTCCTCAGAACAGTCTGAGACGCTTCATCTTGTGCGTCATCTTCGAACCTGGAACATCACAGCTAAGTCCATCATTTATCACTCACAATTTAAACGCATCTGCAGCGTCTCTTCCTCTCCCACTTATCATAATTTATGTCTGATATTTTGGAATAGGCGATTTACTAAACACTCAGTTTTCTGCAACCTCCGTAACCTTTTCCCATCTCCACTTCTGTGATTGATTTAGGAATTATTAAAGAGCTGGACTGAGATGAATTACATAGAAATACACCATACGGGCAAAAGTATTGGAACATCAGACTTTTCCAGTCATATGTGGTTGTGATTCTTCCCCAGACTGTGACCATTAAGTTGAAGGCACACACCTGGATTGTCTTTGGATGCTTTAGCAAGACAATGAAGATATCCTTTACATGGGTTGGAGTGGAAGATCTATAGAGCTTTAAACCCTATTAAACACCTTTGGAATGAATGTGAACGTTCTACAAATCTAGCGGAAGATCTTCCCAGAAGAACGGAGGTCATGATAACAGGAAATTGGGACTTAGTGTGGAATATTACGTCCAAAAACGCGCACACTGATCTTATAGCACATTCCAAGCGTTGATGATCTCCTACACGGTAGTAGTCTTGCAGGGTTTTACTTTCATGTGCACGTAAAAAAAAACTCCTACCTGCATCTGATTCCTCCCCATTTTTCTTCCCATCTAATTCCCACAAAACACCGCAATTTATTTAGGTGTCAGAAGAGCAATTCAGTGAAAGAAAAGCGTTGAACAGCCTGAGATCAGACGGAAGAAATAAACAGAGAAGAAATTGAATGCATTTTAGAGAAAAGAATTTAGAGATGATTTTTCTCCACTGTAGCTGCAGATATACAGCTTATACATGTGCAGGCTGACATTCGGAAATATTTCAACATCTTTTCAACCATTTATTATTAATAATATTATTTATCTAAATAAAATATATTAAACGACAGAACTACAGTAGCTGAAGTCTAAAATAAAGGGTATTAAAGGTGACATATGCTATAATTATTAAGGTATAATGTTGATTGTTGATTATTTATTTATTTGATTATCTCACAGCAATGAAATGCAGTTTAGCATCTACCCATTTATTCATATTAACCCCTTTAAAAAAATCATCCTTATCATCTTTAGTCTGCAATTGATGACTGACAAATTTCAGTTTATATCCCACTCATGTTCAACCATCAAACCAGTGTATGTGCACTAAAGACAGCTTAACACAGATTAACACAGATAAACACAGCTTAACACAGATAAACACAGTTTAACACAGCTGCTCATTATGGCTCAATTGTCTTTTTTTTTGTTTTGTTAATCTAAGAATAGCCCTTGATTTAATCAATCCTTATCATAGTTAAAAAATCTCTAGAAAAGAATCAGCAGTGTAGTGTTTCTCTTTCCCCGGCTGTGTCTCTCTTTTCAACATGATATGCATCACGTCCTCTAACACAAGAATCTTCCATGACTGTACAAAAGAAAGCTGTTAAAATGAACAGGTCACATGGTTCAGGGATTCATGTCTGTTTTATTACAGCCTGGTGAAACACAGTGACCTTTTCATGAACCTCAACACTTAGAGTCCAGCACTGGGAAAAAACACAATCAGATTTATTCAGATTCAATATATATATATACAGAAGAGTGTGGCGCTTTAGGAAACTGAGAAATACTATTCTGACTTTAGGTAATGTCATGGTGGTGCTAGATTCAACCTTCACCATGTTCATCTACACTTTATAACTAATCTGCATTCACGTGTCTACAATATTTATTTGAAATCATTTCATCTTCAATGAAAATGTTAAACAAAGGTTTCATCAGGAATGTGAGAACTACACGATAAGGACAAAAGTATTGGGACACCTGACTATTTCATAGCATGAAGGTTTTCCTGTACGTGAACTTCACTTGAACTTCACCCAAGCCTGTATGACAATGTTCCTGTACTCAAAGCCATTTGGAGTAAAAGATCCTCCTCAGCTCACTTACATCTCCACAAATCTAGTGGATCATCTTTCCTAAAGAATTTGATGTTCAAAAAGCACATAGCAAACTTTTGCTCAGGTGTCCACAAACTTTTGTCCATATAATTTATATTCAGTGCTTGTGTTCTGAACCTGAGTGTTCCTCAGAAGCAATCAGTTCAGTTCAACCTGCAATTATATATTAACAGGTGACCCTGAAGCACAATTCAAAGATTTTTTTAAATAATGGTAAATATTTTATGAACATTCATAATAAGGATTTAAATATGAATTAAAGTTTGATCAGAAAAAGACTGAAGCATAATCATAATCCGGTATTTCCACCAGAACAGAAAGAAAAGTCTCCTGGACATGACACACAGGTACGTGTGCAATAGAATCCGTTACTGAAATAGCGGTCGAGTGTGAATGACACCTAATTTATAAATATAATGTCAAACGAGGCACATAATCTTAAACCATCACTAATATAAGCAGAGATCCACACTGCAGCGTCCACTTCAATCAATGTCCACTTTATTAGGAACACCGCTACACCTGTGCAGTTATGGAGTCAATCGATCAAGTGGCAGCGGCGCAGAGTATTAAATACAGTTCCAGATCTTCTTCTAACCGTAGAGGAACCTGATGTGGACTTCTGCTGTTGTAGGTTTGTTTATTCATTTCCAGACCAGAGCAGATTGATAAATATATGAGCCTCCTTTTAACAAATGCAAAAAAACCAGGATGCAGTACGAAGGCAGGTGTGTGTGTGTGTGTGTGTGTGTGTGTGTGTGTGTGTGTGTGTGTGTGCTGCAGGACTCCGAGGTCAGCTTGTTAGCACATGAAAGGTGATTTCCTCCATGGAGAAAGTCTTTTATGGTACATCAGAGATACTCTGTGCAGATAGACCGGGCTGAAGCAAATACCGAAGTTATGATTTTCGTCTGAAAAACAATGAATCCAATCTTTTTTTTTGTTCAGCTCAGTAGGGATTCTGCTTTGTGTGTTTCCGACTGAAATCTATTACTTGTGATGGTGAAGCTGCTACAGAGGTGAGAGAGAATAATGCTGCTACGATCTGATCTGAGCTTCATCTGTGATAGGTGTGGAAAAACACTTGTGTTTCTGAGATATGAAATGACGCAATATTTATAGCCTAACTTTGGTTTCTAATGTTGTCGATCTTATAAATCCTTCCACTGTATTACTGCAAGCACTTAGAATCAGTCTGAACAGTTTCATGCTGTCAGGGATCCACCAGCCACACCTTCACATAACCCACCTATCACTCCAAGCAGCTCTCCTACCTACGAATCATCTACACCTGGCACTCATCAGCCTCCATGCTACATAACCTCCGTTCCCCCACCAGCTCATTGTCCGTGCTACAGCTTAGGCTGAGGAACATAGTCAGACTACCTGAACTAGGGACGTTACTGGTTTGGATTTTATTTGTTTGTGGGACTCTGTTTAGTTCTTCGGAACTGTCTAGTCATAGCTTTCACCAGGGTTAGTAAACCTGGAGTTTGCCGTTTTCTGCCTTGCCCTTTTGTGCTTCATTAAAAACCTTTGTGGATTTGACTTTAGTTTCCGGCACGTTCTTCTGCCTGACACATGCTTCCTTTAGTCTCCATCAATTCATTAGAGGTCATTGAACTGCTTATGTAAACGTAAGATCCATCCCATGTTTACTCACAATATACTGATTCTGAGTTCTGAGTGCTTACTTACTCATTAGGGTCTATATCTACAATTCTGTAATTCTGCTTTGTGATGTAGTGTATTTTATTAGAAGTGCTGTACATACATAATAGAACAGAGTAACATTTTCCAAAATCTGCATTTTCCAAAAATCATGGACGAAGGATCTCACTCATCTCAAGGACATTTCACACACTGCGATGTGTCTTTTTTTTAAAATAAATAAATATCATCATAAACAGCAGAAATTTCCCATTGTGATTGTTTTCTTCCATAATGCATTTCGAGCTGACAAGTCGTGTGGATTTGCACAAACAAGCTCCGAGAAGGAGAAGAAAAGGATTCAGTGGTTTCTTGACGCTGAAATTCGATTCCGCTCTTTCGGTGGAGATGATCAAAGAGAAGTTTGGACTCTGTCCTCATGTTGGTGAAGTGTATTCGCTTCAAAGAAGATGAGACATGAAATCCTACACTTATAGTTATTCTCCTCACACGTGCACAAACACACGACTGTAGAAAATGGACAGATCTTTTCCACTGCATAAATCATAAGCTGTTAAAAGAAGTTCAAACTTTCTCAATTATGCAGCTACTTTTGGGAAAATATGCTAGCTCCTATTTAAATAAAATAAAGGAAACTTGAAGCTTGTTAAGCATCATTAAGGGCATGTCTTCTACATGTCATCGTTGTTCTCCTTGATTAAGCACTAGCTCTGATCAATGAACCTCCTTGAAGAGAGACCACTCAAGATCTGGCTTTGTGCACAGGAGCAGTCATGCTGGAACAGGTTTGAGTTTCTTAGTTCAAGTGAAGGGAAAATTTCTGCACCCAAAGGCGTCCAATACAACTGTGTGCCTCCTGGATTGAGGAGCTGGATGACTGGGATAATATATATAGATATATGGGCAGGGCTTGAAGGTCACACGTCCATTCACAGGAGCATAAAGCTTTAAAATATATAGAATCGAATAATTTTATAGCTTTGTGCTCCTGTGTTTAGACGTGTGACCTTAAAGCCCTGGCCATTTGACTTTGAGGGCAGCCACTGGAAGAGGAAGTCAATAAATCAGTGGAATTACTTGTCTGGATCAATTTCACCTCACATGCGAGACAAGAGCAGAGTTATTTTTTTTAAGCAATAGCAGTCATTAAAAAGAAAAGGAAGCTGGTACAGAATCAATATGCATTTCGGCTCTGCCTTTTCAGAGAGGCTTGATTGGACACAACCAATTTAGCTCAATGCTTAGCTGAACAATGCGAGAAACTTTCTCAAGAACTTGGAGTAAAAGTACAGAAACCCTACACCAGTAAAGTGTGCGCTGAGTTAATAAATCAGCTCTGAAGTGATGGTGATGCTGCATTGAAAAACAAAACAAACATGATTCTTTATAGCCTCTACAAAACTATAAATCTCATTCAGGTGACTTTTATGTAGTTCGTCATATGGAAATGACCACATGGTGCCACCCACATGACCTGAACATAACATGCTAACAAACATTAGCTCTTCCTGATGTTATTAATCTGTTGAAATGCTTCATTTATGATTGAGATGATCATATTAAATGATGTTTTATATATAGTGCCTCTATAGTTCTGTTTTATATATACCGCATGTTTCCACAGTTTTTTTAGTTTTTTTAATTCGATAAATACCTCGAGATTATTCACTGATACAGATTCAGACTTGCTTTAGTTTTTGTGTTGTTTATCAGATGAGGAATGATAATAAATTGAAGCCATGTTGTGTAAAAAACAGGGGAAAACATGTCTAGGCTTCTCAAATATGGACGAATGGTCTCGTCTTGTCTAAGCTGCTAATCGTGTTTTATTCAGGATTGTTTTTTTTAATGATCGCTGGAATCTGGAGAGAGATATGAAGTGAAGTGAAGTATATTCGAAGGCAAATGCTCATGAGTTGTTTTTTATTGCTGTGGATTGAGATTCAGACTCATATTTATTCTGGCTACGAAGAGGATTTTATTTCATCAAAAAATCTCAAAAAACGGATTCCTATAAAGAATAAAGGCATGCGGGTGAAATGCACAGAAGTTACATGAACTGTGTTTGTTGCCATTAAAGCATCACATCATGCTGCTCGGTTTGTTACGAGGAGTTTATAGAGTTTTATTTGCACTATTATCAGGTCCAGATGCATGATATAGTAATGTTCTGATGATAAATGCGTCTATTCTATAGAAAATATATGAATTTTTTAGACATGCGTGTTTTTGCTAGGAGAGAAATTCAACTGCAAAGAAATGATAAACTCAATTTGGAACTATAAAAATAAGCACATCCTTTAGGGAAATAGTTGGTTGTGTTTCTGCTTTATATTCCTTATTAATTGGTGCACATGGAGTTTGTGCACCAATTAAAATGTTGTATTTATATCCATTCGAAACTCAAGGTCACGACTCCAAAGAAAGAAATGCAATAATTAAACTCCTGCGCAAAACATAGGCCAAGACTTGAACGCCAAAATATGAAGTTTCTAATGGTGTAAACAACAAAACACAGGTCAAGAGGAGCTCAGTGTTGTTCTATTCAGTGATGATGAGCTTTGAATAGTTTGTAAATGTTCTGACCCCAGACATGTGATGCATTTTACAGCATTTAAAAGATGATTATGATCTGTGTGAGATTTTCTCTAGCTTTTCCCTCAAACTCTTGAAAACAGTAAAAGGAAATTAGCAAATGCAGACATAAAAGTCCTTCTTGGTCTCCATGTTTGTTCTTTTGGAACCTTTTATATGGTCCACAACACATTTAGTAGTTGCATCAGAACATGAAGTTTGTTTGATAAGAATAATCTGTAAAGATTATATCTGATGTATGATATATTTGAGTTTCTTGGTCTATTTTGGCTTCATCACCATCATCATCATCAAGTTCTGACTGGCTCCAAGGTGCTCCTCACCTTCACACATGTCATCATTTCCTTCATCTTCATCACACAATCGAGTTCCTGTTCATGATCTGATTCACATGATTTTTTTGTTGTGTCTTTTGCCCACTTTCACACGTCACAACCGTGTAGATGTTCTGACCTGAGATAAAGGTTGGTGCACTGGGGTTCTAAAGGTAATGGCTGAGGACAGAGGATAGATGAGTATTAGAGATTCAGAGAATAGAAGTCATACAGTAGACTACAGATAATAGATACAAATACATTATGTGGATTGAAAAGATCGCGCAGCTCAAATAAATGCAAATACAGACTTGGAAAATAGTTGTGTATTGACATGACTGGCTATAGACCTGTTATAAATCGTAACAAACACAATATCTGGGAAACGAACGTTCATGAGGTTCATCTGACTCAGAATTTATTTTATAAGTTCATCGTTCCAAGAATGAGTCATTACAATATAAACCATGGAAAAACATTACAAATAGCTACAGGTGAGCAGTATTAAAACACTAAAGATTTAATGGACTATCACTAGCTGGCTGATGTACACACGCTTGGATGAGAAGCTGTCTTCTTTAGTAATGATGTGCTGTATTTTTGTATAAATCATGATTTTTTAAAGAGGTGCATGGTTGCCAAGCTACAGCACGGTGCACATCAAGAACATTTCAATTTCCTCTGTGGATCTTAAGCACCAACCATGGTGGTGTAATTGAAAAGTATATTGAGAAGTCCTTACTCTTTGAAGGATGATTGAAAAGGCTTTTTCTCTAAATAATGTCCTTCTAAAATAGTTTCCTTTTCACGCACTCTGCCTGAATGTTCCCTAAAAAAACCTGGAACAGATGGAAGGGGGGGGGGGGTTGTATTAAAATAGGGCAATTTGTGCCACTCTTGATCAGTTCATAGGTAACATGCAGGAACTCCATCAGAGAAAATGTCAAGAGTCACTAAAACTCTTCTCCAGGACTGGAGGGTCTATCTTCTGAAAATTGCTTGTTAAGAGAGAAGGTCTGCTGTAATGGAAAGTGAATAATCGTTCAATTCGACTGACTGGGATCGTCTAATGGAAGTTCTGCTGAACACATCAAAGCAGAAGAGTTGGAACAATTCGATGTTAGAAAAACAAACACCAAACACTGATTGTAGAAGGCGTTTGTATATTTGTGTTGGCGAGTGTTTAGACTGGTGTACGACTAATTACAGCAACGAATCATTTGGAGAGCTGTGATTTTTGTGATCCTTTAAATCTCAATTTTTTCCTCCAAAATGCAGTTTTCTGACTGTGTTTTGTTATTGATGTATTGGTTATTGACCAGTCTACTATTAGATGCATTCAAAGAGAAAGCATTCAGAAAAGAAAAGTGGGTTTATAGCTTCACATCACTGCTTCATATTTCTTTCAGCTTTTTAAGGTCACTGTAAAGAAAGTGTTGCATGGATAATGCACATGAAAATCTGCCATGTTGGTCTCAGGGGCTGCAGAGATGTTAAATGTTTTACAGCCAAGACAAGAGCACTATGTACCTTGCCCTGGTCTGCCTCAGGGCTATGACTGACTGTAGAAAAAAAACCCAGGCTAGATGCTTCAAAATTTAAACACCACTACATATCTAGTGAAAGACTGCTCTGTACATGAACACATACTCCATAAATACTGCATTACTGTTTATTTCTGAATTATTAATGCGATATAGGACAGAGTATGTTTGTGCTCTTGTGTTGATAAACCATACAATGACATATGAACAAAAGTTTGTGTGCTTTTTAAACATCTCATCCCACATTAGATGTCTCCATTCAATGTTTAATAACCTCCATTCATCTCAGTAGATTTGTGCTCATTCAGCCACATGGGCGTTAATAAAATCTGATGTAAGTGAAGTGAGGAGGCCTGAGGTGCAGTCAGTGCTCCAATTCATCCCACAAGTTGAGGTCAGAGCTCTACAGCAGGCCAATCAAGATCTTGCAAACAATGTAAGGCATATCTGAATGGAGCCGGCTTTGTGCACAGGGGCATTTTCACAGGTTTGGGTCTCCTAGTTCATGCTGTCGCATCCAAAGACTATGCCAGTTTCCACCACTGAATAAATAATACAAAAAGATTATTGCGACTTCAAAATTCTAAATTCTTCGAAGAATTTTATATCCCACAACTCTAAAAAAAAAAAAAAAAAAAAATTGGGGGGGAAGAAACCAATACTGGTGCCATTACTTTTATCCATAACATGTACAAAGGTCTCAGTAATGATTTATATCTCTAAACACTCCGGATATTTATTCACAGTGAGATTGAGAAAGATATGATGTTACACATTCAAACTGTGTTTCAGATTCAGTAGTTAAGTAGAAACCCTTTTTTCTTGTTCTTAGATTGTGGATCTGAACATCTTCAGACTGATAAATCCCAGTGTCAGAGCATGCAAAGGTGTCAGAGCCCATGTTTGGTTCTTACCTCTGGGCTTGTATATACTGTCTGTTTGACACTGGAACATTGTGCTTATCTCTATGTTTAACAAAACCTTTGTAAAACAAACCTGGCAGCAGCTGGATGCCTCAAGGTGAACCGAGCAGAGATAAAGAACGCTCCAGACCATGATGACCAACATGCATTATAGTGTTACACAACCACAGCACAAACCTTACAAGAGCTCTGTTTTGTAGCTTATAATGATAGCAGCCTCAATATGGGCATTTCAGCCAATTTCAGAGCTCTGTTTTGGGTGAAAATTATGTTGAAAAAGTGCTCATTTGTTGCTCAGTATGTTTTAATCAATCTTTGAAGGCTCACAGTATGGAGATGACGTACATATGAACCTTTATTTGCAGCAATATCTGATTTATTCAGTTTTATAAAGACAAAAATGCACATTGTTTTGCACAATTTTTTATTATCCCGAAATGACAACAATCCTATTTTTGGTTTGGGGAATACATTGCTACGACTGAAGAGAGCTAGCAGTCTGTGATGTTCTCGGCTTTTCTGTTTTCTATCATCAGCACTCTTTCCTCTTGTGACTCATCTCCAGCTTCCAGCTTTCTTCTTCATATCATCTCAGGGAGTTTTTCTCTCACCACCATCACCACTGGTTCACTTATTAGGGATAATCATACAGGGACTAATTTGTGAATTGATATTTTATTCTGTTAATTTCCATAGCTGCTTCGTGACAATGTTCAATGTTGAAAGCACTGTACTAATAACATTTTTATCGAATTTAATTTCCTATAGACCTTCTCTTTTGATGTCCCTCATTAACAAGGTGTTTCAGCCTGCGGATTCTGTTTTTCACACCATTCTGTGTCAACTCCAGAGATACTGTGTGTGTGTGTGTGTGTGTGTGTGTGTGTGTGTGTGTGTGTGTGTGTGTGTGTGTGTGTGAAAATCCCTGGAGATCAGCAGTTTCTGAAATACTCAAGACCATGCTGTCTGGCACCAATACCCATGCTACGATCAAAGTCACTGAGATCAGACTTTTCCTCTATTCTGATGTTTGATGTGAACATTAATGGAAGCACTTTGCTATCTGCAATGATTTAATGCATTGTGCTGCTGCCACATGCTAACAATCAATTAACATGATAGCACATCCATTCTATTGTTGTTGTTGTTGTTTGTTTGCTAGCTATACTTGCTAGCTCACTGCTAAAATCCCTATTCCAGTTTATTTTAGTTTTCTTCTTAGCTATTAGCAGATGCACAGTGACTAGCTTGCCAGCTTGGTATTGGGCATGGAATTTTATCACCTAACCTGCTGTGATACTGTATTTATAAATTAAATAATAGTATGATGGATGGAAAGTTTACTTTATTCTTATCCTCTCGTATAGATTACTACAGTCGCCATTTGGTGGAAGAGCACTTATAAGGCACTCAATAAAAGTAGGACGTATTGATCCAGTCCATCTGACCATGTTAGTCAGTATCAAGTGTGCATCACAGATCATTTACACATTAATGGAGTGATAATGTTTTCCTTTACCAAAAGCATATTCATTCTCCATGAGTGTGTCGTTTAGAGAACTGGCAAGAAATGAAGGCACACAACTGTAAAGCACGTGTTTGGATACGCTTGAACTAGGAGATCCAAACCTGCTCCTGCATGACAATTCATGATAAATCGTACTATTACCAATGCATTCTAAAATACCAAACCATCTTTGAAGGCTCTCCTAAACCACAGATATGCTATCTGCTTACTGTACAAAAAAAGTACAATTAAATTTAAATTTTTTGATGCTTTATTTTACTTTCTGAATGCTGGAGATGTGGGGAAGTGACATCACCGGCAGCTGGTGGCATGCTGGTAATTGTGGTGCTGAAAAGATCTCATGATGTGCTATGTGGGTTTGTAGCTGAGGTTTCTCTCAGATCACTGAAACCTCAGGTCATCTGGCGGTTGCTGGTATGGATACAGAAAGAAAAGTCATTTGCAGTTGCTCATGAATAATTTTTTTAATCCCTGAGGATTCCTGTGTCCTCAGATCGAACCCAGGTGGTGTGGTGCGTCAGCGTTGCCATTCATGAATTCAGTTATTTATGTATTGATTTATTTATTTTTATTCGTGCCCTGGGAGATTTTGTGTTGCTTTCTATGGATTGTATTGTATAAAATATTCATTTATACATGCAAAAGTGACTACTAATAGAGCTATTTATCTTGTGTTCCCTCTCCATTATTCAGCATCCACTTTTTTTTTTACCAACAGTTTGTCATTTCCCACCCACAAGCAAGGTGAAGAACAAACTGTGCTCGTTTATGACATGTAAAGTCAACAGGCAGCTGAACTACTACCTGCAGATTTCTAAATAAATGAGCACACAGATGCCTACCACTTTTTTTTGTCCAGCAAAATCATCCTCATCCAGAGAACAGTGCCATGTATGCTCTACTGTCACATTATTCATCCTCCTGAACGCTGCTTGTGTGTTTGTCCTCTTTTTTCGAGTCGGTTCTCATGATAGCCTCAGATTCCTGTTCTTAGCTGACAGCAGCAGGACCTGATGTGGTCTTTTGCCGTTGTAGCTCATCCGCTTCAAGCTCCGATCTGTCGGCATTACAAAATGCTTTTCGGCTTACTCTGGTTGTTAAGAGCGATTGTTCGAGTTACTATAGACTTTATGTCACAGCCTGGCCTTTCTCCTCAACAAGACATGGCAGAACTGCTGCTGAGTCAATGTTTTTGTTTCTCACAGCATTACTCTGGAAACCTTCCAGACAGTTGTGTGTAAAAAATCAGCAGGAAATCAGCAGTTTCTTGAAACTCCCAAATCGGCCCATCTGGCACCGACTCCAAAGTCGACCTCAAAGTCACTGAGATAACTGTAATGTCATTTCTTTTGACTCTTTATCTGAGGGGTTGAGCTGATTCGACTGAATAGTGTCCCAGTGTCTGTATTAAAGTAGCTTATATAGTAGCCCCCGTGTAGGGGAGAGTGGGGTAAGATGAGCCAGTGGGGTAAGTTGAACCACCCCTTGTATCTAGGCAACCATATACTTCTATTGTCACATGACCATCGATTTTGGACCCATTATTTCTGCCAGACTGTGAAAAGGAGAAGCACGTGGCGGAAGCATCAGTTTACTATTAAATCTAAAGCTGTTCTTTATTTAGTTTCAAACTTATTTCGTTTTATACAAAATAATACCTGTTTAATTTGTTTTTGGAAAGTTTGTCATTTAACACGTTGTTTTAGAAATGCAAAAATATAAAGTTATTGAAATTTAAATGACTAATTGTAAAAGGAAATTTATTAAAAAAATTATTTATTTGATTAATATTCAGTTTGGAGGTTCAGTAACCCAAACCCCCAGACTGTACAACTTCCTACTGACTTTGTTCAACTTACCCCTAATTAGGGGTATATTGAGCCCCAGGAACACTTTTAAATAAGAAGCCATATCTTTAGAGCACTTATATGCTTTCTGATCATTTAAATTGATTGGAAACTATGAAATTTAATTAGATTCTTTCATTGTTCTTCTGCCTTTTGTTCCCCTTAACTTCAGGGTGATATATGTAAGAAATAGCTCATCTTACCCTGTTCTTCCCCACATTATTCTGTTGTTCTTAAACCCAAATAAATGGTTTTCTTAGTGATGAAATATACACTTTAAGCATTATAACTGCCACTAGAACACCTCTCTCAAATATGAAGAAGAAAACTACACATTTACTACACAAACTACAAATTCTATTACTATTCTATTTTCTTGCTATGGCTATCATCTGACTTTGAAACGTGTGTATGTGTGTGTGTGTGTGTGTGTGTGTGTGTGTGTGTGTGTGTGTGTGTGTGTGTGTGTGTGTGTAAAAGTGAAAATTCTCTCTTGCCAATAATCAATAAACCTTATAATTCACAAGTACAGGACACTTTGGTATTGTTGTCTCGAGACTATGTTGAGTTTCAATTCAGTTCAGTTTTATCTTCTTAAAATGTTCAACAATAAAAACTGTTAAAAAGCAGCTTCACACATTTCTTCACCAAAACTCTGATTTGTGAAAATATCTCAAACACAGCATGGTACACGAGTGAAATATACCAACTCCATATGTTTTACATTTGTGAAGCGTCTTTTTTTTTTTTGGAAGTTCTCAAACATCTAAGGAACACATCTATTATTTTTGCACGTAACACTAATGGGCACATGACTTGATAGGTCATAGATGTTGTTGCAGGATCTACTCAAAATGAGTTGGGTGGTTTTTCAAATGTAATAATTCTTTGTCATGTTCCTCATACTGTTCCTGAACAGTGTGTTGCATTGTGTATGTGCAGGCCGTGAGATTCATCAGACCAGGAAACCTTTTTCTATTTCTCCATGGACCAATTCGGATGCACACATGTCCATGAAGGTGTTGTTGGTGGACAGGGATTAGCAGTGAGTCTTGAGGGCCATGACCCTGTTACTGGTGCACTGGTGCTTCTTTCTTGGAACATTGGAATTATATGCAGCCACATCTGCACCGCCTGCATACATTATATGTACATACATATATATATTTGAGCTTGTGCAGGTTGCTGCGGATGCGGTTTTGGAGCTCTGGCTAATGCGCTTCTCTGACCAGCTGATTGAGGTGCAAATGTTTGCCTGCTTCCCCAACTCGAAATCCGATGTTTTCTCCTCACGTTAGATTCCTTCGATCCAGGCAATAGGTGATGTGTTGCTGAAATCTGATTCGCTAGAAACTCGGTGATATAAACAGATTCTCCCAGTGCACCTGAGAGGAACGCTCTTAAATAAAAATAGGGATAGAGAATAGACTATTGGGAATAATTTCATTCATATTCATGAACAAAATATATATTAAAATGTAAATCAGTGATTCTGATCGGGCCTAAAGAGAAGTCCTTGCTGGCTCTGGAGGGTCATTACCTCTTTATAAATTGTACCATTGTTCCATATCTCCCAAATCAGGCATTCAGCTCATTTTCAACCATTCCCAGGCTTTCATAATGTCCAGATGGCTGACTGGCGCAGTGAATGAATTTAAATAAACACTCTATTGCACGTCCTCTCTTTGCCATGGGACCCTGTGTGATGTGAGCCTTCATGAAGGTGTGGTTGGCACTTGCTTGTGCTTTGCCCAGTGAATATTTGTGGCATTATCTCCCCATGCAGACCCTTCAGTGGCGTGTTTATGTTTTGTGCCAAATGCCCAATGCTTTTCCCTCCAGCTTCCAGTGTCATGGCAGGTATTATGTGCACATCAAAGACAAGAAAAGAGAAGACTGGCATATTAATGGCTGTCCGAATAGCATCAAAAGGGAAGGGCAGGACTATTATTAGGACCCATTTTGGTGAACAAGAGCAGGGAAAAGAGTGCTAGTGACACTCTTAAAATGGTTTTCAGGACCTGGCATGAAATTTTTCAGCCAGGTTTCCAGGCTGGAGACGTTGTTGCTGAATAAAGTGCCAAACTAATAAAGTTAAGCCACAGAGTGTTTCAGAATCGATTTTGTCTTCATTACACTTATTTCTTTTTCGTGATGGATTCGGAATATGTGCCGTTATGACATGCATTATTCGTATGTGTGCTCTATTATTCCTCGAGTCTGTTGCTCAGCAAGTCACACAGAGGGCAATTCCATATATTATGTAATGTAATGTTCCATTCAAAGAGCTTTAGATGTGAAAACAGCGTCTACTTGACTTGACTCATCTGTATTTCATCCTATTTCCCTCTTTGCCCCAAACACCAATAAGAGACGCCTTTTAAGGTTTCCATTATGTCCACCCAGAGCCATACATCACATTCACACAGAAGGACTAGCAAAATGTCAGCGCCGTGTAAACACACGTGGTTATTTTCGAAAGGGACATGCCAGTGTGGAGATTTCCCAGGACAGGATAAATGATTCATTTCTGTCAGCAGATGAGGTGTATGATTTGTGTATGACCGAGATTAGTGGAACTGCAGTGTTTACGCAGCAACAACTACCTTGTGTACTTTTTTTTTTCAACTAGCCGAACAACCATGTTCCTGATCACAGCAGGATTCTTTCTAGGACACAGGATTTGAAGAGGTACATGTTCGGTAAACAGTATAATTAAAAATATTTGTGGTGGGTGTTCCAGTGGGTGTTCAACCAAACTCTCTCTCTAGCTTGTGTCCCTTGAGTCTGAGTCACTTGATGGTCTGTTAGAATGGGATTAAAACCTTCAGCACTCAGCAAGATACCTGCTGACATCTCATTTTAATATAATAACATCAACATTCTCAGAGCTGCACTTGACCGCTCTTTTTTTTTTTTTTTTTTTTCTTTTTTTTGTATTTCATTGCTCCTTTTGTATTCGCCTCGGAAAAAATCCTCTGGCATCAGAGCCGCACTGTAAAACAAAATGTTTTATTCATTTCCCAAAAAATTATCCATTCGTGTGGAATAAAAGAAAAAGACCTCCTCATCTTCTGACCTTCATCACTACATGACATTACTAACACCACTTGTTGATGAATGAGCACAAATCTTCCCAGAAGACTGGAGATTCTTATATCAGAAAATGAGAATTAAACGTGGAATTGGATGTTCAGAAAGTAGCACATAGCAATCTCATGCTTAGGTGTCCACATACTTTTGGCCTAATTTCATAGATGATATTATCTGATGCATTATGCATGCGTGGCTTTTTATGCTTATGGATCAATAGAATAATAAACGTGATTATCTTTGTTATTATTTTGCTGTCGATTACGATTCAGAAGCGTGTTTTTCCGCATGATTGTTGGCTATTAGATGAGGTTTTGCTTCTTGTGTACACATGAATAAATAGACTGGACAGAGCTGGAGCCAGGGTATGGTTGCTATGGTTGCTGAAGCACACCACAGGATGGAAACAAACATAGCATGGCGCCACATTTCTACTTATCATGGACAATAACTCATATCCTCTACAAGCTGCTATGGCTAAACACACAGGAGCAATTTCACTAAGAAAAACGAGAAGAAATAATAAGAACTCACATTCCAGCCACCTGGTTCACACTCACACTTTATAGTTCATGGTACTTATATTTAAAACACATAAAAGTTCAGTTTGAAATCATGTTGAGCTTCTACCGTGTTCCTCAATTTCCTGGAGCTTAATATAATTCCTTCATTAAAATGCAGGAAATAGCGAGTTATATCAGACTTACAGGACACGGTATGGCCATAAATATTGGGACGCCTGACTTTTATTTCATCCAGTACAGAATTAGAGCAACACAATTGTGTAGGACGTCTTTGGATGCAGGAGCATGAAATTTTCCCTTCACTTCAATTAGGAGACCTCAATCACATATCAAATGCTCAGGTGTCCATAAACATTTGCATATTTATATTATATTTATGGTATTTGGCAGATGGTCTTATCCAGAGTGATAAAAGTGAGTTATACAGCTGAGGAATTAAGACTAAGGGCCTTGCTGAAGGGCCCCGCAGTGTCAGCTTGTTAGTCCTGGGATTTGAACCCTCAACCTTCCTTGAGCTACCACTTCCCACTTTCGTCTATATAGTTGTTTTCTACAGCATGACAATTTTGTGTGGTTCTCTTTCCTTGTGTTTACTGGATGACTGAATACTCATGCAGTATTTGTAATATTTAATGTGTGCATTTTCACCTGGACCAAAAAATTAAGACTTATCGTAGGAAACGTTCATGAAACACAGCCGAGATTCCAAAGTGCAGACCGCAACCAGGGGTTTCTCCCGTGCTTCGTCTCCTGAGCCGCTTGATTACTCAATTTCTAATTGAGCTTTAATTCCTCAACAGTATCCAGAAATACATTTTGACCCAACTGCCACACGAGTCCCCCCCAATCCCTTAATGAAACCTGTTGTTGTGGTGTAGCCGTGCGCAGATCGTACGTCTCCACCGGTATCAGATTGTCATGAGGATCTTCTATCGAGCGATATGGAAAAACATATTTCCAGGCAGAATAATGTGTTTATTTCTCTTCTAAATAATATAAAATCTGCTGCTTTGGAATGGAGATAGATACCAGGATGCTCTGCCATTTTCACTGGTAACATTTACTGACCCATCTACTGTCCTCTCGATCCAAAATGGCAGATGGTGACCTATCAGTTAATGCAGTTTATGGGTCAATGATACAAACATGATGAGCCATAAGGGCTGATGGCACTCAGTGAGTCGAGAGGAGACGGGGGAATAAGAAATAGACTGGAAAGGAAAATCTTGTAAAAATTCGACGCACGTGTTCAGATTCTAGCTGAGGGAAAGTGTGGAAAGATCTCCGTACTGTACGCTGCATATTTATGACTCCTGTAAGAGGTTTGATTACGATTCCGAGCAGCAGCATTATGATTGTGCCCCTGTACCTGATGAGAGAGGAGAGAGCATGCATGCGTAAGTGTTTAAATCACTCACATCATCACGGGCCAGTGATTGATGATTAAAGCGCTCCTTGTGTGTTGCTCTCCTGCCCCTCACTTCCTCGCTTTAATCACTCTGCCCTTTGTTCCACCTCCCCCTCACACACCTTTAGCACAGGCATGGTCTGTTGATTATGGTGCTCAAGTACGAGTAAATAAATACGATTGCTGCTTCTTGGGGCGTATTGTTTTTCACATTACAGTTAGACACGGAGCAGGCTGTGATTTCTAGATCTCTTTCTAGATTTTTCTTATTTTCGATTTTTGAGTGGGAAAATATTAGACATCGCCTCGTATTCCTTTTGGGTTAAATGTTTGTGAGAATGCTGTTGGTCCCGGCCGGAGAATGATCGCTGTCTATTTACACAGCGGGAATGATATCATGTTGTCGATATGCAAGGAATTGTTTGCCATCAAGGTCACTGGTTTGACCCCTGGACACGCTCTGAGTTCAGCATTAGTGTCCTCATCATCAGGAACCAACACGCTATTATTCAGTGCTCGTTTATAATCCGATGAAACGATTTTATACTTTTTAAATTGCAAAACAATTAAAGTTGTAATTGAGATCATGTATGATGAACAGATACATTTGTGCACTTTCAATTAGCCAAGAAACAATTTGCGTTTTTTTTTCCAGATATTGACGATGACATCATAAAGCTGAGACGACTCAAGAATGAGAAGGACAAGTTTAATGAAGCTTCTTCAGCTTGCAACCCCCCCCCTCTCTATCCCCCTCTCTCTATCCCTCTCTCTCTCTATCCCCTCCTTTCTACCCCCCCCTACCCCCCCTCTCTATCCCCCTCTCTCTCTATCCCCCCTTTCTATCC
>MU551644.1:500026-578825 GCA_024362625.1 Silurus asotus
TCCCTCTCTCTCTACCCCCCTCTCTATCCCTCTCTCTCTATCCCCCTCTCTCTCTTTCTCTCTTTATCCCCATCTCTCTCTTTCTCTCTCTCTATCCCCCTCTCTCTATCCCTTTCTATCCCCCTCTCTCTTTCTCCCTCTCTATCCCCCTCTCTCTCTTTCTCTCTATATCCCCTTCTCTCTCTTTCTCTCTCTATCCTCCCCCCTCTCTCTCTTTCTCTCCATTTATCAATCTCTCTGTCTATCGCTCTCTCCCTCTCTCTTTCTCTTTTTATCCCTCTCTTTCCATCTGTCTATCCCTCTATCCCTCTCTCTATCCTCTCTCTCTCTCTCTCTTTCTCTCTCTCTCTCTCTTTCTATCTGTCTATCCCTCTATCTCTATCTCTATCCCACTGTCTATCTCTATCCCTCTCTCTCTCTCTCTTTCTCTCTCTCTCTATCTCTCTCTCTCTCTCTCTTTCTCTCTCTCTCTCTCCCTCTCTCTCTCTCTCTCTTTCTCTCTCTCTCGCTCTCTTTCTCTCTCTCTCTCTCTGTGTCTCCATGGTAACACACATTCTGTCCGCCTGACTGAGGAGTAAACAAAGATGTGGGCAGGTTGGAACCATCGGCTACAGACGTCCACTGATTCTCGTTGCCTGTGAATTCATTTTCATTGATTTTATTGAATCATAACAACGTGGAAAAAGTTGCAACAATAACAACGAATGCAGAAGTTTGTGAAGAGTGTAGACTGTAGTGCTGATAAGAATTTGGTATTGTATATTAATAACTATATTAATAGCAACTGTTCAACCGGTTTATACAATACAACAGTTACTTATATGATGCAGTAAATATATAATGAATAGTATTATATCTATAAATATATATTCTTTAAGCAAAACCGCTTATTCATTTAAACTCTAAAAGTACATGACATGACACAAATCTTAAACTTGTCTTGCTCTATTTTTGTCAGGTTCTTCTCTGGGACACAACCCTCTCTCTCACTGCAGAGATAACGTACACCAGGAACATGCACAAGGCACGAGATTTTCTCATGATAACGAAAAAAACAACATCTGTTATGTTATTAAATTCCGTACAAAGATGGGCATACAAATTTATTTTATAAAACGTGTTTGAGCTACAAACCAGCTTCAGTGCTCCTTGGAACAGATGTTCCTGGAATTGTATTAGACAAATGAACCTCATTCTTCCGAAAAAAAGATCCTCTCTGCTGCTGTTCTGATGATAGTTATGGAGAAAACTGTCTAATATTAGTTTAATTATTCAGATATTCAGGATGAGATTAGCTGGTGATTGTGAAGGCCATTATATGATTGGAGATGATGAAGGTCTCGTGGTCCTGCAAGAAAGCACTCCTATGTGTTCTCTATAAGATCAATCAGATTGTAAATGGATTTGCAGTGAATCTTTCCTCAAAGGGCCAAATGCCATGAACCTCATTCTGTTCAACCAAACACGAGGTAAACATTTCATATTCCAGTTATCAGAAGATACAGGGGGGGAAAAACTCAGAACTTTCTTTAAGTGAAGCCAAAACAGCTGCATTTGATTTCTTTCCTGTTTTCATTTTCCTGTCCAGAACCTGATTAGATCAATCGAACAAAAATCACTCTCTTTTTTCCAGATTATTTTTGTATTTCTTGCATTACATTTGCGCTATATTTCATTTTTATGTTCATATTTTCAGTTTGCGTTGATATTAAATCTAAAGTGGAACGTTTTCCTAAATTGGGGTCCAGCTTTTGCAATTCATTATACAGTGGATCAGTTACCAGATCAGATATTTACAGTGTACAGTATAAAGTTCTGACCCGAACGCACCTACTGAGTCATGCCACTGAATTACAAAGGAATTTCCTCCTAATAAATGCCTGTAACATGAGTGTCACCTCACTTTCTCCACATTCTACAAGTTCTTTTGGTGATGTTCGGTGAGTTCCCTGATCAGCTCTCAACACCTTTTATGGTGGTCCTAAGGAAAATCCTGTGGATTACATGTTATCTAACTGATTCTTTCGGCCCTTAATGGTTTTATGAGATCGGAGAACTGGCAGATTCCCACAGCATTCGAAAGGTTTGTTGGTTTTGTGATGTAGGTGTCTGCACACGGAGGTTTCTTGGGGTTTACACGCCACACATGATGTTATCCAGGTCACAATGAAAATGTTGTTTGTGTGCCGTCTATGATATTTTGCATGTGGAAAATACTGAGATCGGGTTTTAAAAAAACGGTTTTGTGTAACTGGGAATCAGTAGAGAGATAAAAGTACAACGCTCTCTGCACTGGGAAATAATTAAAAATTATTATTAATTAAATAATTAAATCAGGACAAAATTCAAGGCACCCCATAATTAAAGCCAGTTACTACAAATTAAACAGTGTGGTGGACGTCAGTGGCAGAAGCCAGAAGGCATCAGTTCAGGATGAATACAATCCCAATGAGAACAAATATTATGAGAGAACTCCATAATCTGGTTGGACGTATTAATGAATAATGAGGAATCTTGGGAAAATGAAGTAATTTTCCAGGTTGCTGGAAATCCACTAGATTCTGACCATGTGAAGACTTAAACAGAGAGATCGGTGAGACTTGAATGTACAAGATGCCTTTTACAAATTGCAACACATGCACTCTTTTTGATCAAACACAAATATGAGCCGGCGTAGGCGCAGTCTCGGGGGAGACGGCTCGAGAATTCGGTTAAAAAAACAAAACAAAAACAAATGCTTCTGAAAATGTACTCACACCTTTTCCAATGTGTTTGAAAACTGTAATGAGTGCGTACACCTTCAAGATGAATGAAATACCAGTCCCATTAATTCCAGTATATATTAATATTAGACATTTCTGAAGAATTTCTATCAGCCTGGAGTTGTTCCTGGTTTTCTTCTTTATCCTTTGAGCATCAGGTAACCAAATGTAATAGCGCCTTTATTTTACAACTTGACTGTTAGAACGTTAAATAGTGCAGGTTCACAGACTCCACGTAAATCACAGGGTTTATGATGAAACGTGCTACATGCCAAAAACTTTAAAGCGATGAACACTTGGAGAGAAGATGGTCTGGGTTTGTAGCTTCTGAGCCGATCAAAGTCTGTGCTTCAAAAGTCAAATGTATTTGTCTGGCTGCCACTAGATTGATGTGGTCTAAATATCACACACCCACCACCCTTTTTTTTTAAAAAGCTGTCTCATAAGAGGTTTCATTGAACCCTGATTTACTTCTGGATTAACATTCGCTTTGAAGTTGGATCATTTCAATCTAGATTAGGATCTATCCAGGACTATTGGAGACAATGTCTGACCATGTAAATAATTTAGAGTTGTTGAGCAGTGGCTCAGATTCTTGTTCTTGGCTGAGTGAAGAGGAACCCGATGTGGTCATCAGATGTTGTATCTTATCCACCTCACGGTTCAATGTGTTTTTCCTTTTGAGATGTTTTTCTGCTCACTGTGGTTGTAAAGAGTCATTTTTGAGTGAATTTCCTGATAATTCAAATTTTTGCTCTGTTCTTATCAACAAAATGTGTTTCACTCTGCAGACTTTGCACACTGGATGTTTTTTGTTTTTTGCACCATTCTGTATAAACTGTGTTTGTGAAAATTCCAGGAGATCAGGGGTTTCTGGCATGTTCAAACAAACCCATCTGGCACCAACACCCATGGCACATGGAAAATGATCATGATCACATTTCCCCCGTATTCTGATTGGTTGAAGCTCTTGACTTGTTTCTGCAGGATTGGATGCATTGTGAATGCTTCCACATAATTTGTTGCTCTCCGGTGTAAGTTTTCTATTCTATTCTATTCTATTCTATTCTTGCTAGAGCCTAGACCTCGTGCTTCTCATGTGTATTACCAGTACGACCTAATAAACAATTTCAATTCTTCTCTATTTAATTACATTCATTTTTACTTTGTTCATCTTTAGAACTTTTAATTGAACCACTCATTGAACCAGTGGGTGTGAGAAATCAGCATCATCAGAAAAGGCATCAGTGATAATTTTTTTAATAACTCGGCTTTGTAAATATCAGCCTGACGAAAAAAAGAACGTCTTTGGCACAGGTTTTATAGATTCTTATGGTAATGAAGTTCATGAAATGATGTTTGTCTGGTATTTCAGCGCTCTTAATACTTGGATGAATATCTTCCTTTCCGTTCGAGCGTCTCCACGAGATGACAAACATCTAAATGTTTATTCAACGACACCCCCCCCCTCCCTCACCACACACAGTGACAAACCAAAACTCAGAATCAACCATGCAATGATTTTATATCTCCTCGTGGCTTCTACATCACCATGGAGACAGATCTCAGAAGATGATAACACCTGCTGTCGTCCAAAGTCCTTCCACTTTAACAATCCCATTAAAGGTTGAATTGTGCTGTAGTTTTAATTACACTTGCAGCTCCGCTTCAGTGAACCCTGACCCTAACCTACATGCATTGATCTGCAAAATACAGCTTGGAATTTATAATAAAAGAGCTTCTGAATAGCAGCAATTATCCTACTTCCAGGTTAATTGGGGTCTTTCAGGAAAAACCTGGTTAGATGAATACATTTTAATGAATAGTACAGAAATGTTAAATTGGTGCTCAGGATAATATTAACACAATATACTGTATACTGTATTTTCATGTGTTTTTAAAGTAATATTGCGTATTATATCAGAGTCTCACAGGGATTTACCGCAAGCGAAGTGTTAGTGAGTCCGAGCATCACCAAGCTGCTGCTCCTGGTTTATAAATGAGATGATTGTAAGTTGCACTGAATAAAAGCAGCATGCCTTAAACAAAACTACCTTCTATACACGTGGAATCCAACACACAAATACTGAACCAGTAAACAACAATAAATAAACAATAAGCAACCAACAAGTGGGTTATAAACCAATAAAAGATGAATCCATTTTCCTTAATTCTTCACAGTATTCACAAACACCCAGTAAAGACTCTCATAATCTCCCAATCTGTTTCTCTAAGATTTATGTGATGTCGTGTATTTTTTTCTTGAGCATCACTATATTCTCATCTCTTCTCTGCTGGAATAGGGTCTTCTTCAGCATTTTGTGTTTTTGTGGAACAGTGCTGTTGCATTATTGTGTTTTAACTCAATAAACAAACAACCTGTTGATTGTTCCCCCTGCTAATTTGAACTGGATTTGCATTCATCTGCAGATTGGGGTCTTCTATCTACTCACCTGTGCCATATTCGACCAATAGATCATGCTATACCAAGAGGGTAGCTAAAAATATCCATGCTGCAAGACTTTCGCTCATGCAGCCGATGCTTGAATCTTTTGGAAGTCGGAGATTGGAGCCAGCAATGTGCTCACTGACTATGTCGAAGACGTCAGGTCTGACTCAGACATCCTGTGCTCTGATGCTACACCAATACGTCTGCTGAAATGGCTTACCTGACTGCCATCATTCTTGCCCCTTATCAGAGGAGAATAAGGATGCCTACTCTGCACTCTCGTCTAAGAGATTTGTCCAGACTGCCAAAGCAAAGCTCCAGGCTTAAAACTAGCCATTGGTGCCATTGGAGCCATTGGAGCATTTTCTTTCTATACTATTTTTTTTTAGTAGTGCTTTGTCGTGTTTCTCCCTAACGCTACCAGACACTAAAGAAAACAGGATACACTTGAGTACTGATTCTTTTTACACTTTTCCTGTTTGACCCTTTTGTTCAGTGCATCAGCTGTCAATCAGAACAGCACTGGCAATTGTGGTTTATGCTTCCTGTTTATTACACCATCACATTGGCCTGACCAAATACATACATATAGTTATAGTTCCTACCCTTTATTCCTGTCCTGGAAAAAAAAAGGGTCTGGAACTATACAGTCCGATCTCTGGTGAAATGATATTTCACCTCACACTGATCGGATTAATTAAACATATTTCAGCATTAAAGAAAAGTTCTCCCCATGTGTGATTTTATCAGGGGGATTTTCACTAAACAAGGGGACAATAAATCCATCGAAATGTTCCATTGAACAGAACACGGAGCTGCGCTGAAGATAATTTGAGCTGAAAACTATTCCAGTTTAAGATGATCACTGAACTCAAAAAAATCAAAATAACAATGGATCCAGCTATGGAGTTCAATCCTGAAAATCCGTGCTCCTCTTTTCTAAAGTTCACATTGCTCACACATGTTGGATGTAAAATCCAGCCGAGTCCAGCCAGTCGAGATCTCGGTGAGTGTGTACGGTGTGTAAATCAGTAAGGCCTGATCTGTATTGAAGGATTTAGTTGACAGACACAGAAAAAGGAAGTCTGGCAGTATTTTCTAGAGAGTTAAGTTATTTCTTAATGGTTTCTCGTTATGGTTCAAGGACATGCTGGACAGATTTGCTGCTTCTGAGATGACACACACACACACACACACACACACACACACACACACACGGTAGGTATTTTAGTGAATGTTATGGTCAGGGGTCCAAAAAGGTTTGTCCAAGTCTTGTACTTCATAGTACTGATATTAGGAGCTGGAAGTCTAGAGGACGTGCTTTCTGTATTGTTGAAAGATTAATGATCAAACTCTTGATTTCACCCAAATGAGGATGAGGTTCTGCTTTTGAGTCTGGTTCCTCTCAAGGTTTCTTCCTCATAACATCTAAGGGAGTTTTTTCTTGCCACAGTCGCCACGGCTGCTCATCAGGGATAAACACACACCATTCACCTTCACTGTTGATTTAGGTAAAGCTGCTTTGAGACGATGTCTCCTGTGAAAAGCGCAATAGAAATAAACCTGACTTGACTTTCTTGGAAAAACATGGATAATGTGACAGTGTGATGTACATGGAACATCTGAAGCCCAATTGCAGTCCTGTTATAACTTACAATGAAAAAGATTAGTTCATTTGGATGAACAAGATTCAAAGAACTAATCTTTTTTGAGTCATTTAGTTCATTTCATTCATTTAATAACCTTCTATCAGCTTCTATGGGAATGAACGACTCAGACCAAAGGACTCATGAGATCAACTACTCAATTCTGTTTCCTGTGTAATGCACTGCATTGTGTCTATGGGAGTCACGTGATGAAAGAACGAACGACTGGGACTAGAAGAGTCGAGGAGATTTTGAGATGTTTTGCTCGTGCGTGTCCAGTAGAGAAATCACACTTCGAGACGACTCGTTCTTCTGAGTCGCATTGAAGACTCAAAATAAACGAATCGTTCTTGTTCTTCCAAACAAACCGATTCTAGAAGTCAACAGCAACTGGGGTCAAATTGGTTTTTGTAAAATTGAGTAGCATAGAAGCTATTCCAGCTTTATTGATTTATTTGCAATAAGGGCTTGGTTGACACACACACACACACACACACACACACACACACACACACAGGCTTACTCTAGTAGTGCACTGTATATATAAAATGCACTGTATACAAAAGATCGTGGATCTGAGTATAAAATTGCTATGCGTTTTCTTGAACATCCAATTCCACATTTTCTGTCATAATAACCACTAGGAAGATGTTCCTCTAGATTTGGGAAGATTTGTACTCACATATAAAAACACAGACGTACTCAAGCTCCTATCACGCTAGTCTAAAACTGAACCATTTGGACTGAAGTCCCCTTTGCTGTGCCTCTGACACCAACATCACACACTACACGCAAACCATACGTGATCTTTAGAACATAAAAAAAAAACAGCTGGTTCAGATGAAGGCGTTTGACGTTTGTCCTGCTGCTTATTATTTTATGGGGGGTTTTTTTTAAGCAAAAGTATCGATAAAAAACATGGGGGTGTATTTATCTCTCATCGGCACTTTCTCTTCTCTTCGTTAGTTTTGGATTGATTTTCATTTATATACATATATTTATTTATCTGACATTCCTAATAGCTAATGCGTAATCTGAGCACTCTGAAATACACACACACACACACACACACACACACACACACACACACACACACACACACACACACATAGTATTATATTGAAGTTTTTGCTACTGAAGCCGTTTATAGACAAAATTTGTGTCCTGAGGATTTTGTCTCTCACACACACACACATACTCACACACACACAGTTGATCTCTCTCTCTCTCTCTCTCTCTCTCTGTCTCTCTCTCTCTCTCCCTCTCTCTCTCTCTCTCTCTCTCTCTATTAGTTATTCACTCAGGTTCAGCCCATACCTCTCTCAGTCTCACTCACTCTGTATTACCAGTGTGGGTGCAGGATTGAGTGCAGAGGAAGTGTGCAGCTCTCCTCCTCCTCCTCCTCCTCTCTCCTCCTCTCCCTCTCTCTCTCTCTCTCTCTCTCTCTCTCTCTCTCTCTCTCTCTACTTGTTTACTCTGAATGTCCCACACACTCCTAACTGCTTTTTACTTCACAGCTGCTGCAGCAGTAGAATGTGTGTGCGTGTGTGTGTGTGTGTGTGTGTGTGTGTGTGCGTGTGTGTGTAGAGCAGTGGACTGTCTCTATCCAGGCTGCATGAAGAACATGTTCAATATCCTGCACGAGGCTGCAAACTAAAAAAAAAAGGAAAAAAGGAACAGGAGGAATACGGGCTCCAGCTTTATTCAGTCATGGGTAAGAGCACATTTCTGCTTTGGATTAAAAACAACTTTAAAAACAACTTTGTGTCACTTGGAGCTTTTTGGTCAGGATCTTGTGCATATATTATATTTTTGTACGTACATTAGAAATATCGGTGCATTTTTTTAAATATATTGTTGAAATCTTTTGATCAGATCAGTTTGTTGAATGATTTGCTCGCTTCTGGTCCAGATTCCTATTCAAGTTCTGTTGAATGTTCACAATGTGTGTGTGTGATTTTGCATGGGTATGTGGACATTTTGCTGTCTCTGTGTGTCTGTGTGTTTTCCTTTCTGGGCACGGATTGCGACTGGCAGTGGGAGTAGTGGTAGCTCAATAATAACAAGAGCATCTAGAGACACAGAGCTTTGGGTCTAGTTGGAAACAAAAACTCCTCACTTTAAAGTGGTTCTTTCAGTTCATCCATGTGCGTCCACGCAGAAGAAACCCTCATACCAAAGAGACACCGGAGACACACGCAGACCAACTCGTCTGCCCGAAACCCTGTAATCTCTGTAGAAAAAATGCCCACATTTAGTCTATTTAGTGTTCCAATGACACTTCACTCCACTCGTCTGAAAAGAGGTTCAGTGCTCGGTGCTGTAGCAGGAGATCTTCCACTCCAACATATATCTTCTTGGAGCTGGTTTTGTGCAAGAGAAAATGTCACGCTACTGCATCCAAATTGTGTGCCTTCAACTTTGTGATAACAGTTTGGGGAAGAACCACATATACCTGGAAAAGTCAGGTGTCCCAATACTTTTGTCTGTATCGTGTGTAATCAGACAGACGTTCTCCTGCTCGACTTTGGAAAGTGTAAAATTAAGACACAGCGTTTGATCCGTGTCTGAATGAATCCGGTTGAATTTTTGCGTTTGATCGCAGTTTAATGAATCTCCGTGTTCAGCTACGACTAAAGAGCTGTCCTGATGAAAGAGATATTCCACATCGGCTGTTGTTTGTCCATGTTTTAATGTGCAAATGAGAAGAGAACAGCCTTCTGAACTAACGTCAGATGATGCATGACTGTAGTCTCCACCGCGTGGATCAGAAGGGGGATGGTGTTTAGGGTTAAGGGATTGGGGAAGAAAACGTTCACTTGCTCTCTTAATTTGCATGTTTTTCTTTGTTAGGATAATAAAATAAACCTTGAAGACTTCAAATGTAATTATACGAATAATAACAGTTCATATGCTTTATATCATTGTTAGTAAAATCACTGTTTTTATCCTTCTGATAAAAAGTGAACTTGTTTATTATATATACAAAATACACACAAAAAAAATAAATATATATCTAAGATTTAGTTATTGAATATAATAAGTGGATCTGTGGCATGTGAGGAGATTTTTTTTTGGTATTTTGCATTTAATTTCTGTAACTAAACCAGTTCAACATGAGCACATTGTACTAAATGTTTAAGGCTCATTCGTGTCTCATCTGGATCTCAGTTATGTTTTTATGTGCTTGTTGAGAAAATCTGAGTGGTTCTGCCATCGGCCTCACAAAACCCACTGTGGAGCAGTCAGGGCCACTGCAGTGAAGACGAGTGCACTTTAAGATGGAGTGATGAAGAGTAGTACCTTCTCCCAGGGGCTCCATCAGCCTCAGTGTTTGATGGTCACACCGGCAGTTCCGCTCTGCTCTTTAAGACTATTTCAAATAATCCCAAGTGCTCAATTCTCCCTGGAACCCATTTTTCAAAACACATTTATTGATGTGCACAGACCCTTCGGAAGCATTATCTTGATAGAAAAGGTGAAGAAAAAAAAAGTAGGACCAGAACCTCAAATTTCGGCTTCTGCTTTTAGCCATGGAAAGTCATAGATTTAGGAAGCGAACAAAAAGCTTTAATAGTCATATTTCAGCCATCATATCAAAACAGCAGGGGTCGATTTGCCTCCAGGAAGAGACCACCATGACAAAAAGACTTTTATTTTAACTCTTTGTTGGAAGGGTTGACATAAAAATGGCCACACTTTCCACAAACTGATGGAGTTTTTCTCAGTTGGAAACCATTTCCAGACTCTGTGAGTCTGGTTCCTCCTCATCTCATCTCGAGGAGTTTCACCTCTGGCTTTCTCATTATGGATAAACATATATAAGAGAGAAACTTATTTATGATGCTAAATCTATTTATTCTGGAGTTGAATTCATGAACTGATATCATACAGCTACAAATAGCAGAACTGCAGCTCAGCAAACATGCCATTTTTGCAGAATGACCTGCTGTGGTTGGTGTAATGATCATTTTTGGGGGCCGCTGTAGTGGGAAAGCTGAGTTTTGGATATAAAGTGCGCTCTGTGTGAACGTGTGGAGCATTCGGGTTACGATCCACACATTTGTCTTGCATTACTAAGAGCTGATGAGGTGAACAGTGGGTGAGTGTAAACAAATCCACTCAGGTAGGCGATAAAAAGACATTTTGATGTGTGTGTGTGTGTGTGTGAGAGAGAGATTAAATTTTCTCAGAAGTTTACTGATCTCTTACGCTTCTGATCTCTTCTTCCACCCATGATCACACCAAACTCCTGAAGGAAACCATCAGCCTCTGCCTTCCGAATGAAACTTCTCAGACTCTTCTGGAAGAACTCATGCACTGGTAACAATAATATTTAATAAAAAGATGACAGGACTTCAAAGATGGACAACATCAAAAGCTTCTTTTTTGTCACCAAACAGTGAGAGGGTTTTCCCCGTGTGATCCCTCCACCTGAAGACGCACCGTTGACGAAAACCAGAGCGCTGATGTTGCTCCAGCATTTCATCTGGACGTGTTGATGTGTAATGAGTCAGAAGATGTCAAATAATTCCAGGAACCGCATTTTCCTAGAGCAGGAAAGAAAAAACATGATGTTATTATGGTCTGTCTGATAGAGTAGATATCCAGGACTGTTTACTCACATGTTTAAGATGATGGATGGATATTTATCTCTTAATTCTGCTGAATGGATGAAAAAGATGTGAATCTCGGATGATTTGTGTGTTTCAGACAGATCAGATAACACTGAGCATGTCCAATCCAAGCCCATTGAGGAGATCGATCACCTGCTCTGGACCTCATTTTGGCATAATGACACTTGTGAAGCTTTGTAGAAATCTCAGGCTTCTTGAAAGCCGCTGTGCCGTGTTTCCTCAGCGTTGTTCTTGTGCATTGTCGTTTCAAGTTTGGGGGGTAAACAGTGACTTATTCAAATTCAGAGCGGGTTTGCGTGCAGCCCTGCGGATGTTTTGAATCTAGACGGGCTTCTTTGAGCTGCGAGCATGTGACAAAGCTGCGGAGGAGATGTTTAATATGAAGACACTGAGTGTGTGTGTGTGTGTGTGTGTGTGTGTGAGAGAGAGAGAGTTGCCTTGTTACAGCTTCCTGTTTAAAAATCATCATATTAAATGTTAATATATTTACGAATATCTTCTCTAAAAAGCGACTGCATGACATCAGGACGAAGCTCATAATGAGTTCAGAGCACAACGGATTGATTTTTACCTGTCCTATTTTTGTTGGTCTGCCCCTGTCGTCCTGGCTCATCCTTTTTCTAGTCTGTTCCCTTGACCCATCTGCAATGTTCTTACTCATTCCTCGCTTTTCATTTTCTCCGTTTTCTCTGCAGCTTTCTTTCTCTCCTTAGGCATTTCTTCCTCTGTCTCTGTTTCTTGTTCACTTGTGCACACGTTTCCCGCCTGGCCTTGAGAGAAAGAGCAGGCAGGGTTTTGTCCAGCATGCACACAGCTCTCTCTGTGGAACTCCCTATGAATGCAATTTTGCATTCAAGGACACAATAATGAAGGAGCAGATTTTTTTTTTTTTTTTCAATTTAATCCAATTTTTTCAAAGCTGTACATGTATCATGTCCAAATTAAACACAAACGTGTTTAAGAAGTTTAGAACTTTATAGCAGGAGATCTTCCACTCCAACCCAGATCTTCACGGATCTGGCTTTGTGCACAGGGGCACTGTCATGCTGAACACGTCTGGGTTTTCTAGTTCATTTGAAAGAGAAATCTCACGCTAGCAAACCTCTTACAAGTCCTGATACTTTTATCCACACAGTGTTTTACTATATTGTTTCATTCTCAATGTACCAACCTGCTGTTTTTTGTAACTACTACACAACATTGAAAGTGTGAAAAACTCCGGCGTGATCAAAACAGAGTCAATTTCTGACCCTCCGTCTCCAGGGATGTCCACCTCAGCGTCTCATGTCTTCATCACCACAAAGGAGATCATAATCACCGTAGTTAAAAATAAAATACTTTGCTGTCTTTATCTCTCGGTGTGTTTCCAAGGTAACCGCGTGCTCCCTGTGTGTGTGTGTGTGTGTGTGTGTGTGTATGAGACATTATTGTGTGCCATTTGTTTGTGTTTTCTCTTTTTAAGCATATAAAACCAGAGGGTTGGTTCAAATCCGAGACACGCAGCAGATGTCCAAATTCGCAGCAGACCACGAGGAACTAACAGTCCAAGAACCAGAATGAAATGCTGGCAGAACTTCGTTCTTGATACGATTATGATCCTCTGAGTTACACTGTACTGTAGGGACAAAAATATAGGAACACCTGACTTTTCCAGCCATATGTGGTTCATTCCCAAACTGTTATTGAAGGCACACAATTGTCTTTGGACATCTCTTTTTGAACTCGGAGACCCAAACCTGTTCCAGCAAGACAATGAAGATCTGCTTTGTATGATTTGGAGTGGATCTTCTGCTATAGAGTTTTAAACCCTATTAAACACCTCTGGGATGAATGTAAATGCTGGACTGCACCCCAGACATCTTCACCTCACCTTCATCACTACCTGACTTCACTAACAACATTGTAGCTGATTGAATCTCCACAAATCTAGTGGAACATCTTCCCAAAAGAGTGGAGCTTACTATAACAGCAAATGGGACTAAATGTGGGATGGGATGTTTGATCTGATGCTCACGTGTCCCCAAACCGGTCTGTATAGTGTATTTATTAAGGCATACCGTAACTTCAAAGCATCGACGCTCCACCAATTCTTCTTCTTGCTTGTGTGTGCGCAGGAAAACGATTTAAGGCAATTTGTGAAGCACAACGAACTGACCGTTGCGTAGGTGCGAGCGCGAGATCGTTAGTGTGAGCACATGTGCCTTCATGTTTATTATAACTAATGAGTTTCCTTTAGGAGCTTCGACAGGAACATGAAGGTGGTTTGGCATGGAGATGCGTTATGACAGACTGTCAACTCGGAGTGCAAGGGCTGTTAGTGTAGCGGTAAACTGAACTCAGATTTATCGATAAGAGTGAAGTTAATGGAGAGAGTGAAGGAGGTGAGAGAAATGATCGACACTTAGGCAGAGAACGAGTGAGAGAGAGAACAATAATGGACAAAAAGGATTCTGAGCTGCAGTGAAACACTACTCATTAAAACTATTGCATCATACCACTCCCTTTTTGCCACACTTGTCTATCTCTTACACACCCACACACACCCACACACCCACACACACACACACACCTTCTCTGAGTGAATGAAGGATGCAGCATGCATTAGGAAGCAGACGTCCCTTGTGGAATCCCTCCGTGTCGTAGAGGAGCACACATCTGCTTTTCTCACCGAGATGTTTTTCTTCCAGTCTTTGTGCTCCATATGTGTCAGAAGAACATCTGCTCTGGCGCTTTTGTATTTACTCCGACTAGTATATCAAACGGAGAATCCCTGCCTTAGCGTGCTTGTCTGATGTTTGTCTGATTACCATTAGCATGCTCTCCATGAGCTCCACGTTTTGGAGTATTTCACATTATATTCTCTTATTGTATTAGTGGAAATCATTTCTCTGTAGGAACATGGAATTATTTATACACATACTGGTCACTTTATTAGAAACACATATACACCCATATAATTATTTATTTAGCCAATCATGTGACAGCAGCACAATAGACACACACACACACACACACACACACACACACACACACACACACACACACACACATACACATATACATTTATATATTCATAATGCAAAACCAAACTGATGATGTGGATTAACTACAGCAGGAACCTGGTGAGATCTTCTGCTGTTGTAGCTCATTCATTTCAAGCTTTAATGTATTTTTAATGTATGTGTTATAGTCATGGGAAAGAGTTGAGAAGGTCTGGCGTAATTAAAATCTAAAAGGCGCCTGGAACACCTGACTTTTGCATATGTCCTACATGGCTCTTTCCTTGTGCTAGCATGAAATTTGCACAAAATAAAATCCATGAAGATATGCTTCACATGGTTTGGAGTGGAAGATCTCCTATAGAGCTTGAAACCCTGTTGAACAGCTTCAAGATGAATTGGATCAATGACCCATGGTTTCCTCACCTCACTGAAATTACTAACACCCTTATGGCAAATTATAACCAGCAAATGGGGTTTGAATGTGCAATAGGATGTTTATAAAGCACATAAGAATCTTCTGCTCAGGTGTCCATAAAGTTTTGTCCTTATAATGCATGTTATGTGGTGGGAGTTTTAAGGAGCACCTCAGGGCGTGAGGTTTTCTGTAAAAACTTAAATGTAAAAAGAAAAATGAAGCATGTGTGTTAGAAAATGATCTTTTATGTTTGTCTCCAGTTTCTCACTGTCTGGGAGTCATGGAGCTGAGAGGTAGGAGTTGTGTTGTGACTGGAAGCATTGTTCTCTGTTTACAGCCTCTGTGTTATTCCAGTGTATCATCTCCGCTCAGACCTGCTTAACTGTCATGGTCATGAATGAGTAAAGGCTGCAGAGTAGAATTATAACGTAGAATATAAAGTGTCATTTTCAATTTATCAAATGATCCTAATCGATATGCACAAATGATCTAAAATTTATTTCCAGAAATGTGCTTAAAGAACAAGCTTGAGAAGAAATAGTGTATTACTGCAAGTCATCATCTCATTTTTAGTTTATTGGAATCCTATATAAAGAAATACTAGATATATTTGACTATATTCAAAATACAATATTAGATCAAAAGTTTATGGACACCTACGCATAAGATCGTTTCACATTTAGTCCTCATTTAATGTTATAATAATTTCCAATCTTCTGGGAAGATGTTCCATGAGGTTCTGATAAAGAGTGAGGAGATCCTGGGGTTCAGTCTGCTTTCCAATACCTCTCAGAAGTGTTCAATATCGAGCTGGGTTTGTGCACAGGGGATTTGTCACACTGGAACAGGTTTGGGGTCTCCTAGTTAAAAGAAAAGGAAAATTTCCTTTACCTCCAGCATTGTGCTGAAATTTTGGAGAAGAACCACATATTCCTGGGAATATCAGGTGTCCCAATACTTATGTAGATATTGTGATTTTCACTTATTTTTTGGATAAAACTACTCTTTTCTCCCCTCAGGTCTGCTACATTCAAATGTTCAAGTGAGAACATTTGGCTTCTCAGCAGGCCGCTACTTGTTCATGTTTTTTTTCTGGTCTCTGTGTAAAATGCATCTGTTGAATTCTTTTTTAATTCATATCAGTTTAATAATATCAAACTATACTCGAGCTGATATTTTCACACGTCTGAAGCCGTTGTATTTTGTCTGACACCAATGGAAAGCAAACACAAACCCTAAAAATACACCATGCTGCTGTTGCCAAATTGTCAAGTAGCAATCAGAGACAAGTTAAAGAAGGTAAACATTCTGATCGCAGGTGTGTTGACTCCATCCACCGACTTTATCGACAGTGCACAAGAGGTGAAAAATGCAAAAAAGACACTGATAAAAGACTGCTGATGAGCCAAATCAGCTGAATATTTAGTCTTAGCTGGACTTAGCAAGCTAGCCAACAAGCTAGTCAACAGGCTAACCAAAAAAGCTAACCTAACTAGCTCATAGCCGTCAGGCCCTAAAAATAATGAGTTAAAACAAATTCGAACAAACAACTCAACCAGTTCTTACCAAATGTGATCAATAGGGTTTATAGGTCTATACTAGGGCACTCAAGATCTTCCAAACCAAATCTTCATGGAGCTGGCTTTGTGTCACGCTAGAACAGGTTTGGGTCATTGTGTGCTTCCAGATTTGCTGAAGGCACTTCATTGTCTCAGATGGTCTTTGGATGGAGTAGCATGAAATTTCCCCTTCTCAAAATCTAGTGGAATATCTTCCCGAAAGAGCGGAGGGAATTCTAAGTGCAAATTCTGATGAAATGTGGAATGCCGTGTACTTATAACTTCTACATGTGGTAATTATACACGTTGAAAATCTAGAAATGTGTGTAAAAGCAGCAGCTCTGACGAATGGATTTATTCCACTGAAAACACTTTTCCAAATTTCGGAACTGGTCACGTTTGTTATATCTATTATTGCTGTCATTGCAGTGGTCATTGCAGTGTGGTGTGTATATTAGAGAGTGTATTGATTTTAGGCCCTCAGGACACCTGACACTAATAGAAAATGCTCAGACACTGCAAATGAAGGTCTTAAAAGGTCAAAAAAAATTATAGACCACCATTTCTGTCAGGTAGACATGTGGGACTGAGGGGAGTGTGTGCACTAGAGAAAGGTTTTGCTTAGTAACCTGACAAAGACATGAGTTGTACCTGTACCTGTAATCAAAGCGGTAGAATCATGAGGACTTTTTGGCAGTCAGTCGACGGAGTTCAACAGTTCAGATGAGATGCAAAAATGCGTAGAGTTCGTAGCGAATTTCAATCGCTTTGACTTACAACTCCTAGACAAGTTAATGACCTGGATGACTGAGCTGGAGTGCCTTTCTTTCCTTGGCCAGTACACAGCTGAGCTAAATGTTGGCAGAAAGTAAAATACAAAATATATTCCTGGAGGAAAGCAGAGAGGGAGAGAGAGAGAGAGAGAGAGAGAGAGAGAGAGAGAGAGAGAGAGAGAGATCATTAAATATAACAAATATAAAACATGTAAATGTAATTGTAACTACACAGAGTTTCAATAAAGCTGAAGGAGTGTAAAAATCTGTTTATGTTTAAAAAGTGTCTCTTATGTTTCCGACATCGTTTACTTCCTCCAACAAATTACTGACCCCTTTTTTACCATATATGGGCAAAAGTATTGTGACACCTGACTTTTCCAGCCATATGTGTTTAAATATGTGTTGGAAGATCTATCCATGAAGATCTGGGTTGGAGTGGAAGATCTCCTGCTATAGATCTTTGAACCCTATTGAACACCTTTGGGATGAATTGGAATGCTGACCCCCATGCGGAATCACTAATGGAGTGAGTGATTACTGAGAGTCACTAAGAATGTCTTTGTTGTTTTTTTTAACAGTTTGCAGCATGACGAGCGTAAGAAGACTAAAGGAAGCAATGCGTGTGTGTTAGGTCACACATCCCTTCCTTCTCCTGCGCCCTGCTTTTCTTCATGAGGACAGAGAGATGACCATGCGAGGGCACTGGTCCTCCAACACCCTGGCCGTCATCTTCCTCCTGCTCTCCACTGCAGGTGAGCTCCACTGGAGAACAGATAAGATTACAAAGATGTATTCTATTATTTATTAAAAGACATGTGAGATAACTACGTTGCTAATACACCTAAATCAAGTTAGGATCTTGCAGGATGCAGCAATAACAACAAACTATGATGTTTTAGATGAAAAAATACATTCGTTAAAAATATAACTGACAGAAACAAACCAAAGTAATACATTTAAATAAACATCTATCGTTGAGACCAATTATGAACAGGATATATACAATTAATAGACTCAGCATTGCTAATGTAAAGGTTGGAGTGGAAGAACTTCAACCCCATTAACTGACTCCCAGACTGTCTGACCTCCTCAACATCAGTGTCTTTTGAAGCTGGATGATCACTAATGCCCTCTGCCGGGCCTCGAAATCTAGTGGAGTGCATGAACATCCACACTGCAGCACGTTGTTCCTGGACTTCATCCTCAGATCTTGATCCTGTTGACAAGTCCGATCCATGTTGGCTCCTCCTCACAACTTACAGATCTTTAAGAACTTTCCAAAAAGGTCTTGTGAAGTCCATATCCTGATGGTTTAGTTGTTTTGGTGACACAATACAAGGCAGGTGGTTTTAATGTGGCTGATCAGGAACATCTAACAACACGGATCTTCTAACCTTGGCCAGGATAAAGAATCTACTAAATATGAATAAATAAACAAATGATTAAAGCAGAGAAACTGCATTTGACTTCAAATAGGAAACACTACACGACTTTATAGCAGATCATTTTGGAAAAAAAGCATTTCTAATTGAAATAAAGCTCAGTAACAGAAAATCCTATCGCCCTACCGCATGGAAGAAATTCATCCTTCCTGAGGAGAAACTCATTTATCAATCTGCCATCCAGCTTCATCAGTGAAAGAGACCCCTTCCAAAACGCCTGCGAAACGCCCGTGATATCACGTATCCTCCTATATTTTTCCAGAGGCAGCCATATCGTAATTGGAACAGAGACGGACACAATTATACCAAGTTATTTGAGGACAAGCAGTACTTTCCAAAAAACATCTGTAATTATTCAATATCTTTTTAAAAGAAAATCTCTCTCACAGTCAGGCAAAAAAAAAACTCTGCCTTTATTATAAAATCATAACCAGGTTGATTCACACACCCAAAGTGTCTTGCCAGCAAACACATGCTGAGTCTCCGTATTGGCCAGAACTCTCATGAGAGGATTTTAACCTCGTTAAATCCAGCGAGCCAACCGTCTAGGTTCACCAGAGCACGAGACCCTTCTGAATAAAAACATATCTTTCTTGATCCAAATAGAAATTAATGTAGTAATCTGGTGGAATAAACGTGCTGCAAAAACACCATATACCTGGTGACTAAATGTGATGTACGAAAAATCTCTCTTTTTTTTTTTTTTTGCTTTCATTGCTTGGATAAATTATTAAAATGCTTTAGAGTAGCATAATAAAATTAAAACCGTGGTCACTTTGGGAGTTTTGTTGCACTCCAATGTAAGCATGATGGCATTAATAAATACAGTTTGAGCAAGAACGGGGTTACAGATGGGGCATAGGATTTTTCTTCTTTGTAGCTCAGAGGAGTTCAAAGAGACTCACAGCAGCTCGTGACAATTTCTACAAATTTTGTCTGCGAGTAAGTGGATTGAAGAAGCAGGATGTGCTGGTGGATGTGCCAAATTCAGTTTTAAATAGATGGGGGAAGGTACAGGAGAGGGTGTAGGCTGTGTGTGTGTGTGTGTGTGTGTGTGTGTGTGGTGTTGTTACCTCCTAAATCACTTCAGCATGTGTCTAACTGCACTGCGAGCCAGCTCTGTGAATGAAACACACATCTGAGCAGTTACCATGGAGAGAGATATAGACAGGTATTCGAGCTGGCTGTCAGGTGTCTCTGTACCCAGACACCCGCTTGAGAAACACTCATTTAGCATTGGCGTCTTTTAGTATGAGAAGTGCTGGATGCAGAAAAAAATCAACGAATACTAATAGCACCAAAAACACCGCACAGCATTAATAATGCAGCGAATAAAAAAATAAAAACACATTGATTGTTTTTGGCTGCCATCGGAGAAGAAAAACAGAGCTGAACAGGTGGTTTTCATTTCATATCCCTGGCTTTCTCGTTCGCTTCCTTTTTTTTTCCCCCTAAATACAAGAACCTTGTATTACGGCTTGACTTCTTACCGGGTCGGTTGATACCTACACATCCGAGGGCCAAAAAACTTCCCCTGCCTGGGGTTACAGTCAGAGTGAAAAAAAAGGGTTGATATCCATATAATCAGGCCACGCAAGATCTTCCACTCCATCCAATGTATTGCATATCTTCACTCACTTGGGTCTCAGATTAGGTTTCACTGAAGAGAAAATGTCATGCTGCCCATTCAAAAGCATCCTATATGAACCTCTAACTTTGTGGTAACAGTCTGAAGAAGTACCATATATGGTTGTAAAAGTCGGGTGTCCCAATACTTTTGGAAACAAATCTACAACACTAGACTGTGAGGTATACCAGGAGTTTTATATGCAGTATTATGAGAAGTGCATGTTGGGTCATGACATTGTCATGATCTTGTTATTGGGTATAGCATTGTGTCCTGAAGAGTTTTGAATCCATAGGTGATAAATCGCTAGAGACAAAGAATCACATCTTCCTCGTTTCCGGACATTTTATTAAAAAAAAAGCCTCTCTGGAAAAGGAAGAGGGCCTGAGTGAGTTGTTCTGTCTTTCTAATTTATCCATCCGTCATTCTCTCACAGCTGTAATCTATATGCAAATGATGGCGTGGTCCGCACTCCTCCTGTTAAAAGCCAAATATGATGTTGGAGGCAAGCAGCTGAGACTCGATAGCAAACATACACATACACGCCGTATACGAAGAGCAGAATTAGGAAGCTGTTTATCTCCACCATTCGTCAGATATTACAACTTTTGACAGATCATCAGGACATGTCAGTTCAGTGCAATTACAGGAGTCAGGACTGCTTCATGTTATTTTGGATGAGATGAGTAGGGGACAGCACAGGACGAGGATTCAATAATCAGTTATAATACCCAAGGATGTAATGGAAATTTGTATGGGTGCCCTGTGAATGTGGCGTTTTAAATGTGAAAGGGAAAAAAAACAGGGAGAGACATCAGACACTCACTTGTAGGTCTGAAATTCCAACCTTTAGTTTCTCTCCTCTTTCCATCCTTTGTCTTCGAGCAGCTCTTTCAGCACACTTCAGAGTTTGCGAGCCCTACTCGGACCACAAAGGGCGCTATCACTTCGGCTTTCACTGCCCTCGCCTCTCCGACAACAAGACCTACATATTCTGCTGTCACCACAACAACACGGCCTTCAAGTACTGCTGCAACGAGACCGAGTTCCAGGGCGTCATGCAGCTCAACCTCAGCACCACGTCTGACGGCTTCACTCACAAGTCAGTAAGAACTTGGGATATTAATCTTTATTTCACGTGAGAGAATTTGGGAAGAAAACTCTTCTCTGGTAAAATGCTGGAAAAACTTTAGGCACGGTGATGTCTCAGTATGAAACGTTCTTCAATACATCATTCAGTGTGATTTATTCAGACTCCTGCAGCACGTAAGACTAAACAACAGCTGTCTGTTACAATGCAACAAAATTAAACGTCAGCTCCGTAGCCATGATTTGACTAACGGGCATGAATGTTGCCATGTTTCAGCAAAAATTCCACCCAATTACTTCAAAAATAAAAATACAGCACTAAAGCTCCTGAATCTGACCCAAAGAGTTAATGGAAAATAGATCTTTTTTTTCATTATACGCTTTTTTTTTTATTTTTTATCCCAATTTGGTGTTAAAGCTAATTCTCTGGCGAAGTCTCCGTGTGCCTGGTGTCAATTTTCAGGAGACGTGAGAGGAGTCAAGGAACTTTCTGGATCTTCAGTGTGTCTTGAAAACCAGTGTGTGTCGTAATACCGGGGAAGAGGGAGAGAAAAAGAGAGGGAAGGAAAACAGAGAGATGTTCTCCTTCACATGTCACTGCAGATATAGTAGTATTAGCACTAGCTTATATGCACGTATTTAAATTCTTGGAATAAACAAAGCGTATATCTATAATATGATACATGTGGTCCACTGTCCAATGGTGGTCTTTACATACTGCACATGGCAACAGAGTGTAATAGTGCAATAGTAATTGTGCAACTCTTAATTTAAGCATTCATTTTAATATAAACTATCGATCCAAAAGTTTGTGGACACCTGAAAATAAAATGTGCTTTTTATTCCACATTTAGTCCCCATTTGCTATTATAATACCTCCACCCATCGGGAAAGATCAGTAAGTCAGGTGTCCTAATACTTTTGTGTAACATAGTGATGGGATTAAGCAAGTGTGGGAATGTCATTTCACACTTCAGGCTTCACTTGAGTCTCCAGGGTCTCCATAGTCAGTACCACATTCAGTACCCAAGTCAGTCCAGACAGTTATATGGTGTGTGTACTCAGACCAGATTTATGTTATGATCTCGGTTTTAATGATCTCACTCGGATATATTACTTCATTTCTGAAATTACTAAACTTTGTTTTAAGCCAGATTAATTAAACTCACTGTAATTTACTGATATCCCATAATCCCTTGAAAGAGATCTGAAATATAAAAATGAATGCTATCGACTTTAATAATTTCATTCTTTATATTACATTATCATAATATTGGTTTACATTACACCAGGGAGACCCTCGTCATCATCATCTATTTGCTTAGTCTATCAGGGGGCAATTTACTCCTCTCAGTTTATTATTGCACTTTAGAGCTGAACTGAATGATAGAAGAGACATCGGTGACTGTAGAAGCACTCCACTATAAAAAATTATACTCATTACAATGTGCACTACTAACGAATACCATTCTTCACATTTTGAATGTAATAATTACATGCTATGGTTTCTATTAGTGCAGTTCAGATAATATGGAGGTGGTCTTTTATGATTTTATATATACAGTATACTGTGTGTGTGTGTGTGTGTGTGTGTGTGTGTGTGTGTGTGTGTGTGTGTGTGTAAAATAATCGTAAAGCCAAACATAAATAAAATAATTGCCACCTTCAGATTGGTAAAATTTGATACTGATAGTTTTTCCAGCTTTTGGTCTGCTGTCATTATGACTGCCTCTAGTGGCAAACCACTGACACCACATGCTGTTTGGTTTTACACGTCAGAATGCGTGCTGAACGGAGAGCACTATATTTATTACTTATTCATTATATAATTATATTTATTTTATTTACTGTATATTCATGATTTTATATGGCATGTACCAGTATAATTGACTCTCCTGCTTTCTCTGCAGTAATTACACCGCCCTCGTTGGTGTGTGGGTTTATGGTTTCTTCGTCATGGTTCTGCTGGCTTTGGACTTCTTATACTATTCAGCGATGAACTATGAGGTGTGTCGTGTCTATCTGGAGAAGTGGGGACTGGGCGGTCGGTGGCTGAAACAGGCCAGGAGCCAGTGGCACAGTGTCGCCACCACGCAGGAAGGAGAACCGAGCTCAGGTACAAGTCTGAGCCACGGTCCACACCAGCAACATCATCCCAGACAGAGTTTAAGGGGAGAGGTGGAGAGTCCTACCCTCCAGACCTTCCAGACCTCCACGGCATGGTGAGATTGCTTACTAAATTATTATCAATTTTTTTGTAATAATATCCAGTTTAATGGTGCCAAATTAAGTCTTCCACAAACTTCACTGTAGCATCATGTGGAGTTGAGAACCATGTCTGCAGGTTACATATACACTATATGGTCAAATCCTATTAAACTCCTCTTGGATCATCTCACCTACATCAGTACTCGACCTGACTAAGAGTAAATTAAATGTGGAATGGGATATTCAAAAAGCACATACTAATCATATGCCCAGTTGTCCATATAGTGTAGATGTCCAGTATTAACTAAATGATGCTATCATGAGAACATGGTGGTCTACAGAAACCTGGCTCTCTTCAATCTACATTCTTAGTAGTCCGAAATATTCTTTTTAAACACACACAACTGCTTAATCAGTCTATTATCAATTGAGCTTATTTATAATTGGGAAGTTTAGAAAACCTGGTATCTATACGAGACCATCTGTTGCTGGGAACGATTTGTCAGATCTCGTCGTCGTTGTCGGTGAAAAAGAGCACCCTGCTGAACAAATGTTATTGAAGTTGTGGGCCATTCCCAGAACTGCAGTGACACCTATGTCTTGAGAATTTGCCAGTGCTGAAGGCATTCTTGGCTGCTGTTGGAAGATAAAAGGTGTTACCATCTGGGATACGCAATCTGAAAATGAAAGATCTATTCTTCTCTGCCGTATGTTTCATACGTCTGACTTCACTTAGAAGGTTAACGATGTAAAAAAATAAACGGACCGTTCTGAAGCTAAATGAAAATTGGTTTCAAAAAGATTTGAAAAATCTTTTCCTTTAGACAATTTAATATCATTTAAATCAAAGCAATGTATAACAATACAATCTATGAGATCTAAGAGTTCTTGTTCCTGGAGATGAGAGATACAGTATGTGAACCCCAGAATAAAAACTCCTCATATTTACTTTGTACCACTGATAAAATGTATTCAATAGACATGTAGTTTTCTAATCTAATGCTGGAGTAAATCTAACAGACAAAAAAATAAATAAATAAATAAAATCCACCGAATATAATTTATTTCCAAAGATGGCAGCGATCCACTTGGGCTGAAACGTGATCTGAGGAAGGCAAGTGGAATCTAGCGTGAGATGTAATGATGTGTCTTGGCCTTTGAAGACGGGAAGAAGGTGCTCGTTGTGCAGAGCGAGATAGATGCACTTCTGAACTGCATTTGTTAGGCTTTTCAAGAAGAAATGTGGAGCCTGTAACATTAGGATAATATTACAGACAGGGTTTATATTAGGTTTTCTTCTTCCTCTCATGAGGACTGCATTCCTTTTTGCATTTCTGAAGGTGCAGATTGTTTTGTTGTGTTCATCTTTATGAAGAAATCGAATCTATTAACAATATATACATCGACAATTTCGGAAAAAAAAATGTCTTGTCTTTTTTTCCAGGCATATGTGATTCTTATACAAACCTGAGGGCACATGTATAGGACATCTTTGGGTGTTAGCAGGACATGTTCCCTTCACTTTCACCCAAAGGCGTCCATAAACTTTTGTCTCTAGAGTTTGTTTTAGAGCAATGTTGAGGATCAAGGTCTCCAAAGTTATTGTAAACCATCATATTAGATAACACAGGCTTAGATGATAACCTCCAGCTGCTCATCTCAGCATGCTCAGGCAGACCTGGGTTTAAGGACGTGTGTTCAGTTCATGATGCATTTAAAATGAAGCTCTTAAACCAGACCGACTCGGATATTTCAGCTTCTCATCATGGACCACGTGCAGCTCGGGGATTACTCTGAAAACGAAGCGCTCGCATATAACTAAACCCGGCTGGCCCTTATACCGCTTAAAAGCTCTCCGCAATACATTAGTAATGAGACGTGTTCCAAACTGGGCCAAAGAAACATCCAGGTTGAAAAAATTCCATCGTGCATGAGAGGGCAAAGACCAGCCTGCTGCACCGAACAAGACATTTATCATCGGAATAAACAAGCACAATGAAAGATTTTAATTAGGCATGAGGAGAATCTCTGGTTCTTCCCTCCAGACTTCATTACTAATATATAATTAGACACAAGATTTACACTTAAACACCAACAAAACTATTTATTTCTGTTCTATAACACAAAGATTGTATTTTATATTCTTATCATGCGGAAAAATACTTTAGATGGACAAAGGTTTGTGGACACCTGAACATAAGACTGGTATCCCACATTTAGTCGTCATTTCCTATTATAATAGCCTCCACTCTTCTGGGAAGATGTTCCTAAAGCACTAAAGAGAGCTTATTCAGCCACAAGTGTGTTGGTGATGTAGGTGAGAAGGTAAGGAGGCCTGGGGGTGCAGTCAGCATTCACATTCACCCTAAAGGTGATCTAGAACCTCTATAGCAGGAGATCTTCCACGCCAACCTATGTAAAGCAGATCTTCATGGAGCAGGGGAATTCTCATGCTCGAATTTTGTGGGAACAGTTTGGGGATGTGGCTGGAAAGTATATAGTGTATCACAGCACACATTCAGGGGTCATGTGAAGTTCTCCAGGACATTGAAGGTCAAAAACAATTGTATTGAATTGAATTTTGTGTTTTCTCTCTCCAGATCCTTGAAGCTTGATTGTTGAGATGTTCTGTGCTTAAAGGGCAGAAGAAGCCAAGAAGAAATAGCCAACAGGAAGCTCACTGTCTCTCCACAGAGGGACACTCTGAGTTGATCTCACTTTCTCCATGTGATGTGGGTTTTTTTGTTTTGTTCTGTTTGTTGCTTCACTCTGATGTTCAGTGAGGATCTTCATCCCTTTTCTGCACTACAGGACAAACACTGTCTCTGACCATTCAACTGCAAAGAGTCCTGTTGTAAAGGAGAAGATCTCTAGTGTGTGTGTGAAACTCGCAGTGACACAGACTGCAGCAAACTCGAAATACTGAATGTTCCTTTTAGACGTCGCAGCAGGAAGATCATTTATTTATTCAACGATTGTACTGGTCCAAGGCATTTGGCTGGAAACTCAAGACCAAAAAAAAAAAAAGGCATATTGTACTTTTTTTTTTTAAGACGTTTATACGTGGCTTTGAAAAATATTGTTCGAATGTTGGTGTCTGATCCACACATTAACATCGACGATTCTCGCAATAAGGTGAAGAACATCTGAACTACTGAAGTTGACAGATAAAGCAATAGGTCATGCTAGAAAAAAAACGTGCGGTGGATTTCACGTGTGTGTGTGTGTGTGTGTGTGTGTGATATCGTCTCTAACAAATTATACTTGATTATGTGGTAATGTTGCCTCATAGAGTTTTGTTTTTTTCTTTAGACTAGCCTCATGGTGCGTTCACATTCTCGCAAAAATGGACAGTAGATTTAAATCTTTCCAAAGTAAAATTTTGTAGCACGAAATACTGATACATTAACTTCTCTTCATGACCTTAAAACTCTGCTGTGGCAGCAATGTGAACGCAGCGTTGGTAGAAATCCTGCCGGTAGCTTTATTTCCCACGTGGAAAAACGTGCACTGATTCGAGGTGAGTCGTTAGGAATGATAGTCGAAGCGAGTAGTTAGTCAACCCGCAATAAAGCACATTGTTGTGTCGCCATTACATTGTGTTAGAAGAGAAAGCGTCTTGTGATCGTGTTGTCGGTGTTACACTTGGTGACTCCGCCCGAGACCGTACTCGAGTGGTGCAGGAACAGTGGGAACATGACGGCGAGAAGTTGCCTCACGGTCAAACTAGTGTACGCCTCGCACCAGTCGCATTGTAGTGGCACGTGTATTTCACTACGGGGGTTAGTGTGGCACCTTCTCAATGTGGGTTTTACAACTGTATAAAAAGTGTTTGGATGCGGTTTTGTCGTAATTGCACTTGTTCAATTTTTACTGTCACAAGCTGAAAACATTAATAAATAAAGATTTATCTTTTGCATTGTGTTCAATAACTTCTGCATCATCTTTCTTTTTACTTCGATTTTACATACAAGGTGAGAAAACGTTTCGCGACTAGTTTTGTAACGCCAGCAGATGGCAGCACACGACTGTACGCAAAGTCACAGGGAGCACCGAACTTCGCACTGTAAGTCAGTGTGCCAAAAGCCATCGTCCTGTGTACATCGGAAGCTCTCCGCTTTGACACCATTGTGGAGATCCAGCGTTCAGAGACCCATTCCAGAAGTAGCAGGAATGCTGGGAGCGCTGTATTTCTGTGCAAGGAGACATTTCTGAAGGTGATAGTGAGGAAACCGTAGATAAACAAAAAGTTTTTTCTTGTAAACAGAGCAAGTCTCTGAACTATATCTCCTGCTATTGGAGCTATAAACCCTATTAGACACTAATGGGATGCATTTTTTATGCTGACTGCACCCCAGGGCTCCTCATCTCACCTCCATCAGTACCTGCCTTTACAAACACCCTTGTATCTGAGCACAACTCTTACAATCTCACAAATCTAGTGGAACATCTTCCCAGAATAGTGGAGCTTATTATAGCAGCAAATGGAGACTCAATGTGGAATGAGTTCAAAAAGAAGCACATGACTATATTATGCGTAAGTGTCCACAAACTTTTGCTCATACAGTTTGTAAAAAATGAAAACAGTTTTTTTCTGAGTCTCTTTGGAACATCAGAATGTACCCTGGATACTTATTCTTGTTTTTCCTGACACCCACACAGTTGTCCAACGAGGGTTGAAGTGACCCAGCTCTCTCTCTCTCTCTCTCTCTCTCTCTCTCTCTCTCCCTCTCGCTCTCTCTCTCTCTCTCTCTTGTTCTCTGATTGTTAAAAGCTTCTCTCTAGCACAGTGGTGGTGTTTATTACTAGCGCAGAAGAGCAGTCACACCTGCCTCTATACTTCCCAGTAGGAGACGCCGCAGGTGGGTTGAGATGTGAAAAAAGAGTCCAGGCTCTAATTGGTACCAGGGATGGTTCTTCCTTTCTTTTCATTTTCTTTTTTTTTTTCCTGCCATGAATTCACCTTCACAGCTCAAACGAGTGTGCATTAGCGTTTCTCAGCAACCGGACAGCAGTAGAACATGCTCTCAATAGGTCTTTGCAGAAACTGTGTTTCTGTGTTGCTTCTGTCACTTCGTTAAAGCGGAGCAGTGCTGCTACACGTGTTATCAGACACCCGGAGAACATCCAGCCAACAGTCAGAACAAATGATTGGTTCCTCGAAGTAGGACTCGAGATCCGTGTTTGTATGATAAGTTACAAGATCAAATGTCAAAACTGGACACAGCTACAGTGGAATAAATGTCCAAAAAGTCTTCAACACTCAGACAATTTATCATGAGAAACATTCACCACACCATCACTCCACCTCCACCAGCTCTACTCTTCACCCAAAGCAGGTTGGATCTATTACACTGGAACCAAATTCTGTCACATTAATGTTCAAGATGTTAAAGATCACACCAGATCACAGTTTTCTCAGCAACCTGATGTGGTCTTCAGCTCTTTGAATCTGAGATTCTACTGATTCTTCTGTTACTGTCCTTCTGTCATCTCAAACCAGGTTTATCATTCTCTTTCGACCTTCATATCGGACCACACGGACCAGCCTTCGCTCCACACGTGCATCACTGAGCCTCGTCCCCCCGCGACCCTGTCACTGGTTCACTGTTCCTTCCGTAGAGCACTTTTGATATACACTGACCACTGCAGACGTCTAGACCCAGACGTCTAGACATCACAATCTGTCAAACTCGCTTGAATCCTATTCTGCCGTTTTCCTGCTTCTAACATCAACTTTGAGGACAAAATGTTGCTGCCTAATAAATAAATCCACCCACTAACAGGTGCCATGATGAAGAGATCATCAGTGTTCTTCACGTCACCACTCAGAAGGTTATAGCTGATCAGTGTAAATTTTCTGCTTTGAGACTGATTTTGTGTACGAGCTGCTTTCTGACGGGTTTCAAATACAAAAAGTTTTCATTCCTTTTACTCGGCTGATAACATTTTCATTCTTCCTTTGCATTGATCATAATTAGGGTGAAGCGTGTAATGCTATTACAGTAGACTGATGTCACCCAAATTAAATCTTGGTGCAGTTAGATGAAGTTAGACGTAGCCTATAGTCTTTTGTCATGTCTCTCTCTCTCTCTCTTTCTCTCTGGAAAGATTTTGTCTCTACAGAAATTGTTGTTATTTATCACCGCTTTGGGAAGTCTTTCTTCCAGCTGTTGTGTCTGCTTCAAAACAACAGAACAACAAATCACGGAAACCTAATTAATCTATTAGGGACCCTATTTTTATCCCCTCCCGCTGGCGTCCGCTGCCTGCGAGGAGGCACAAAGCTATTCTTTGGGTGACACAAAGTTAGCATTAAACGGATTAGCTCATTACGCACGAGTGAGATCGTGACCTCATTCCGATTTCAGGAAGCGTATTAAAAGCATTACGGCTTCCTCACGAGACGACCTGAAAAAGAGGTTTTTAATATTTATTCACAATAGCTGAGATGATGAGGTTTTTATGGTGTCTCTCTAGCATTAAGCTAGCTGGCCTGAGACCTTATAATAGTAATAATCTTTTCAGAGACCACAAGAAGGAACATTATTGTTAAAGAAAATGTCTGAGAGAGTGGCTCTATGTGCTGTTATACTCTGACCAGGGGTGAGGGATAATGCTAGACGATTTACTGATTAATACAAAACAGATTTTAATTGTTTTTGCTGCAGTTAATATTAGCAGAAGAAAAGATCGATTGCCAGAATCCAGTGATGTATGTGCCTCCAACCACCACTCTTTTAAAAGATGTTCCAAATATGGTGATTTTTGTGCTCATTCAGAAACAAGGGCGTTATTAAGGTCAAGTTCTGATGCAGGTGATGTGAGTAGAGTGAGTAGATCTTACTGTCCAACCCATGTACACCAGATCTTCATCGAGCTGGAACATGTTTGGATCCCAAAGATGTCTGATACAATTGGTAACAATTTGGCAAAGAACCATGTATGGGTGAAAAAGTCTGGATTCTAAAAATATTTTTCACCATATTGTGAATCAAAGCTTACCTTCAGAGGTCTTGTGGAGATCTCCAGAGCACAATAGGTCTGAAGGAATGTATAGCCAAAGGAGTCCTGAGTGATTTCCCTATGAATGAGGTCTTTCTGATCATGAAGCTTTCAGGTCACATAAGACTTTCTGACAGGAGAATTTCTTAATTACTCTTTTTTAATTTATAAATCCATTTAGCAAAAGTCATGCTATCATGAATAATCTTTCCCAGCATTACTTGGCATTAAGCCTATCCATGATCTCTTGGCCTTCCAAAGGGCAATGAGGTTACCTCCTCCGAGGGGAAAAACCGAGACCGTCAGTGCGTTCGGTTGCTGACGGTCACAGTTCCTTGTTTATTAAGAACTGTAAGCTCCGTTCGACAAAACTGTAATTAGTGCCTTCACACTGAGGTGTGAGCAGAGAAACTATATATCTTTGCAGAAGGGCAGCTTTTATCCACGGCACGATGTATATAAAAGGTCAGCGCACAGCAGCAGGGCACTACAGCCAATCTGCTCTTTCTGCTCTCACAGCTGGACTCTGAAGCTGAGAGTCAGGCAGGAGGAGCAGAAGAACTCAGTCGAGACCCCTACAGGCATCTGCCCTTTTGCGTCTTTGTGTTTCGAGGGTGTTGTATTGAATGTTCCCTTGACTGCACAGAAATACAGAACGCAGGAAAAGCTCGATTCCCAATTAACACGGCTTTCTCGCGTTCGTTTGTGTATTTAATATTTAATATATTATATCTGAATATTTAGTTTTAGTGTTTAATACACACTGGGATTAATGTAGCAATTTGGGCTCAATAGCAGGTGCACTATTTGTAACGAAGCAAGAGCGACATCATGTGGACAAATAAAGAATGGAATTTTTTATGGTGTTTAGGATGACTTTAGAGGTTCATTCTTCCAGGTAAATTTCAGGCTACGTGTGGAAGAACATCGAGTTCTCTTCCTCAATCCTCATGGATGCTCGTATTGTTGTGCTGTTCACATGAGGAGCTGCTGCGTCAGCTGGCAGAACAGAACACAAGTTAATGCGAAAAACAACCTGCTGCTGTTGACCAAAAATCTTATTTATTAACCGATTCAGAAGGAAAGTGCAGGTTTTTTTTTTTCGAAAAGCAAAATATAAGAAATAAAACAAACAGTGAAAATAAAAGTCCACTAAACCCTGAGTTCTTTCTCCAGATGAGTGCGGCGGTGGACTTTCAGGACGTACGCCTGCCTGAACCTCTTGCCGCACTCGGCGCACTCGAACGGCTTCTCGTCCGTGTGGATCTGAGCGTGTCGTTTGAGGCGACAGGAAGTGAAGAAGCTCTTGTTGCACTGGGGGCAGGTGTAGGGTCGCACTCCTGTGTGGTACCTGGTGTGCAGCTGCAGGTAGCAGGCCTGAGTGAAGCTCTTGTCGCAGTGTGAGCACTGGAACGGTTTGATCCCTGTGTGGTAGCGCTGGTGTTTCAGCAGCTCGCCGAACGAGAAGAACGTTTTGCCGCAGTCTGAGCAGAGGAACGGCCGCTCGCCCGTGTGCGTGAGCTCGTGCCTCGTCAGGCTCGCTTTATAGGAGAACGTTTTGTCGCATGTGGAGCATTTGAAGATTTTGTCCTCGGTGTGGCCGGCTACGTGCGCTCTGAGAATCCTCTCTCTTTTAAAACTCTTCCCGCAGTGCGGGCACAGGTACGGTTTCTCGTCCGAGTGCGTCCTTTCGTGCTTCCGGAGTTCTCCGGGGTAAAGGAAGCACCTGCTGCACCGGGAACACCTGTAGCGCCGCTCGGCCGTGTGAGTGCGCTGATGGGAGACCAGAGCACCTTTGTAGGTGAAGCCTTTCCCGCAGCTGCAGCGGTACGGACGCTCAGGCTTGTGCACCATCATGTGGCGCTTGAAACTCGTAGCACAAACAAAGCTGGAGCTGCAGAGCAGACACCTGTGCTGACGCTCGCCCACGTGGCCTCGCTTGTGCCGGATCAGCGCCGCCTGGCAGCTCAGCCTCTTCCCGCAGTCGCTGCAGCGCTTCAGTTCATCCTCAGGGTGCGTCTTGTGGTGCTCGCGGCGAGCGCTGAGCGAGCTGAAGCTCTCGCTGCAGTACAGGCAGCTGTACATCCAGTCCTCGGTCTCGTCGGCCTCTTCGGAGGTGTTTTTGTGGCCATGAACCAAACGATGGCGCCGTAGAGCTTGAACGTAGGAGAAGCGCCGGCCACAGTGGGGCGCCGTACACTGGAAGGGCTGCTCGCCCGTGTGACTGCGCTCGTGCGCCCTCAGCATGCCCGGGTAACGGTAACCTTTACCACACACGCAGCACACGTGAGGCTCTTTCTCGCCGGACGACGGTGAAACCGGGTGAACTTTTTTCATGTGACTTTTCACGTAGCGCTCCTGAACGTGTGTAAACGGGCACTGAGGGCAGGAGAACGTCCTGGACGAGAGCTCTGCAAAAACTGTTTGGAGATCATCATCAGCATTGCTGTGCATCACAATGAATTCAACTCTATGCACGTGTACGGGGGACGTCCCCTAACGCAAAATATACACGTTAATCACGTCACTGCACGTAAAAATACAAAAACTGAAAATAACTTGTGGAGTGAAACGAGACTGGACCTGCATTTCTGTCGCTCGTGACCTGATCAGCAGATCCCGACATCTCAGCAGCATCTCTTAAAAAAAAAAAATAATAATCATCATTACATTAAATTTTTTTTGCAAATAATATTAAAAATCTTTTCCCCAAATATTCTGATTTTATTCCTAAATATTAAAATTGTATTCATTAAATATTCAGAAATAATATTAAAAGAAATTCCCCAAAAATATAGATTTCCAAATAATATTACAATTTAATTCCTTCAATATTCTGATTTTATTACACAAATGATACAACGTGGTCTGATATACTCTGTATGGCCAAAAGTATTTGGACACCCGTCTTTTCCCACCCGTATTGTAGATCCTCCACAAACTGTTCCCACCGACCCGGGGGCACACAATTATATAAAATTCCACTTAGACTTCAAAATCCAAAATTGCATCATCATGACAATGCTCTAGTGCACAAAGCCAGAAGATGGAGTGGAAGATCTCCTGCTATAGAGCTACAACAGCTATTGAGATGAATGTGAAGGCTGACTGCACCCCAGACTTTTTTTACTAGAACAACAAATGGAGACTGAATGGAATGTGGAATGGAATGTGGTCAGACGTCCACAAACTATTGACCATAAAGTGCATCTCTAACAGTAATCCATGATCTCGGACACTATAATTAAACGTGTTCTGACCCGTCATCTGAAGCGACCTGCTCTCCGCGTATCTCCGTCTCGTCTCTGGAGCTCCTCGTCGTTCTCTCTCGCTTGTGTCGGGTTTCCGCACCATTCTTTCGTTTCTCCGTCTGAAGGTTGACTAATTTCAACTTCCACGTCTGCTTAGGTTTCCGAGCGGACCTGCGGGTCACGGTTTGCGTAGACTTCACAGGAGAAGTGATCCTCGGGCTCTCCTCAGCATCGCATCTCAGTTCTTCTTCTCCTGCAGTCCTGCAACCTACAGATCCGTTGTGATCATCTAAACACTTCTCTGTGATTTTCTCGGCTCGGATTTCACGTTCCTCTGCGTCCCCTTTAGACTCCTTGCAGTCGGCACCAAGATGCGGATCTTCTTCATCTTCGTCTTGGTTCGAACGTAATTCGATCCCCGTCCAGTCGGATGTCACGACGATCGTCTCGACGTCGGTTGCGTCCATCAGACACATGGCCATTTCGCTGGGAGGAGTTGGAGCAGGTGGACCATCGCTTGGGTTCATCTGAGCCACTCTGGGTTTTTTTCCAGACAAAGCGCTCAGGATGCAGTCACCATCTCGCTCCAATGATGAGAAGACTAAGGAGGAAAATCAGAAAAAAACTTTATAGAGTTCAGAACATGTTCTCCACATGATGGATGTGTAGGAGGCACCAAAAAAATACAGAGTCTCAGTGAAGCCAGTTGGAGCTTGGGAGAACCTGACTGGACCATTATGTGAGAAGGTGTTCCTAATAAAAGTGTTGCTGAAATGTGCTGAATTTCGTTTCCCAGAACCCTCACCCTCACAATCACCTACCACATGTGTCCAGATGACCAAGGCACTTATGGTGATGGAGCAGCGAATTCAAGTTTTCTGGGTTCCTGATGGATTCCTCACAGTCTTTCAAAGCAGAAGACTCGGACCTGATCCAGGCCGCTGTCTGAAACCCAAAGGATCCAGAGATCTTTATCAAATCTACTCTAGGAGTACAACAAAACAACGTTTGCAGATCCTAATCCAGCTCGATGTTTATCACCTGAAGGAGGTCCGGCACTGGCAGGAAGCGCTCCAGTCGGGACAGGAAGTCCCACAGCAATCTCTGAAGGGCGGAGTCATAGCTGGGGCCAAACACCACTGGAAACACGTTCTACAAGAGAAAGAAACAGCACGAATGCTGAACACAATGTTTCTCCATAGTAGCTTCTGAAATGATCGTCTGGTAACAAATTTCTAAAAGTGAAGATGTTTGGAGCGTTCCTAATAACAATGCTGAATGACTGCAGGAGATAAAGAGATTACACACTGTTCACATACGTTCTTCACATGTTCTTCACATGTTCTCTATACCAAACTTTGAACTTCAGGTCTATTTTGTATGTTGAAATGCAGCAGAAGCAGAAGATGTTTATATCTCAGTGCTCATATTACACTTCCAGACCTGGAAGAAATGTTCTCTCTGCTCAGCGTCTTTGATGAGCGTCTCAACCACTTCCACAAAGTGATCTCCTGCCTCTTCGAGCCCCGTGCTCTCCACCTGGATGTTCACACAGCAGCCTGGTTATCAGACATGCTTGTGCACTTCTCGAATAAAATAAACTGCGATGTAGCGAATGTTTTTTAGGTTTTGGTGAAACTTGAGGACTTGCCTGTTTGACCAGACGAAGAACCGTCTGGAGGCTGTTGAGGTGAGGCTGGACACGTGCGTCTGCCGGTTCATCCCTGTAGCACAGCTCCAAAATAAGCTGGTACAAAAACAAAGAAGGAAGTTCATCAAGAAAGTTATCTACTGCTTAATATATTTCAAAAGTATTGGGACACCCGACACACTAGTGGTTCCTTCCTCAAACCAGTGGTTTTGAACGCTTCACCTTTGCTCTCAGGCCCAGAACAAGCTGAACAGCGTTAGTTGGACTGAAAAGCTCCGGAACGGCTTCAGTAACCAACGTCACGAAGTCGGCGAGCATCCCGTACTGCATTACGTCCTGCTGCTGCACGACCCGCCACAGGACTGCCGAGATCAGGCGCAGAGGTGGGATCAGGAGACGCAGAGAGGCCAGGAGAGGAGGATCTGGAACAACATCCACATCGATAAGCATCATGATGTCCCAAGGAGATTTCTCTCACACCATTATCACCTCTAAATCGATCATTAGGGACAAATGTATAGAAGAATTTATTTATATCCAGCTGCTTTGTTACGATGTCTACTGTAATTAATTAAATATAATGGAGACTATGAAGGTGAGATTCCTCATGTGTGTGTATAAGGAACCTACCAGTTTAATATCCGAAGCTGGTCTGAAATGCTGAATCAGTTTAGGATCAGACTCAACATCGTTTATGTTTAGATTTACTTGTCTCTCTGTCTGTCTGTCTGTCTGCCTCTCTGTCTGCCTCTCTGTCTGTCTGTCTGTCTCTCTCTCTGTCTGTCTCTCTGTCTGCGTGTATATTTTGTTTTATGTTGCATGTTGACTGATAATGATTTTATTCCCAAATTTTACTTTTTAGCTCCCAAAATATTCTGATATTATTCTTAAAATATCTTTTTTCTCTTAGTCTCATATATTGACTTTTCAAACCAATGTCATGCCTTCATTTTTTTTATGAACCTCTGCTCCCAATAATAATAATAATAATAATAGAAATACAATAATAATTAGTAATAATAATAATAAAAAATACAATAACAATAATAATATATAATAATATTAATAATAATAAAATACAATAATAATAATAATAATAAACAATACTAATAATAATAATAAACAATAATAATAAACATAATAATAATAATAAACAACAATACTACTAATAATAATAAACAATAATAATAAACATAATAATAATAATAAACAACAATACTAATAATAATAATAAACAACAATAATAATAATAATAATAATAATAGTGCACTCCTGTATTAGAGTCAGACTTATGGATATCTGTCTCCACGTTTAGTTTTAAACCCGAATACACACACACTTACACACACTGTACGTGAAGTGCAAAAGTAAACGCACCCTAAGTGCAGTAAGTGTAGGAGTAGGACATGCGCACCAAACATCTCAAAGTGTTCCACAGCACATTTCCCTGCTGTTGCCTTACCCTTGGTGTTCTCCTGCCCTAAAACTTCCATCCCCACAGCCTGGCTGGACTCCGGTTTCTCCACGGAATCGTGCAGCTTTTACTTCACCTCACAAATGAAACAAACTGCTTCTCCAGAACGCGTTTGTGTGCAACAAATCTGGTGTTTAGAAGAACAATACAATTAGGCAAGAAATTCATGGAGCTGTTGAACACATCACCGGATGTTTCAGTAGCGCGCTTCCTTAAGTTTTTTTTATTTCTCACAACGCCCTCATGCGTCCAGAGGACCAAACTGCACTCTCAATACGATCTGAATAATCGTGTAGATCCGCTTCTTACCTTTAACTCTGTGTGTGTGTGTGTGTGTGTGTGTGTGTGTGTGTGTGTGTGTGTGTGTGTGTGTGAGAGAGAGAGAGAGAGAGAGAGAGCAGGACTTTGGATTCCAAATCAACACCCTGAGTTCTTTGTCATGTTCCTTAAGATGTTTCTGGCTCTTCTCAAAGTCACCCAGATTCTTGCACATTTTTCCTTTTTTCAGCACATCCGCTTCCAAAACTGCTCACTTGCTGCCCAATAAATCCCACTTTCATTGTCATGATGGTTTACTTACAGGGTTTCTGCAGGTTTCTAATTTAAGACCTTTTTAAGACCATTAATAATGAAGTTTAGGACCTTTATCACAACATCTAAAACACACACACGAACATGTTGTTAGCGACTGACCTAAGCAGAGCACTAAATTTATTTATTTCAAGGCAAGTATCGCTAAACTTGCACTTTTGTGTTTCCTCTAGCATGAAGAATCAAAATTTCGAGCTACGCAGCCAAAAGCAAATGTATTATTAAAATGCACCCTGGATGTAGAAAACTACAGATGAAGAATACACCAGTACATTAGGTACTGAACAGTAATCAGGAGTGTGTGTGTGTGTGTGTGTGTGTGTGTGTGTGTGTGGAGGAGAAAAACAGACTTCGACTCAGACCGTGTGTGTAACAGTTTAATAGTCATTATAGAGTGAACCCATTATACATCATTGCAAAAACAAAATCGTAGTCTTTGTAATGTTAACTGAGAATATAATCGCATTTGCAGCGTCATGTGATCATGAGAGGCTCTGAGTAACGTCGCCCTCTGTCAGAGTAAACTCTTGGACTTCTACTGTATGGCTAATGTCCTCAGGGCACTTTGTGTTGTCCTCCCCGGTGTGCATTCGCATGTGGTTTTTTAATTTCGATATGCCAGTGTAGATTTTGGGACAGTAGCTGCAGGAGTACGCCCTCTGCTGGCCGTGAGTGCGCCGGTGACGCGCCAACTCGGAGGAACTCCGAAACTTCCAGGGGCACTCTGGGCAGACGTAGGGCCGCTCTCCGGTGTGCACGCGCTTGTGCAAGGCCAACTCGGCCGACGTCAGGAAGGTCTTCTCGCAGTGCAAGCACGCAAAGGGTCTCTCGCCCGTGTGCATCAAATGGTGGCGGTTCAAAGCGAAAGGCTTGGAGAAGGTCTTGTCGCAGTATTTGCAGGGATACGGGCGCATGCCGCTGTGGCTGAGAACGTGCTCGTGAAGAGCTCGCTTGGACTTGAATCTCTTCTGGCACTGAGTGCACACGTGCGGCCGGGCGTCCGTGTGCGACTTGTCGTGCTTGAGGAGTTCTCCGAGCGACAGGAAGCGCTTGCCGCATTGCGAACACAGGAACGGGCGCTCTCCCGTGTGCATGCGCTCGTGTCGACGCATGATCGAGAGCAGGTTGAAGGCCTTGGGGCAGTGAGGGCAAGGGAACGGTCTCTCGCCTGTGTGAGTGAGCTGGTGTTTCTGGAGGCCGGCCCGGAGCGCGAAGCTTTTCCCGCACAGGTTGCATGGATGCGGCCGCTCGCCCGTGTGGCTCAGCAGGTGGCGCTTCACGTCCGCCTGTCGCGAGTACGTCTTGTCACACTGCGGACATTTAAACTTGCGGTGCATGCGGTGGCTCTGTCTGTGGACCGAGCGCTGCAGTAAAGTGTCAAAGCCTTCGCCGCATTGCTCGCAAACATACTGCTGAGTAGCGCTGTGCGTTTTCCGGTGCTGCACGAGAGCAGCCTCGCTGACACTGGCCTGCCCGCAGATGGAGCAGTAATGCGGCAGCTCGCCACCGTGGCTCTTCTTATGGTGTGCAGTCAGGGAGCGGAAATTGACGAACTGATTCGGACAGAGGCAGCAAGAGAACGAGGCTTCGCCATGAAACTTGCGGCAGTGCTTAGTCAGATCCCACGCGTGCTGGAACGTCTTCTCGCAGTGAGCGCAACGGAACGGCCGCTCGCCCGTGTGGGTCAGCTGATGCCGCCGCACATCCGACGTGCGAGTGAACTTGCGGCCACACGTGTTGCAAACGTACCGGGCACGGGGGTTTTCTGACGTTTCAGTGTTTATGGGTCTCGCCGTGTTCGGGTCACAAGACAGGGCCGTGTTTTCTGTACCGTCGTGTTCAGTCTTGATTGTCTCGGACTTTCCATCTGGAAGCAGTGTAAAGATTATGACCATGTTCTCATCACAAACATCCAAATAATACGTTCTTTTTTAATTTAACTTTTTTTCTTCCAAAAATATAATAGACTGAATATTATAGAAATGTTTATACGTGAAAGATCTCTGGATTTTATACGTGTTCTACTATTAAAATATTTTTGTGTGTGTCACATATGTAAAAAAAACAACAACAAAAAAAAAAAAAGATTTATTTGTCTGTTTGATGTCACAAATGTTTTTTGCACGTACTGAATTCAAGGTCGACCAATTCATAATTTTTTGATGATAGTTTTTCCAGTCGTCCACTGTCGTTACCAGAGCGGCCTCTAGAGGTGAATCTCCGACACTACATGCTTAAGTACTGAATTACTTTATAAAATAATACTTTATAAAAAAATTAAAAAATAAAAACAGTACTGAATCATAAAAAATAATTCTGTAAATAAGTAAATATTTCCCCTCACTTGAACTAGAAGACCCAAACGTGTTCCAGCATGGCAATGCCAACCCTGTGTGTAAAAGCCAGCTCTATGAAGATATGGTTTGGAGTGGAAGATCTCCTGCTATAAAGCTATAAACTCTATTGAACACTTTTGGGAAGAATATCTTCATGCTGACTGCACTCCAGGCCTCCTCACCTCATCTACATCACTTTATCAATGCCCTTATAGCTAAATCTAGCAGAACATCTTCCTGGAAGAGTGAAGATTATTATAACAGCGAATGGAGACTAAATGTGGAATAGGATGTAAAAATAAATAAATAAATAAATAAATAAAAGCACATAATACTATAATCCACAAACTTTTGTCCATCGAGTGAATTTACCATTTTTTTCTCCAATGTCTTCATTTTTCCTGTAAAATAAATAAGACAGTAAGACAACATAATTAATAAAACAGTTTAGGAGAAAACACAACTGATGTACACGAGTCTGTTCCATACTTTTTCTCTGTGTTTTTTCCCGTTTTGGGTCGTCTCCCTCGTCTCCCGTTCTGAACCAGCTTTGGTACCCGTGTGTTCTTCCTCGGTCTTCCACGTCCCCTTCGCTCCGGCACTGCCTGGTCCTTGCTGGTTAAGCCCATGCTTTTATCCTGAGCAGGATCAGGTTCTCCAACGTCCTCCTGACATACAGGAGGCTGCGGTGCATCTTTGGTTCTTTCCCTGAGCTCTTTATTGTGTCGTTCTCCATCTGACTCATTTGCGTGATCATTCCCCGCGCTCCTGAGATCGGTCACGTTACTGATGATTTCGCATTGAGTAGATTTCTCACAAAGACTTCTCTCGTCCTCCTCACTGCTGCGGTTGCTCTCTGGATCTTTGGGAAATTTGCCGTGTCGGCTCACAGTAATGATCTCCTCTTCTTCAACAGCAGCTTGGTTGCGGAGAACCTCCACCACCGAGGTGCTTCCGGTGTGCACCTCTACGCACCTGTCCACCGGTTCCTCTGCCACTTCAGTGCTGTCCAACTCAACCTCTGAGTAATCGGTCACAATGATGGCTTCGGAGCCCAACTGGCCCAGGGCGGTCTGGCTCAAGATGGTCACGGTGGTCGGCTGGATGTGGTAAACCATGGATTCAGTAGTGACAGCCATGTGTGTCGACGGAGGGACAGAAAGCGAAGAGATTATACAGTCTCCTGAGGTAGCATTCAGAGCATCTGCGGGTGCGAGAAATAAAATAATAGTCAATACCTGATATCCATGAAAGCATGAGGAAACCGGACCATCAGACTCGGGGTGTACGATATGTATATCCATAATATTACAACTGTTGTTTTAACGATGCAACATTAGCAAGTATATCACAAAAACAAAACAACAGCACTGTTTCGTCCCTGAGCGACACGATGGTGTTTTGTTCTTGAATGAATCGACTCTTTAAATGATTCGGTTCAATCGCAATGACTCCCTTATTAACAGTGACTTTCTGGTGATTTTAATTTCACATTTAAATTATCCTCAATCTCCTCAACATCAGTGTCTGATCTCACTCACACATGAATGATCAGAGCCACGATCCAAAATCTAGTGGAAAGGCTTCACAGAAGAGTGAAGGTGCTCATAACAAGCATACAGGAATGTGATTGTTGGGTGTCCACAAACTTTTGACCACATTACCTAACGAGGAACCTTTAGCCCAGTTGTGATGGTCCACGCTGCTGACGACTTTGTGCTGCTCAAACAGAGCTTTCAGATGTTTGGGCTCAGACTGCATGCATTCATCCATACCAGCAGGGGCAGGAGTGAGCCAAGATATAGTCTGGAACACATCACATTCAGTTCTTTTAGTTTATTCTTTGTGTTCTATGAATTAGTCTTCGAATACCAACTGTTCACCTCATCCACATTACACCTCATATCGCTCCCTCAAAGGGTTGTGACGTGATTAAAAACGTCACGTGATTTGGTTTAGGGTTTAAATTCTCCTGCACCTCTTTAAAGTCTGGAACGGGAAAGAGCCTCTCGAGACGGGACAGCAGCTCCCACATCAGTTCCTTCAGCGCGGAGTCATAGCGTGGACCATATTCCACAGGGAACACCTCCTGCACCAGAAAAGAACACCAACAGAAAGAAGAATAAATGAATGAATTCAGACTGAACTGTCAATCACATGAATTTAATACAAATGTCAGAACTCACCTGAAAGAAATAAACTTTTTCTGCAGGATCCTTCAACAGCGCGAGGACGAGCGCCTTAAAGTTACACACAGAGAGCTCAAAATCCGAGTCTACATCCTGAGGAAAAAAATAACACACACCTGGATTTATTCTCCATGGTGCCTGGAGACGAAGCCGAAGACGTGTCTTCATGCATGTCGGTGAAACAGAAATCTACTCACGACAGAACATCCGGTCGGAATATCAGGAAGCCTCATTCTGTCCAAGTGCATCTGGACGAGTTTCACATCCTCCGGCTTGTGGAGCATCTCCAAGATCATCTGAATTCATCGAAAGAAACAATCGACATTAGAACAATATAAAGATCTTCTAATAAATTTACTTTATTCCACTCGGATAATAAACTCACACTTGATATTCATTTGTCTCAGAAAGATTTCAAATTAAACTCCAGTGGCTCTGAAACCTCGTATCCAGAGATCAATTTAACTCTAAAATAAACTGCACACACCCTCAAGTATGGATTTATTTCATAGGCCACATTTACATTTTGTATTCCTGAGCTTCAGTGCATGGACCCCTAAATACGAGCAATGTGATAATGAACCTTTCCAAAATTGCATTGTAATTAATAAATCGTGGAAAAGACGAAGTTCTGTTCAGGGAACACATGTTTTTGGGAACCAAGACGAAGAAACTGGTGATTTACTTGATATTTAGGGAATAGTTTCTAAAAGAAACCCATTAAAAATGAGATGTGTTCAAACCGAAGACATATGAGACAACTGTCGAGACATTCCTACACTCAGACACCTGAGAGGTCTGTTCTAACATCCAGATCTCATATACTTCCTTCTTCAGACCAAAGTATCTAAAGAACATCTTAACATCGCTCACTCAATCATCAAAAAATCGCTCGTTCGAACGTCTCAAGGTCGCTTGATCAAACGTCTCAACATCGCTCGCTCGAACGTCTCAAGATCGCTCACTCAAACGTCTTAAGATCGCTCAGCAGTCTCAAGATCGCTCACTCGAACGTCTCAAGATCGCTCGCTCAGCAGTCTCAAGATCGCTCACTCGAACGTCTCAAGATCGCTCACTCGAACGTCTCAAGATCGCTCACTCGAACGTCTCAAGATCGCTCACTCGAATGTCTCAAGATCGCTCACTCGAACATCTCAAGATCGATCGTTCTAAAGTCTCAAGATCGCCCACACGTCTCAATAACGAATGTCTCAAGAACGCTCACCCGAACGTCTCAAGATCGTTCCCTCGAACGTCTCAAGATCGCTCAAACGTCTCAAGAACGCTCGAAAGTCTCAAGATCACTCACTCAAACGTCTCAAGATCGCTCAAACATCTTAAGATCCCTTGAACGTCTCAAGATCGCTCAAACATCTTAAGATCCCTTGAACGTCTCAAGATCGCTCGAACATCTCAACATCACTCGCTCGAACGTCTCAACATCATTAGCTTGAACGTCTCAAGATCGCTCGAACGTCTCAAAATCGCTCAACATCACTCACTCGAACGTCTCAAGAACGCTCGAACGTCTCTTGACGTTCAGTGGATGTTCACGCTCACCCGTGCCCTCAGTCCCAGGATGAGCTGAACTCTTTGTCTGTAAGTCAGCAGGTGTGGCACGCTCTCCGTAACCATACACACAAACTCCTCCAGTTTCCCATAATGCACCAGGTTTTTCTCCTGCACCACCTGCCACATAAACGCAGACATCAGGCGCAGAGGAGGAACCAGCAGACGCACTGAGGACAGAGGAAGCCTGAGACCTGCACAGGAAACACAATAACACATCTATCATTCAGTACAGTCCTACTGAGAACATCATAAAAGTTTATTTCCATGCGAGAATGATCTTTTATCAGCTTATTCACTTATAACTAACAAACCAGAAGACTTTCCTGCAGTCCTCTGAAGGTTCACACCACCTCCTGCTAGCATGAGCCAGAAAACAGGATCTAAATCTTAATACCTGAGGCTTCCAGTGTCGTTCCTTCTCGTTTATCCACAACAAATTCAGCCATGGACGCTGGATTTACACTGCAGTTTCAACATCAGCTCCCAGCTCAGGTTTACTCCGTGATCGCAGTACGAGGAAAAAAACTTCCGGTTGGAACAATTCAAAATAAGAGTCTGGTATGGGCGTGGAAACATGGCGGCGCCCCAGACTGCCTCCTCTCTCTCTCTCTCTCTCTCTCTCTCTCTCTCTCTCTCTCTCTCTCTCTTTCTCTCTCTCTTTCTCTCTCACACACACACACACACACACACACACTGCATGGGTTACACAAACTTATTTTTTATTGCACACAAATCAAAACACATGAACCTTTTTTCCAAATGTCAATAAATAACTAATAATTATGTTTATTATACATCCATGTGGTGGATTTTTAATAAATATTGGAAGATGAGAAGATGCCTGAGGAATGGAGAAGGATTGTGCTGGTACTGATCTTTAATAATAAGGGAGATGTGCAGACCTGCAGTAACTACAGGGGAATAAATTTGATCAGTCACACCATGAAGTTATGGAAAAGAGTAGTGGAAGCCAGGCTGAGAGAAGAGGTGACCATCTGTGAGCAACAGTATGGTTTCATGCCGAGAAAAAGAGCACCACAGACACATTATTTGCTTTGAGAATGTTGATGGAGAAGTATAGAGAAGGTCAGAAGGAGTTGCATTGTGTGTTTGTGGATTTAGAGAAGGCGTACGACAGGGTGGAGAGAGGAGTTGTGGTGTTGTATGAGGAAGTCAGGTGTGTCAGAGAAGTATGTGAGGGTGGTGCAGGACATGTATGAGGACAGTGTAACAGCAGTGAAGTGTGCAGTGGGAATGACAGACTGGTTTAGAGTGAAGGTTGGACTGCATCAAGGATCAGCTCTGAGCCCTTTCCTGTTTGCAGTGGTGATGGACAGGTTGAAGGACGAGGTCAAACAGGAGTCTCCATAGACTATGGTGTTTGTGGATGATATTGTAAATTGTGGTAAGAGTAGTGTGCAAGTGGAGGAGAGGTGGAGGTACACGCTGGAGAGAAGGGGAATGAAAGTTAGTAGGAGTAAGACAGAGAACATGTGTGTGAATGAGAGGGAAGGAAGTGGAGGGGTGTGGATGCAGGGAGAAGAGGTGGAGAATGTGGAGGAGTTCAGGTACCTGGGGTCAACAGTGCAAAGTAATGGAGAGTGTGTTAGAGAAGTGAAGAAAAGAGTGCAGGCAGGGTGGAGTGGGTGGAGAAGAGTGATAGCAGGAGTGATTTGTGATAGGAGAGTATCTGTGAGAGTGAAAGGGAAAGTTTATAGGACTGTGGTGAGACCTGAGATGTTGTATGATTTAGAGACAGTGGCATTGAGTAAAAGACAGGAGGTGGAGCTGGAGGAAGCAGAGCTGAAGATGTTGAGATGTTCGTTGGGAGTGACGACGATGGACAGAGTTAGAAATGAGTTTATTAGAGGGACAGCGCATGTAGGACGTTTTGGAGACACGGTGAGGGAGGTGTGATTGAGATGGTTTGGACATGTGCAGAGGAGGGACATGGGGTATACCTGTAGGAGAATGCTGAGGATGGAGCCACCAGGATGGAGGAAAAGAGGAAGACCAAGGAGGAGGTTTATGGGTGTGGTGAGGGAAGACATGCAGGTAGTTGGTGTGAAAGAGGCAGATGTAGAGGACAGGGGGGATGGAGACGGCTGATCCACTATTGCACCCCCCAGCGTGATTAGAGGAAACGAGAAAGAAAAAGAAATTATAATGCATGACCTTTTGGAACTTCTGTCGGTTCTTCATCAAACTGTTTCACAATGTTGAAGGTACTGATTATGTTTCTAGAATTTCCTTCTCTAGAAATCCAGAGCTCCAGCATGATGATGCACCTGTCCCCACACTGACACACACACACACACACACATATATACAAGCTTCATAAAGACATGGTTCCTGGTGTGAAGGTTGGACTGGAAGAACTTGAGTGTCCTGCTGACAACCCTGACCTCCTCAACCCCAACATCTTTGGAATGAACTGGCACACCGACTGAACTTCTCATGTCATAGATCTGACATATGATGCTCAGGAGTCCATTTTTTCTCATATGGTGTAAAAGAGGAGAACATGGTTAGTTACAGGTCATGGGTCCAGACTAATTGGAAAACAGGATTATATGCTTATGAAGTGCAAAAAGGAGTAAAGTATAACACTGCACACAAACCACATCATACATGATATAAATCACTGGTCTGCTTCATGCTCGCTCAGAGATCTTCAGGTTAAAGATCTTTGTTAAGACTGTAGAAGATCTTGACAGCCAGTGTGTGTAATGAAATTCAGGTATGATATTCTGTTCCTTCTGTCAAAAAACACTTCCAGACGGAATCCTTTTACGTTTCAGCGTCTCGTCTGAACAGATATTACAAATGAAGCATAAACACGCAGATACGCTTCTCAGACCAGTGCGTTTAATGCAGTTAAAACAGAACTTTTTCAATATCACAATAACACAATAGAATAACAGCTGGAGAGCGATTCAAAAAAAGATAACAATAAAAATGCTCTGTATGTAGAAGTGTATATTTGCTGCTCGAACTCAAAAAAATACTTTATTTCTTAAAAAGTGCTTTTTTTTAAATAAATAATACATCAAAACATCACTTTAATGACGTGTTAGTATGAGAAAACACTCGACTCGGAGACAACAATAGTGCAGTGCAGTCATATGCATTACACACACACACACACACCCACACACACACACACACACACATCAAAACATCACTTTATTGACGTGTTAGTATGAGAAAACACTCGACTCGGAGAAAACAATAGTGCAGTGCAGTCATATGCATTACACACACACACACACACACACCCACACACCCACACACACACACATCAAAACATCACTTTATTGACGTGTTAGTATGAGAAAACACTCGACTCGGAGAAAACAATAGTGCAGTCATATGCATTACACAAACACACACACACATCAAAACATCACTTTAATGACGTGTTAGTATGAGAAAACACTCGACTCGGAGACAACAATAGTGCAGTGCAGTCATATGCATTACACACACACACACACACACACCCACACACACACACATCATAAACACACATACTGGATAAAGTAAGCACCTAAATAACAAAAGAAGATCAGCGTAATGCATTCGAATAGACAGTGCAGTCATATGCATTACACAAACACACACACACACACACAGAGACACATCAAAACATCACTTTAATTACGTGATGACAACAATACATCAAATGCAGTCCTGTGCAGTCATATGCATCACACACACACACACACACACACACACACACACACACACACACACACACATCAAAACACAGATACTGTTTGGATAAAGTAAGCACCTAAACAACAAAAGAAGATCAGCGTAATGCATTCAAATAGACATGCGTTAGAGCAGAAAAACCTACATAAAACTTCATAAGTGATTATTTTGTGGAAATGTACACACAGACAGTACACACACACACACACACACACAAGATGTACACAGATCATGACTCCAAAACATTATTTAAATCTCTTCTGGATTACAAATAAAACAATTTGGAGTGTGTGTGTGTCTTTCGCTTCAACCAGATACGATAATACACACGTCCAGACGACGTCTTATTGATTTCAAAACTCGTTCAAAAGTGTTATAGAAAGAATTCTTCATCTTCATCTTCAAATTCATCTACACCTGGACACTATAATTTGTGGTTAAAAGTTTGTGGACACCTAAGCATCAGATGATGTGTTTTTTTAACATCTCCTTCCACGTTTGTTCTATTATAATGATCTCCACTCTTCTGGGAAAATGTTCCACTAGATTTGTGGAGATTTTGCTTATTCAGCAACATGTAGGTGAGGTGATGATGTCTGGGGTGCAGTCAATGTTTAGAGCTCTATAGCAGGAGATTAATATTTGGGGGTGTGAGAAAATCCTAATATGATGTTGGGGGCTAAAGTCCATACGTCTCTTGTGGTGGAACTGGAAGCTTAGTGTTTAAGTCATTGGACTTTGGTTCTAAAGGTTGTGAGTTCAAATCCCAGCCACACTAAGCTGGTAGTCTTGCTCTCCTGAGCAAGGAGCTTCCTAAACCCCATCGTTTCTCAGCTGTATGAATGAGATAAGTCGTACAAATTCAGCTGGAACTCATTTTCTTCTCCTCAGCGTGTATCCTCTGGTGCACTTTTAAGTACCAGGATCTGTAAAAGCTTTTGCCGCACTGCTCGCACTGATACGGCTTCTCCCCAGTATGCTTTCTTTGGTGGATCTTTAAAGACCCTGGATGAGAAAAGCACTTGGCGCAGTCAGGACACCGGTATGGCTTTTCTCCGGTGTGAATCCTCTGGTGAACCTTTAGCGCGCTTGACTGCGTGAAACTCTTCGTGCACTGTGTGCAGTGGTACGGTTTCTCCCCGGTGTGGATCCTCTCGTGCCCCTTCAGCAGGCCCGCGTGAGAGAAACCCTTCCCGCACTGGGAGCACCGGTAAGGTCTCTCTCCGGTGTGGATCCGGACGTGAATTTTCAGCGACGTGAGATGGGAAAAGTTCTTCCCGCACTGCGTACAGTGGTAAGGTTTCTCCCCGCTATGTATCCTCTCATGCACTTTTAGAGAACTCGGGTGGGAAAACTGCCTGCCGCATTCCGAACAGTTGTAGGCCTTGATTCCTGTGTGGGAGCCTTCGTGATCTTTAAGGGAGCTCGGATGGGAAAACCGTTTTCCGCACTCGAGGCAAGCGAAAGGCTTCTCACCGGAATGCATGCGCTGATGCTTTTTCAGAAAGGCATGCCTGGAGAAGCTCTTGCCGCACTGAAGGCACCGGTATGGTTTTTCTCCGGTGTGGATTCTCTCGTGCAGCTTTAACGAGCCGGACAGAGCGAAGTTCTTCCCGCACTGAAAGCACTGATACGGCTTCTCTCCGGTATGGACCCTCAGGTGGGTTTTTAAAAGCTGCATCTTGGCAAACGTCTTCTCGCAGTGAGAGCAGCGGTGGTGCAAATGACCGTCTTTGGTTTTCTCTTTGTTTTTGTCGCTTGTCAAAACCAGGAGCGCACGAAAGCCTCGATCTGGGCTTCTTTCATTACACTGTGCGTTCTCTGCCGTGTTCTCAGACACCTTCTGCTCTTCATGTTCCTCTTTCAGCTGCACGGTGATACCTGAAATACAGGCACGGAATAAAGAATGAAAATATTCACGCTTCAGAACACTACATCGTTAGCGTTAATTAATGCAGTGTATCGTGCTGCATATAAACGATCCATTCAGGTGAATCACGTGACTCGGAATCAGTCTCATGAGTCACGACTTTCAGAAAACATCCTGAGACCTTCCTTGATGGTCTTTTTTTATTTATTTTTTTTAGAATATCTAAATTATTGGCAGCCTTTAGAAATTCTTATGGACAAAAAAAAGGAACAAAAGTCCAAAGTCAGTTGATCTTGGAGTCTTGGAGGAAATCTAATGACTCCTTGACAAAAATGCAGTATGCGAAGACCTGATCCTCACTCCTATTTGAGCTTTTTGGAGATCTGGATCCCAAAGCCATGGGCATTAATATGGAGTTGTAACCCCTCGTTCACGGCTTTAACAGTCGCTGCTCATTTGAGATGTGATTTCTATTTACGAAACTTTGGTGTTTAAGGGGGTTAAGTGACTGTGCATTCCAGAAGAAACTTCATAGAACATGTTTCTTCAGATCCAGAGGTCAGAATTAATGCGATGTACACATCATGGTGGAAATCTCTTGTACAGAACTCCAAAGGTTGCTTCCAGGAGCGGTTTGGAGCTTGGTAGGAGATTTTGTACCATGGTGTGTTCGGGATCACTTGGCGATCTTGTTCTACAGCATCGTGGTTGAGGAGAAGTGCTGAGGGTTTGTGTATGTGGTGGAAGGTTTGGACTTGGATTTTTATTTCAATTAACATTATCAGCATATAGAGTATTATTATTATTATTTTTATTATTGTTATTAATATTATTATTGTTTATATTATTGTTATTATTATTATTAATATACTCACCTTGGTTTGATGTATCTATGCTGGTTTCAGGTTCCTCGGTTTTAACTGTACTCTCAGTGAAGACATCATCATCATCATCTCCACACTCCTCTTTCACCCAGCACTGCTCTTGGACCAGATCCGAGCAAGACCGCAGCATTGCGCCCCAAACTGGTCGAGATGCACACTGTCAATCCTTTGCACCCAAAGCAGAGGTTGGATACGAGGTTCACGAGAAGAATACGGTTCTTCTGTAAGATCATTGTGAACCGCCAGATTTAAGAACACTACCGCCCCCTGCTGCATGAACACAAACTCACACCAGGGATCATCAATCTCTCGGGTTTTATTCCTTTTTTATTTTGAAGAACAAATGTAATAATGAACATTGTCCCACATCAATTAATAAACATTTAAAATTCATACATTTGGAAAACTTCCTGAGATGTTATGAGGTGGGGTTTTAAGAGGAACCAGACTCAAAATGAAATCCATGCTCCTTTAGACATCAGATGTTTATTCAGTATAGGTTCATCATCGCTCATTAGCTGCTCACTGATTGTAAAACCGACCAATTGATGTAAATTACTGTCCAAATCAATCTTCATGGTTTTAGAAATCAGGACAGAAGAAAGAGACAGGATCACTGAGGAGCATCTGTCTGTCTGTCTGTCTGTCTGTCTGTAATAAAAGACAAATTCAAAGTCATTCTGGGTTGTTGTTGTTGTTGTTTGCCTTGTTGTGTTTACTCCCTGACTAGTAACATATTTATCACTAATTTATATATATATGGCTGTAAAATGGTTATTGTAATGTTCCTGCACCATGTGGAGCAGCAGATGAACTTTTTGACACAGCTACAGTGAACTCATGAACACATGGAGACTCGCGCGGACACGTGAACGCTGCATTTCCCGCCCCTCTTCGCGCCTCCAAATGCGGAAGTGACTGTGAAGTGCTTCCACCCGGTCAGAGCCGGAGTTCCTCCACACGCCAACACACACACACACACACCGCTCTTTCTCTCAGATATCTCACACACACTCCTCATCGACCGGAGACATGCACATTAAAACAGGTAAGATCTTCACTTTATTATTCACTCGAGAAGTTTGTGGCGAGTTCAATACCAAAAAAAAACAAAAAAGTTTACGAGTCAACAGCGAACCGATTCTTACAAAACTTTCTTATAAAACCGCGGGAGTAACACGAACCGTGTATATAAATATATATTTACACACTTATTCAGTCAGTTATCCGGTTATTTCCAGTGTATGTATATTGATGTGTGTCTCCGCCATGATGGCTAATCTACTGTTACCCGAACTTTGCTGACTATGCTAGCTAGCTAGTTAGCCAGTGTAAATATTAATCACTAATAACACGTATTTACCGCCGCAGCACATTCGGGACCCGGGAATCGTATTTTTATGTGAGATTTTGTGAAGAAACTCGGAATATTTTCAGCGAATTTTCGTCTGTTTCTGTCCGCCGTTTAACGCCGCTAGGAAATTTCTAGGTGAAGCCGCGCGCATGCGCAGAACTTCAGCGCGCCCTATTGCAACAAAAAAAACAAACACAGGTTTATATTTAATTAAATGATAAATGTTTTGATACATAACGAAAAGTTGGGTTTCAAACGCAACACTATTTCCCTTTAATAGTTTTCAAAAGGTCGCTTACGATTTAATTGTATACTTTTAATTCGGTGTAATGATTGAATGCAGGTCAATGCTGCGTTCAATAACACGTCGTGTTTTGGGGTTTTAAAGGAATCAGAGAGGAATTGTGAAGAAAATAATATAGTGAGCACTGGTACCAGTTCAAAACAAACAGAAAAAACCCCACATACACACCTTCCCATCGTATAGATATGGAGTACTGGGTTTTATCATAATTGTGCATCCACAGAGCACACAATACACATACACTGAGTATTTACCAGGAGACTGTGGCTCACTTTCTTTACCAGTGATATCAATAACACCACCATACATCATGCTGGAACTTCACTTCCTGTTCATTTATAGCCTGGCCTTATATGGGCAGCCTGTCACATGCTAACTGATTAACACTCAGGAAAGACCTGAAGCAGTGTTTTGTGATTGGTTAATAAAGATGTAACGTGTTGAAACTATTTAGCTGCTGATTGCACACCCGTGGGCAGTAACTGACTATTTCTTCACACACGCACATCAGGAAATAAAGACAGTTGAGTCACGCGTGTGTTTTTCGGTTTGTTTGTCCTACACCGCTGAGACGGGACGCAATGCTCTAACAGCAAACAAACTAAACAAATCTTTGCGTGTTAGGTACCTGGGAGTCGAACAATGCCGTGTGCGAGTCGGAGACGCTGTGCGACCCCGTCGTCCTCGTCTCTCCACCCCAAGCCGAGCCGCACATCCGGAACCGGCGTCTCTCCCCCGGCTCTGGCGGCTGCGGCGGCGGTGGAGGAGGTGGCTGCGCCGCCAGAGTGGAACCGCTTCCCCCTCGTCCGAAGTCAAACAGCCCTCATCATGAAGGATCTCCACTTGGAACTGCTCACACACAATCTCTGAATCGGGAGCACAGGTCTCAGAACAGGGGCCGGGGCCCTCGGCGCGAGGGGGCCGCTCAGAAACTCCACAAATCGTCTCAGGCACAGAAGGAGAGGTGGATGGGAGAAGCGTTGTCGTCTCACAAACCTCCTCCCTCTTTCCCGGTGAAGGACAGCCCCGCAAAGCTGCAGCCGGCCGTCAGTTACGCCTCCAAGGTGAAGGCAGGTGGACACATTGGGGGCGTGGCAGAGGAGCCGCCTGGCATCGGGGCACTCCTTCAGAATAAGTGGGGACTCAGCTTCATCACCGACGGTCCCGCCATGGAGAACTCCACTCCGGACGACAGAGAGCTTACAGAGCAGAGTCCAGCCGTGGCTGTTCATCACGCTGCTGGAGACACGGTTCCCGAAAACCCTGCGACTTTTTCCAGCCAGTGCTCGAGGGAGCCTGAGGATTCTGCACAGCTTCTGCTCACCTGTCGCCATCTAATGGAAGCCGTGCAGTATCATACGCAAGGTGTGTGTGTGTGTGTGTTGGTTGGGGGGTGTGAGCATTCTCGCTCGTTCATCTGAAATTTAGGAATTTGTTAGTTTTATTAGTGTAATGATTGAAACTGTCTCTCTCTCTCTCTCTCTCTCTCTCTCTCTCTCTCTCTCTTTAGAATGGAGTGCAGTCTTCAGGAAACAAAAAGAAGGTAAGAAACGTCACCCACTTGTATCGTAAGAGATCAAATAAATCTGTGGATTTTTTTAGTAAACGTGCCAAATTGTAAAAATTCCTACTAAATTGCAGCAGTTCTGCGTCACACATGGGACAAAGACATTTGTCAGGATTTGTGAATTAAATGTTCCACAATTTCTGCGATTAGAAGGTAAGAAACGTCACCCACTTGTATCGTGAGAGATCAAATAAATCTGTGGATTTTTTTAGTAAACGTGCCAAATTGTAAAAATTCCTACTAAATTGCAGCAGTTCTGCGTCACACATGGGACAAAGACATTTGTCAGGATTTGTGAATTAAATGTTCCACAATTTCTGCGATTAGTAAAATTTTTCTGCTTTAGATTCACTGTAAAATAATAAACACCACATTTTCATCCGGAACTGAGAGCGAGTTTAACACAAAAGATCCCGACTGCTGATGGATAGAAGTCTCCTTATCTCTAAACTTAAACAGAAGTACCAGCATGAGGGCACACCACTGTTTCCCGCTGCTGTAAAACTCGATCAGGGGCATCACACACTCGTTTGCATATGGTGGTGTGTTCTTAAGAGATTTCCTCATGATATCCTATTCCTAAAATAAGAAATATTCCAATACGTCTCCTTGCTTACAGTATTGCAAAATATAGTATCGCAACAACCCCCCCCCCCCCCCCCCCCCCCCCCCCAACCACCCCCCACCAAAACACAGCCCTAAATGATCCGTGTTTCTTTTTTTTTTTTCCTTTTCCTCAGATCCTGTGAAGGTCGTCTGGTATACAGACTCATCATAGCAGCTTCAGACAACACTGATCAAACACACACACACACACACACACACACACACACACACACACACCATCCCGATCACACTCACAAGTACACACAACCTACTGTTTGCACTCCCCCCCTCCCCCGTCCGCGCCCGGTGTGAAGAAACGTCTCCAATGCATGGATGCCTTAAAACATTACACACATGGAGATCTTTCCACACATCCTTATGTTTTATCATGGTGGAGAACACTGTTTACTTTTTATAGAATATCTTTATAAAGATCTGGAGATTTTATCGTATGGGGCGAAAACTTTTACTTTCACCGTAGCTTCATCCTGACCGCCTTCTCCCCCGTTATAAAGCGCTCTTACTGTACTCGCAGCAAAGACCTTCATCTCTCTCTCTTTCTCCACCCCCCCCATCTCTCCATCTCTCTCGCTCGTTTCCCTGCTTTCTTTCTCTCTCTCCACCCCTCCATCTCTCGCTCTCTCCACCCCTCCATCTCTCGCTCTCTCCACCCCTCCATCTCTCGCTCTCTTCCCTGCTTTCTTTCTCTCTCTCCACCCCTCCATCTTTTCCCCCTCTCTTTCTTTTTGCCCCTCCATCTCTCTCCTCGTCTCTGGAAAGAACATCGTGTTTTTGTGTACCCCCCCCTCACAGGGCTCGGCCGACTCGCACAGTCAGCGCCGCTGCTCCGGTTTCCGCTCTCTCCACCCCTCCATCTCTCGCTCTCTTCCCTGCTTTCTTTCTCTCTCTCCACCCCTCCATCTTTTCCCCCTCTCTTTCTTTTTGCCCCTCCATTTCTCTCCTCGTCTCTGGAAAGAACATCGTGTTTTTGTGTACCCCCCCCTCACAGGGCTCGGCCGACTCGCACAGTCAGCGCCGCTGCTCCGGTTTCCGTTCTCAGTGCTGTTTTTAACTGAATGTAAAATGTACAATAGAGAGCTTTTTTTTTTTTTTTTTAAGGGGCACTGGAAGAGGTTTAAAGTGAAGTGTTGCAGAATAAAAGCAAAGTATAAACACACCGTCGTCGTCTTCTTCTTTACACCACACAGAAAAATGCACTTAAAGAACACCAGGTTGAACAGTTGCTTTTGTTTCATGTATATAAACGTTTGTGGACACGAGCAGATTTTTTTTTTTATCTTCATGGAGCTGTGCACAGGGGCAGTGTCCAGACAGGTGTCCCAATACTTTTTGCTGCAGTGTGTGTGTGTGTGTGTGTGTGTGTGTGTGTGTTTTATATACAAGAAAAATGCAGTGTTCAGATATCATTAATAATCTATTTATTTTTTACTTAAAAAAAAAAATTTCAAAATAGATTTATGGTTCAGTCTCTCCAAGTAACTTCTACTTCATCTGTCCGGTACCTGAAACATCAAAATACACTTTCACTGAACAAGTCTGAGTCACACACACACACACACACAGACACACACAGACACACACACAGCCTCAGTGAATGGAGAACGCTTGACCTTTGTGTGATCCAGGAGTCGGACAGCTGCGTCACCTGGCCCACACGGAACATCTCCCAGCCTGCCTGTGCGATCATCGCTCCGTTATCGATGCAGAACCTTAGAACCAAGACCAGTGTTTGAGCTCTGCAGTGTTCACTAGGAATTATGTATCTCCAGATTTCACTCCTACCTCTCGTCTGTGGCGAAGAGACGAGCTCCTCTCTCCTCACACATGACGCCCATCATCTCCTGCAGACGCAGGTTACCTGTGTGAGGAAGCACAAACACATCTCAGATACCCGATCGGTCGCCACTGCGATGTCATCACTGAAGTGTCACTCACAGCCGACTCCGCCCACGATCAGGACCTCCTGAGATTCACAGTGAGCCATGGCACGTTCCGTGATCTCCACCAGCATCGAGAAGAGCGTCTCCTGCACACGACAGAGTTCTGTCTGAAATCAACATCCGGGGTCACGTCAGGAAAATGCATTTCGATCCTTACCTGAAGGGAAAAGCACAGATCTTCTGCTGTACACTGGCCAGAGCTCAGCATCTTGTGGGCCATATCCTGCATAGTCACACAAAAAATCGTAATGAAACGATGTCATTCGGGGAAGTTAAATAGCGAGGAATCATACTGATGACCTTTAGTGACCTTTTACAGATGTGATAAAGCGTGATTACGTAACTCTGTATCCACCGAAGACGTTTTCATTTACGAGTTTTACTGAAAATATACAATTTATAGAATAAACATTGTTTTAAAGCAGCGGTTTTTAAAGTGCGGGGGGCGCCATCTAGTGAGGAATAAAGGCATGACAGGTGGGGCGCAATAAACAGCATAATTCCTTCATTCATTTATGAATCTCTACATTATAATAAAGTTCATACACTCAAAGAGACCACAAACAAACAATTTGGTCATTTTGATGCAAGTAAATGAAAACATCAGTTAAGATACGGAACACATTTTCTTTATTATTGAACTTCGTGTTATTTGATTTAGAACTGGATATTTTAATAAATAAAATTTTTTTTAAACTTCATTACTATTTTTTGGGTGGATGGAGGACAGGTGGGGTTTAAAAATCAACCCCCTTCCCTGTGGGGAATGGCAGAAAAGAGTGTAAGAATCCTTTTCTGTATGAACTCTGCATGTCCTGTACGATCAGGAGATTACTGCTTGTCTAACAGCTTAAATCTCTAAGAAAAAAAATTATTGATTGTGTTTATTTTACAGATGGATGGGTGGGATAAAGGTCACTGAAGCTCCTCAGTATTCACTTTGCACTTTCATACATCATTCAGGACAGATGAAGATACCTCGATGTAGGATAATATCCCCGAGAAAGACACGTCCATCCCCTTCACCGTGTACGGAAGCTCTATATACTGATTTCCCCTTAGAAAGGAAATAAAAGCAGCCATAATTAAACAGATTATAATTGCTATAGCAGGAACAATGTACTAGAGGTCGGCCGATAGTTAATTGCTGGAACTACTGGGAAAGAATAGTTTTTCCGGTTTGCTGTCATTATGAGAGCGGCCTCTAGAGGCGCATTTGTGCAGCATATACATATTGTATTTAGCACCGTCTCATGTTTCACTTCTGTCTTTTTATTAGATTTTTCAAGTTCAGTACTATTTTACATGGAGTGTTATTTATCACCCGATTATTAGCAAGTTCGATCGGGAAAATCGGTCGACCTCGACTGCATACACACACACTATCCTGTAACAACACACACATCATAAAGTGTTTTAGTATGAACATCCAGTCAGAGTGCGAAAAAAAAAAATCGCAGCTTGTTACCAAGGAGACCACAACCTTCACCCTGAAGATTTCACCATGATGGAAATGTTTTGTTAAACACTTACTTCTTTGCCATCTGTTCGATGTTATAACCAGGACTGGGGTCATTTGATATCTGTGTATGGAAACAGGGAAATTCATTCACTGTTAATAATACACTAAATGCTTTAATAATAGGTATGTCCAAAAGTATTGGGACATCTCTAGCCATGTATGATGTTAACTAGAACCAAAGCTGGAACATCTCCTGCTACAGAGCTATAAATCCTACTGAACATGTTTAGCCTCCTCACCTCACCTACATCAGTACCTCCTCTATTTAATAATAGTGGAACATCGTACCATAAGAGTGGAGCTCATTAAAACAGCAAATGTGGAATGGGATGTTCAGGTGTCCACAAACTTTTGGCCAGACAGTGAACCTCAACCCAAAGTGTGAAGATTGAATAAAAAAATAGAGAATAAATTCTGACCTTGATGACTCGAGCAAAGCGATCCAAGCAGTTCCCCACAGCGATGTCTATTGTTTCCCCAAAAATTCTGTATCGTCTTTCCGAGTAGGCGATCACCTACGGGACACGGGGAACGAAAGAACCTGCTGTTGTCAACTATAATTAAAAACGTGACGTGAATATAAACCGCGCAGCCGAACGCCCACCTGAGTGTTTCCCCCGCTGACGTACAGGACGGTGGGGTTGTTAGCGCCCGTGATCAGTCGTCCCATTTCGATGTGCCCGATGCAGTGATTCACTCCCACTAACGGTTTTCCCCAAAGCTGAGCCACTGTCCTGGCCACGAGCGCCACGGTGAGCAGAGGAGCGCCCATCCCCGGCCCTGCTCAGGGAATCACATCACACACATCAGGACGGGGTTCACACCTTAAATGCTGGAAAGATCTTTTTTACCTTTAGTGTACGCTACACAGTCGATATCTGCAGGTTTCAACCCAGCTTCATCTAGTGCTTCTCGGAGGACGGTCAGAATAACACCACGATGGTGTTTGGCTGTTTCTCTCGGGAGGAAACCTGTAAATATAAAGTATATAACGAGATCTGGTACACAGTTTATAGTTATTGGTGAAGCTCTCATTGCTGCCACATTAATTATAAGGACTGTTTTATTGGAGAACATCTCCTACCTTGGCCTGGAGGAGTGATGTAGGTACGCCGAGGGTTTGACAACACTTCGCCATCCCTTACAATGCCAATGCCGATCTTATTGGCACTGCCCTCGAAACCGATCACCACCGTCATGAGTCCTGAAACAAAAAATTATCAAGATTACAAATTGTTTAGTGCTACACAGCTCGATCTCTACACACAGAGCAGATCACACAGATGAAGAGCTTAATTAATTTATTAACCAATTTATTTACTGATCTAACAATCGCACGGGATCTGATCAATGAAACGAAAGAAAATCTGGAGTCTAATCAATATAAGAAAAAAAATATATAGAACTAATAAATTTGCTAAAAGAAAATCTTGGATCCAAAAAAAGGAATGAAAGAAATTCTGGGAACTAATAAATGTATTTAAAACATTTACAGGAACTAATAAATGTAATAAACAAATTCTTGGACAAAATAAATGCTATAGAAAACATGGGAACTAATAAATTTAATACAAGACTATCTTGGATAAAAAAAAGGAATGAAAGAAAATCTGGGATCTCATAAATATAATTAAAGAAACTTTTAAATCTAATAAATTTAATTAAAAAAATACGCTAACAAATAAATGTGATAAAAGAAAATCTTGGAATAAAAAAAAAGCAATGAAAAAAAATATGGGATCTAAAAAAAATAAAAAATAATTTTGGATCCCAAAAAAATGAATGAAAGAAAATCTTGGATCTTATAAATGTATTAAAGAATTTACAGGAACTAATAAATGTAATAAAAACATTATGGGAAGTAATAAATTAAATATATATAAAATCTTGTTTTCCCCCAAAAACATTTATGAAAATAAAATCTTGGATCTAATAAATGTGGAATAAAATTTTCAACAAGCAAATATGAATTAAATAAACAAATGTGCACAAATTTTTGATTAAATAATTAGTGATTTTTTTGATTAAAAAAGTTATTAAAACCGCTGTTACTCAAATTTGGCCTTGAGTTTATTACATTTATTACAAATATCTAATAACCTTAAACACCACAAAATTCAACACTTAACATAAATGAACTAATATTTATATTAATAATTTCCCGCATACAGGAATTTATTTACTGTATTAATGATTTTTATTTACCGATTTGTCTCCACACATCCACCAGCAGCCTCTTCAATCCGCTTCCGGTAGGACCATAACAACATTTACAGCTGTCCGTCTAGAATGCCTGATCAAAAGTTCATCATTTTACACAAGTTTAAAAAATCAAAAGATTTGAATAAAAATAAACCGTCGATTTGTTTTAGTTTATGATGGATGTATTTTTCTTATGAAGGATATTCGTGTTAATAAATTGACGAGTGTGTGTTATTTTTAGTCAGGCACAGGTTTGGTCAGCTCTGTGTAGAGAACATGTGCAGTTCTCTGAACACAAAGCGGTGAAAACACACACACACACTCACGAGCTCGAGTAACTGTGGAGTTAGTGTTTGGTAAGAAGTTTTAAATACAGAATTATAAACACGCAAACTGAGAATTGTTCTGTTGAATGTGTGTTTAATTAGGGGACGTTAATACACAGTTGGTGTTATGGCGCTGCTTCCGTGATTATAAAGTTCATTCAGGGCCGCAGGCTGATGTTATTGTCTTGTGCAATCGTGATTGATTTGTTTTTTGGCTCGTGCACAAAAAACCCCTCTTGTGTAACGTGTTTGCGTGCTGAGGGTTTGCACAATTTTTTGGGGATATTTCTGTTTGCAGATCTGAATTCAAAACGTGCCGTGTGTGTGTGTGTGTGTGTTCTGCAGGTCTGCGTGTGTGTGCGCGTGCTGTGTGTAGTCTCAGAAACATGCCGAAAAGAGCCAAGAAGAACGAGGAAGCTTCTGCAGAAGCAGATGACAATGGAACAGGTAATCATCATCATCATCACCGCCAGAAAAGTAGGAAGAAGCGCTCAATGACCTCACGATTCTCATTTGCATATGCATATACGAACGTATTTCGGCGTGATCCCGGTCACGTGGCGCTGCGAATAACGGCACAAGAATGAACAATGTTGGTTTTTATTTGAAGCTGGATCAGGAGAGAAAGTATGAAAGTTTGTGAATAATAATAATAATAATAATAATAAATATATATTTTTTAAATCCTTTGGCCCTGGCCCTCACAAACACATTTTTATAAAACACTTTATAGAAGTTGTAAATATATCTGATGAGTTAACAGGAAAGTGCTAGTGAAAGGGTTGGGTAAAGGGAAATTGGAGATTTTTGGCCATTGTTGAAAAATAATGATCAGCAATTGGGAAAAAAAATGAATGCACAGACTTCTCGACTGTGTTTTTCACTTTTGTTTTTAGTACCAGAAACGAAGAAAGGGAAGAAGGCAAAGGAACCCGAAGCCCCAGTTTTATATGAAGATCCCCCGGATAAACTGACCAGCAAGGATGGCCGGGCAGCCAACACGAAGATAACCTCGTGGAATGTGGATGGTCTTCGTGCCTGGGTGAAGAAGAATGGGCTCGATGTAAGATGGTTTGCATGGCCGCTGGTGCATCTCAAGTTAATACATGTCTGCATAATGCTTGTTCTCCATTAACGGATTTAACTTTTAAATAATTTTTTGGGGGGGGTCTGTCCTTACAGTGGGTGCGTCAGGAAGATCCAGATGTGCTGTGTCTTCAGGAGACTAAGTGTGCTGAGAAATCTTTACCAGTCAATATCACTTCCATGCCCGAGTATCCTTATAAGTACTGGGCAGGTTCTGAGGATAAAGAGGGTTACAGTGGAGTGGCCATGCTGTGCAAGACCAAGCCTCTCAAAGTCACTTATGGCATTGGTGAGAACCGAAGGCGTTTGGTTTACACATCTGTTTTGGTTGCACAAATAGAACGAAAGAAAGTTACCCTTTCTGCAGAACTCAAAGTCCAAGGGTTTGGAGTGGGACCTGATCCCAGGATCTGTGAGTTTGTAGCTTGGTCCTGGATCAGGTTCAGCTCCACCCCCAGTGGACCGTATATCAGTAAAACTCGGTTTGTTTGATAAACCAGGTTTGATGGACGGTTAATATTTTGGATAAGTTTAATCACCTGGACGTTTTTTCTTCCTGCAGGAAAAGAGGAGCATGACAAAGAAGGCCGCGTGATCACCGCCGAGTTCCCGTCTTACTTCCTGGTTACCGCGTACGTTCCCAATGCCGGGCGTGGCCTGGTCCGCCTCGACTACCGCAAAACATGGGACGTGGACTTCCGCGCGTACCTGAGCGACCTGGACAGTCGTAAACCCCTGGTCCTGTGTGGCGACCTCAACGTGGCCCACCACGAGATCGACCTAAAGAACCCTAAAGGTAACCGTAAGAACGCGGGCTTCACCCCTGAAGAGCGCGAGGGTTTCAGTCAGCTCCTGGCCGCCGGTTTCACCGACAGCTTCCGCGAGCTGTATCCAGAGCAGACCCACGCCTACACCTTCTGGACGTACATGATGAGCGCGCGGGCCAAGAACGTGGGATGGCGCCTGGACTACTTCCTGCTGTCTGCTGCTTTGCTCCCCAGCTTGTGTGACAGCAAGATTCGTAACACTGCCATGGGGAGTGACCACTGCCCCATCACCCTCCACCTGGCCATCTGAACACCACCACCACGTCGGCTCTGGGTGTGTTCACCACGCTTAGTCTTTCTCTCGCGTGTAGATCAAAGTGAAAATTATTTTACTGAATAAAACAGGAGCAGTTACGAGTCAGCGTTTGTTCTGTTGCTGATTCCATGGTTCCCCACAGATGTTTAGTTTAAATCAAATCTTCAAAACAAGCGTGACCTCAGCCTACAGTGTACGGAGGAGACCATGACCTGGTGTATTTTTCTGACTTGTTTAATAACTTAACATTCTGATTCATTTTATGTGAAATGAAACCCAACCTCAACATCTGGATCGAGTTTGAAAGTAAAGATGTCTCAACGTGTGGTGATTGATGTACATGGGGTTCAGTTCCAGATGTGAACTACTTCTGATTTGTTTCTTCACCTTCGATTGTTAACCAAATTTACTGTACTTTCTACTTTTGAGTTATATATTTTTTTTTTATGAATCTTTCCGGTTGAAATAAACAAATTTGCTGAACAAAAGGCATTTCTGTTTTTATTATTTCACCTCCACTGAGTTTCATGATGTGAGAAAAACTGGGGCATTTAGACTCATGAATCACCAGCGTTTTCTTATTTTATTAAAATATTTATTTGTAATATTTAATAACTTGTATTTGGATTTCCACCTGCTTCATGACTCAGCAGGGGGAATTACGGGGTAATTACAGTTGCATATAGGAATTCACTATGTGACCAAAAGTATTGGGACACCTGCTATGTAAATAATACATGGTTCCTCCCCAAACCTTTAAAACAAAGTTGGAGGCACATGATCGTGTAGGACGTCTTCGGAATCAGTGAATTCTTCTCTTTTACCTGAACTCGGAAATTCAAACCTGTAGGAATGTGAACTCTGTCTGGACATCGGTCCTCCATCAGTGCATGACTTTAAACATCTCTGTGTCTCACTGAGCACAAATCATCTCAAATCCAGTGAAAAGGAATGTAAAAAAAAAAAACACCACTTTATAGTCACAGTGTAGCTGAAAATAAATCTGCATCCAGACGCATTTTTAAACCACAGGCTCTCTTTAATTCTCCGTTTCACGATGAGGGTTTTTTTTTTAAAGCATATCCTCAGTATCTGATTGAAAGGAAGACTTTGGACGATTCTTGTTGAATGAACTTAAGATAATAAAACTATAGCGCGAATAGCAGACAGTTTTTGAGGGTATGGGAACGTTCAGGTGGTGGTCTGCTGGATCATTACAAAAATAGATTAAGTAATTATTCCATTTAAACAAACAAACAAACAAACAAACAACCAAAAAGCTTTCCAGGTGTGAGATACCTGAGAAATATTCCTCCACCTCCCACTGAAATCTTACACTACCGGACTACAGCTGATCTTCCTCTGAAGTGAACTGACGTTTGTGACCTTCCCTACGTTCTTAGAAGCAGGTCTGACCTCCAGGATTGCCGATCCAGGTTCTGGATATTTACTATTCCACTAATATAGTGAGCGGTTTAAATGCTGCTCAGCCGTCAAGGGTTTTTGGTTTCGTGTCTTCTGCGGCTGCGGGTTTGCTCGGCCCGGTGCGTTTGCTCGTGCTTCTTCAGCGGTCCCTGAAACTTAAAGCTTTTCCCGCATTGCGTGCAGCGCCACGGCCGCTCGCCCGTGTGGTTCAGCATGTGGTTCTTCAGGTGTGAGGAGTGCTTGTAGGTCTTCCCGCACTCCGTGCAGACGTACGGACGCTCTCCGGTGTGCACGCGCTCGTGCCGCTTCATGTTCCCGATCTGCGAGAAGGTTTTGCCGCACACCTTGCACCCGAAGGGCCGCTCACCCGTGTGGATGCGGAGATGGCAGCGGAGCATCTCGGGCCCCGCGAACGTCTTGTGGCACAACCTGCACGGGATGCGGACGCGCGGCTTCTCGTGGTTGCGCTGGTGCTTCTTCAGGTCGAACATGTACACGAAGGACTTGCCGCATATGGTGCAGAGGTATTTGCGCTCGCCCACGTGGTAGCCCTTGTGTCTCCGCAGCAGGCTGGCGTAGATGAAGCTCTTGCCGCACACGTTGCACGTGTACGAGCGCGCCATCGAGTGGTAGCGGATGTGCACGGCGAGCTTGAACGCCGTAGGGAAGCATTTCTCGCAGTGCGGACACTGGTGCAGGTTTTCCGACGTGTGACACTCGCGGTGGATCTTCAGGTACGAGCCCTGAGAGAAGCTCTTGCCGCAGATGTTGCACTTGTATGGCTTCTCTCCCGTGTGCACGCGCACGTGCTTGATGAGGTCGGCTTTCTTGCGGAAGGTCTTGGCGCACTGCGTGCATTTGAACGGCCGGGATAACGAGTGGGTTTTGATGTGGCTCGACAGGAAACTGAGACACCTGAAGCTTTTGCCGCAGTCTGAGCACTGGAACGGTCTTTCGCCCGTGTGTGTGCGCATGTGATTCTTCAGCTGGCACTCGTAACGGAACTCCTTCTTACACACGCGACACGTGTGCTTCTTCTCGCCCGCGTCTTGCTCCGCCTGGGACTCCGCGGGCGCCGCGATGACCTTTCTGCTGGCTGCACCCTGAGATGGAGAACTTTTTCTGTTGATGATGGATTTTATCGACGGGGGTCTTTCGATGACGGGGACGAACGCCGTTTCCTCTGCAAGGACGTCCACGTCGGAAGACGGCGGCATGACCGACAGAGGGAGAACTTTCCCTGCTATCTCCGAGATCCACTCCTCCATGCTGATTTCCCTTACTTCAGGAGTATCCCCTTCTTCAGACTGCTCGAGAAACTGCAGCTGAGAGCCGTCCCCTCCGCCGTTGTCCAATTCCGAGACGATCACAGTAGAGCCGTCTGCGGTGAGGTAGATCTGCTGGACTTCACACATCCCCATGCTGCCCTCCTGATAAACCGCTTCTTCTTGCAGTTCCGTCTCGACTTCCGATTCAACGCCGTCTAAAGCCTCCGTCTCCTCGGTGTCGCTGTTCTCGGGGCTCATTATGGTTGCAGCTGCGCGGTCAGATTCCGACTGATTTTCGCCAAGTGCCTGAGCGATGATGATGGTTTCTTGTGCGACGGATGAAGGAGGCAAGATTTTCTCCTGTTCCACAGAACTGGCAGGAAACACCACTTCTTGTTGAATGCAGGGAGAAGACGAGGTCGGCTCTAGAGTTAACGGAGAGAGAAATGTGATGCGGTCAGAATATTTAAATACTGGCAGGAAGAGTATTTTAAGAAGATTTAAGAAAAAAATATAGCAATAGTTTACATTTTCAACTGAAGGCAACCCGCTGTATTAACTAATTTTAATGCATGAAGAAAAAAAAATAATCAAACAAAGAAGCAGCTGTAGATATTTGTGTGTGTGTGTGTGTGTGTGTGTGTGTGTGTGTGTGTGTGTGTGTCAACTTGCCTGTATATAAGCATGCACTCACGCTACATGGACAAAACATTGAGGAAACCTGGCTCATACCATACGTGCCTTCAGCGCTCACATTCATTCCAAAACCCGCTGTATTGACTGATTTTAATGCATGAAGAAAAAAAAATAAAAATCAAACAAAGAAGCAGCTGTAGATATTTGTGTGTGTGTGTGTGTGTGTGTGTGTGTGTGTGTGTGTGTGTGTGTCAACTTGCCTGTATATAAGCATGCACTCACGCTACATGGACAAAACATTGAGGAAACCTGGCTCATACCATACGTGCCTTCAGCGCTCACATTCATTCCAAAGGTGTTCAAAAGGTTTTACAGTTCTACAGGAGATCTTCCACGCCAACCTAGATGTTCATGGAGCTGGTTTTTGTGATGTACTGGAACAGGTTTGGGTATCCCAATTCATCCCAAAATGATGAGCCCCCAACTTCGTGGGAACAGTTTGTGGAAGAACCACATAGGGAATATGGAAGAGACAGGTGTCCTGATACTTTTGTCCATACAGTGTTGACGTGTGGTGTACAGGAAGGTGACCAACACTGTACTGTTCCACGGTATAACGTGATCAGATAACATGCAGTAAATATGTAGTAATGTTCGTCTGAGGACTAAAAGTTTACCGTTTCTGCTTATTTGCCTCCTGGATTTGAAATGCTGCAGCACGTCCTGGAGCTCCACCGGGTCCGAGAGAGGCTGGACAATGTCTTCCATGGCAGACAAACCGCCGCAGAGCCACGACGCTGTCTGAAGAAATCCAGTCATTACAATACAATTTGATTTCTAAACTCATTGTCCTCTTTTTTAAATTAAAGTGCTAATATTTGTTCTTTCTGGCCAAGAGTACTGGGACACCAGACCTTCACGTGAACTAGGAGACACAAACCAGTCTCAGTAGGACAATGCACCTGTGCCCAAAGCCAGCTCGAGGAAGATCTGCTTTTCTCACCTCACCTACATCGGTACCTGAACATTACAAAAGACCCTTATAGGTAATGAGCACAAATCTCCACAAATCTAGTGGAACATCTCCCCAGAAGAGTGGAAATTATTATGGATTGTTTAAGAGGTTATAATTTATAGTCAGATGTCCACAAACTTTTGGCCATAAAAACAAACATGGATAGATGGACGGACTTCTATCTCGTATCTATTCATGTTCTAAGCTTCACCCTATTTATGTTCAATAGAAATAACCCCGCCCACTCGATATAACCCCACCCACTCGACATAACCCCGCCCACAGCTCAAATTCACATTGAGCTCGGATTCCTTCTAAAAGTCCTGATAAAAGCAGGTTGTATCGTTAATTGATTTACGCGAAATTAAAAGGCATGATGGGGTCAGATGATGCACCTCTTTGAGGTTGGGGACAGGCAGGAGTTCATCCACTCGAGTTAGGAACTCCCAGGCTAAGCTTTGCAGCACGGCATCGTATCCAGGACCGTACTCCACAGGAAGAACGTTCTGATGCAACAGAAAAGCAGAGTCGTGTGAAGGAAGGCTGAATGAAAAAAACATGGACTGATTTAAGAGAGAAGAGAGACACGAGAGCTGAGGGAGACGTCTGACCTGCTGAAAGCTCTCCCGCTTATCCACATCCTCCAGGATGTTATGGATCATTTTAATGAATTTGTTGTTCATGACTTCGCTCTCGATGTCGCTGGACTGGAGGAAATACGAACAAAAAGATCATTAGACCAAAAGTGAAAAGGGGGCGGGGTTAAGAGACCAGGAACCAATCACGTTGCAGCAGCATACTGCTATATATAATTAAATTTAATTAAGCATTGTGACTTTCTCCCTCGAGTGTTTCAGCAAATGCTGAAATTCCACAGAATGGTGCACAAAACAAAAAACAAGAGCAAGAACCGAAAAAAAGGAAGGTGATAAGCATCAAAATCAAACATGATGTAGTAGTTATCTAATGTCTGACTGATTTCAGTGAGTGTGTGATGTAGACAGGATGCACCTACTCTGTTGGTCAGGTTGCGTAGTGTGTCCAGGTGAGCTTGGATTATCCACACATCAGGGGTTTTGTCTTTAAAGCACAACTCCAAAATCACCTGCAGGAAAACATACACAAAGTTCAGGTCATAGTGTTTGGGATGTGGGTGAAGATCCAGGTCATAGTGTTTGGGATGTGGGTGAAGATCCAGGTCATAGTGTTTGGGATGTGATGTGGGTGAAGATCCAGGTCATAGTGTTTGGGATGTGGGTGAAGATCCAGGTCATAGTGTTTGGGATGTGGATGAAGATCCAGGTCATAGTGTTTGGGATGTGGATGAAGATTCAGGTCATAGTGTTTGGGATGTGGGTGAAGATCCAGGTCATAGTGTTTGGGATGTGGGTGAAGATCCAGGTCATAGTGTTTGGGACGTGGATGAAGATCCAGGTCATAGTGTTTGGGATGTGGATGAAGATCCAGGTCATAGTGTTTGGGATGTGGATGAAGATCCAGGTCATAGTGTTTGGGATGTGGATAAAGATCCAGGTCATAGTGTTTGGGAGGTGGGTGAAGATCCAGGTCATAGTGTTTGGGATGTGGATAAAGATCCAGGTCATAGTGTTTGGGATAGAGCATAAAGGCCAGGTTTATTCAGGTGCATTCGTCTCACCTTTTTCCGTAAATGAAAGACCAGCTTGTTGAGCAGATTTTGGCTCATGATGTCTGGAACTGTCTCAGACACCAGCATGACGAACTGCTCGAATTTGCTGTATTGGGTCACGTTGTGCCTCTGGACCACTTGCCAAAGGAAAGCAGACATGAGGCGCAGCGGCGGCACCACGAGGCGCAGGGCGGACAGGGGCAGGGCTGCAGCTACACACACACACACACACACACACACATTCATTTACACGAATACACGAATATTCCTCATTCTGAACCCCAACATCACATCACTACCAAAACACCTGTCTTCCTCCATTCCTGCTAATAACACTAAGTTTGCTAGCCAGCTTCACTCTGGACCGAATCCCAAATCGCCCCTCGCTCACTACACAAGCGCACTATTTAGGGTGTCAAACTAAAGCCTCCTACACCCCCCGTAGCACACTAGCCTTTAGACCAGGTGCGATTTGGGATTCTGTCCAAAAAAAAAACACCCCGCCGCTTGTAGAGTTCGGCTCCTCAACTGAGCTTCTTCAGAAGGTTATTTAAGTTCACGACTTACTTCTGTGCTGGAGCTCCGAGCTGGCCATCTCCACACCGTCAGTCGGAAGGAACCGGAGCAGAACCGATCAACATGAGCGCGCATTAATAGCGAATTACTATCGGACGTGCAGCCGGAAACAACGAACACAAGAGAAAATAAACACAATTCTTCAGCGCCCTCTTCAGGCCTGGAGGTGAATTTACAGGCGCCCTTTTGGATTATTACTACACAACTTATTTCTCGTTTTTACACTGAAAATCTGTGCACAAATTTTCTAAACAAAAACTAAATACTTTATAGTAGAAAATAAAATAAAAAAGTAAAGACAATCAAAAAAGTAAACCATAAACAGTAAACAGCATTCTTCTGAATGGACGCCAGTATGAAGAGTAAAAACTGTGATGTGTGAGATCTGTGTGAATCATAGATGCAGTTCAGAGTTCCATTCTCCATCACATTAGACCTTTATATGGAGAAAGAGTTCTGTACACACACACACAGTGAGAGAACACACTTTGACCAGAACCTTCTCCGACCAGAACACCAGAACACACTCTGACCAGAACTTTTTTCGACCAGAACACACTCTGACCAGAACACACTCTGACCAGAACCTTCTCTGACCAGAACCTTCTCTGACCAGAACACACTCTGACCAGAACACCAGAACACACTCTGACCAGAACCTTCTCTGACCAGAACACACTCTGACCAGAACACCAGAACACACTCTGACCAGAACTTTCTTCAACCAGAACACACTCTGACCAGAACACACTCTGACCAGAACCTTCTCTGACCAGAACACACTCTGACCAGAACAACAGAACACACTCTGACCAGAAAACACTCTAACCAGAACCTTCTCTCACCAAAACACACTCTGACCAGAACACACTCTGACCAGAATCTTCTCCGACCAGAACACCAAAACACACTCTGACAAGAACCTTCTCCGACCAGAACACACTCTGACCGAAACCTTCTCTTACAACTCTTACAAAATGAACTTGTGTTGGTACCCAATAAAAATACTTTACTGACATCTGGGTTTCCAGGTGTGGTTTCTTACACACGTATACATGATCATTTAAAGACTTCCTGTTACACCTGAAAAACAGTCTCCTGCTGGATTTATTGTTTAGACTAACCCACTTTTAGGGTCCTGAGCTTCAGTAAAAAGCGAATGACTTCATATTTATAAAATATTAAAAAGACATATATATTTTTGGAAAGTAATGCAATCCTTGCATCGTGGTTCATCACGACATAAAAACCTTCTACATCCTGTTCTATCAAATAATTACACTTTTTTTGTAGTCTCATCAGAAATCATCTCAGAAAGTGGTAGCTCAGTGATTACAACATCCATCCAGAAGGTTGTGAGTTCAAATCCCAGCTCCACTAAGCTGCCACTGCTGGGCCCCTGAGCAAGTCCCTTAACCCTCAGCTGATCAGCTGTATAATCAAACAACTGTACGTCAGCCTGGATAAGGGCGTCTGCCAAATACTGTAGATGTAAACGAAGCTCTGTCTCCCATGTGTGTGGTCTCACATGGACACCATCAGAGACGTGATGTACGTTTCATTACAACCTCTTTATCACCATTGCCAGATAATTCAGGTTTGTGTACCATGGCAGTGTCTCGTGTTGAAATATACCAAACTGAGCTTTTGCTGTATAGCACAGATTTGGTTGGGCAAGATTGATTTTTAGGGCATAATAAAGAAACACCAGACCTGTAATTAGATTAGATTAGATTAGATTAGAGGACAAGTACAGGGCCAATGGAATGCAGTTTGCATGTAAGCAGAAGTGCAAATATATAAAAAACTTCCTGTTGTACTCAAAGCAAACTGATATTTTGTCAATCTGATGTTGACCATCCAGGTTTCGTGTCAGTTGTAGTCTGAAGAGAGAACGCTGGAATAAATGATGGTGGGGTCAGGAGGCAGTATCTGACCCCGTGGGACCCATGAGGGCAGTTGAAGGGGTAAAATAGGACAAAATGAATACTGGAAAAATCCTCTTATAGATTCTTCTTCTTTTTGTTTTGTTTTTAGAATAGATACAACAACATGCATGAACCTTCACTATGGAGATTGAGCGAAGTACAACATATTCATACAGCATGAGCCTTATTTTATTACTAACACATTATTATTATTATTATTATTATTATTATTATTATTATTATTATTATTATTATTATTATCAGTTTGTAATAATATTATATGTAGGATCCTAATATCTTGGATCATTTTTAATAATTTAATTGCAATACCTTTTTCTGCCACCTGTGTCACTGCTGCTACTCATTTTTCCTACAGTATATTTCAATAAGACTGAAAATTCATTGATTATACAGAATCTATATTTAATAAATAACTCAATATGTATATTTTATTTTAACCCAGTCATTAGTGTTGCACAAGTCAGTGCACTCTTAGTGCCGGTCCCAAGCCCGGATACATGGGGAGGGTTACATTAGGAAGGGCATCCAGTGTAAAACATGTGCCAAATCAAATATGCGGATCACGAAAGAGAATTTCATACCGGATCGGTCGAGGCCCGAGTTACCAACGACCGGCAAAGGTATCGTTAACCAACAGGGTACCGGTGGAAATTTGGCTATTGTTGGCTGTAGGAGGAGAAGGAGAGGAGGAAGACATCTACAGAGATGAATGTGGTGAGGGAAGACATGCAGTTAGTTGGGTTGAAAGAGGCAGATGTCGAGGAGAGAGGTGTATGGAGACGGATGATCCACTGTGGCGCCCCCTAATGGTAAAAGCCGAAAGAAGAAGAAGAAGGTGTCCATTTTATTTTCAATTTCTTATATTTTATTTTATTAATTGTACTGTGAGCAACTCCAACCCAACAAGTTCTCTGTGAGATCAATACAATATTCCGATCCTGGTTCTGATGCTAGCGTTCTTCTCTGATTTCTTTTCCCAATAAGGTGTTTCAGACCCACAAAACTCCCAGACACAGGCAAAGCAAAACACAAATAAAATAAAAATGAAATAAACACCTCAGGTGGTGTTCGTGTTCTCAGCAGTACGTCTTGCAATATTCTGGCTGCGGAAAGAGGTCGTGTCTTTACCTGCTGTGTCAGGTTTATTGATGTCTGCCCTTTTCTAATACCAGCCTCCATTTCATGTGGGCATTTCATTAATGGGAAAGACAGTAATGACTTTCCTGGGGATAAGCTGGACAGAGAGAGGGAGGGTGATGAATGACGAGTCCAATTGATTACAAAGACAGAGAGAGAGAGAGGACGAGGAGGAGATTTATATATGGTGTTCAGGGAGATGCCATTCCAGTGCGTATGGGATTTTTACTGACAAACTGCTCAAGACTGTGGACGTGGATTGGAAATGGTGTACACCTAAATTTCTAATCATTGTGTGGACACTTGGGTATTGTCCATCTATGTCGTTAATGTGGTGCTTTCGGGTGCTATGAGGGAATCAAATCCCCATATCATGAAATCTTCACACGTGCCCTTGACTAGTATTGATTCTGAAGAGCAATTCCGCCGTGTGCTTGTATACATTTTGTGTAAAACATTTTGTTGATTTTTGTTGGGAGAAAACAAAAACACACACTTGGAAACTCAAATCGTGAGTAGTACTTTTGGCAGTGTTTTTTTCACACACTCTGCTTCAATGACACCGGATTGATACGTCCACTAACTCCCCCGCCCCTTACGCGTGTGTTAAAGAGACAGACGTTAGCAGCAGCTACAGCATTGAATACTTCACTTTATTCACTGCAGCGGTACTGAGTGTCTGCGTCCAAGCAAGTGAAAGAAATGTCGGATATAAACCTGGAAATGCCGCAGAGCTGCAGACAAAGATAAGCCTGCCAACTGTCGTTTCATTGTGGACAATTTACGGTGTGTGTGAGTGGAGCGCTAGCTGTTGATGACTAGCTATAAAGACTGGGCGGACGGCGGGTGACGGATCTAAGCGGAGGCTGGAAAACAAAGGAGGCAGGCAGAAAAGGGAGGAGTAAATGAGAGAGAGGCAGCGAACAGTAGATAAAGCTGCAGCCAGGACCATGAGCTGCACCCTTGTGACTGCATCTTATGATTCGCTGCCCGCTCAGCTGAGTCCTCATCGCGCAAAAGATCAACACTTTGCTCGAAGACTTTCCTCTCCGCACGGTTTGGGACCCCGAAGTGGATCGGCCGTTCCTCGGCGTTCTTCCGCTCTGCCTGGATATTCGGTTCCTTCCTTACAGGAGCCGAACAACCTCCACAATCCTCATCTTCATCTTCATCATCCTCAGCGTCTCTCCCTGTCACTAGGCTCCAAAGCCTCGCTGGCGCCCCCTGTGCTTCAGGAAGACCCCGCCCCACCATGCTGCCGAGCGGTGGGCATTGTGCCACTTCTTCGCCTGGCACTACTCATCTTCAGCTGCCTCTTCTGGTCAGCCGGGTTGGCGATCTTTACTCTAGGAGTCTGGGCACAAGCATCCCTGGCTGACTACATGCTGCTTTCCGCAAACCACTACCCCAATGCACCATTGATACTTCTCGCAACAGGGGCTGCTATCACCACGTGGGGTTTCCTGGGATGTCTGGGTGTGGCGGCCAACTTACCCTGCCTTCTCCGTGTCTTTGGCCTCTTCCAGCTGGCTGTACTGATGGGGGGATTGGCTGCCGGACTTTCAGGACTTTTCTACAGGGAAGACATCGCTGGAGGTTTCCGCAGCGGGCTACAGAGAGCGGTGGAAGGCTACGGAGAAGACGACGGACGTGCCAATGCTCTCGACAGCCTTCAGCGGGCACTGGAGTGTTGCGGGGCAGAAAGTTGGCACGACTGGTACCTGTCTGAGTGGGCTCTGCATGATGCTCTCTCACTGACTAGCAGCTCAGGCAACGGCACATATTACGTGTCGGTACCGGACAGCTGTTGCATACGGCGCAAAGGTTGTCATAACAGGCCTCTGCCTGAAGGAGGAAATGCTGGAATCGAAAGTGCAGGGATTCACCCACATGGCTGCTTTAAGAAAGTCTTCAGTTTTGTCAATAGTAATGTCTTTCACATCGCTGCTTCTGTCCTAGCTCTCGCTTTTACCCAGGTGGCGGGGATAACGCTGGCATGCCTGCTCGCCAACCGCCTACCATATCAGCCTCACCGGCGCTAAGAAATCCCAGGTCAGTATCATTTTTATTTCTTTATTTTGAGGGAGTGGTGGTCACAAATCGAAATCACACGTCATATAACATTATGACTTGAATACTGAATAAACCTGAATAAATCTAAATGGTGTCCAATCTGTGTGCCAACCAGGTCCTGGTGTGAAGATTCGAAAGGTGCTTTCAGCATCCAGACACAAAGAATATGTTCTTTGAAAACCATTATTATCTTTACGATTTTTATTACACAAACTATTTTATATTTATATTACAACAAAACCCACTCATCTTGTCTGATTTGCATGTTGAACCATTTCAATTTCAAACCGTATGCATTATAATATTATAAATTCTTTATTGTGGAATAATATATGTAGATCAAACCTACTGTAGATACGATAAAAGCTGTTTGTTGTGTAATATCACGATCTACGAAAGAAAAAACAAGTAGTGTAACTATTCATAGCGAAACTGCAAAAACTGCAGGATTGATATGTACATATTTATTGGTTGTTGAGTAAAAATTGCCAGGTCAGTGTCCTGCTTCGACCTGCGAGCTCCAGGAACGGAGTTAATCCAAAAGTTATAATACATGGAATTTCTGATATAACTTACATTACAATTTCCAACGAGTACACATCCACTCAGCTGCTGATGATCCAACAACTTCATCTCTCATGGCCACGAAAGCACAGATTTTCCTCAGTGTGGTCGATGTCCTGCTGGATTTCATTTCAAAAAACAAGCCACTGTTCTGATGGACTATGGAGAGGATAAGATCTGCTACTGTGCCAGCGAATATGTGAGGAGACTGTGGAATTTACTATGGTGTATATTATATATTGTATTGCTGTTAATATATGAGATGTTTTTAGCCAACTAGAATCAAATCAATGCTGCTTTTCCTTATGTTTTTAGCACTTTTCTAGACCATAAATGTATGGTCATGCAACCAATAAATAAATAAGAGCTTAACATGTGTCGTTTTTTGTGTGCGTCTTTTTGGAGATGTATTTCTGCTACAAACACGAGCATGAATTTTGAGCTCCAGTGTAGTTTTTTGTCTTGCTACATGTTTATGCATGGCTAGTCAAATAAATCGTATTAGGCTCTTCTCTCTCACACACACACACACACACACACACACACACACACACACACACACACACATATTACATACACTATAAATGTGTAGTCTATCTCAGAACGATGGTCCATGGCCCAATCCCAGCACCCACTTTTCAAGTCACTACACCATCATTTTAATGTTCCATCAGATGATTTGCTAATTCATTCTCGTGTTGCCCCATGAAACTCCCCCGGGGTAATAGTCAGTAGGTACCTTAAACCTACAGCCATAGACACAAGTGCAGCTCACACACAGTACTAGCAATCTTTTTCTCCTTCTGCTCTCCTGCACTTCCTCATTCCACCACAACATCTCTTAATCTTCCTTTCTTTTTCTAGATGTCACACCAAGAACCTTTCTATCTGTCTCCCTTATCACTCCTGCAGAAGTTCCCCAATCATCCAGCACCTCTTCACCACCACCGAGCTCCTCTCTGACCCCTTCCCTGAACCTCACACTACACTCTTCCTCCTTCAGTTTCCACCATCTTATTCTTCTTTCAGTCCTCACTCTCCTTCTCTTCTTCTTCACCTCCAAAACCATCCTACAGACCACCATCCGATGCTGTCTAGCTACACTGTCCCCTGTCAACACCTTACAGTCTCCGATCTCCTTCAGGTTGCATCTCCTACATAGAACATAGTCTACCTGTGTGCTTCTTCCTCCACTCTTATACGTCACCCTGTGATCCTCCTTCTTCTTAAAATACGTGTTCACCACTGCCATTTCCATCCTTTTAGCAAAATCTACCACCATCTGCCCTTCCACATTCCTCTCCTTAAAACCATACCTACCATCACCTCCTCATCACCTCTCCATCACCAATCTTTCATTCCTAGGTTCACCTTATACCACTTTATCCAACTCACTTCAGAATCTTTCCTTCTCCTCCATCTCACAACCCACTTGTGGAGCATAAACACTGATGACATTTATCATCATCCCTTCAACTTCCAGCTTCACGATCATCACCCTATCAGAAACTCTCTTTACCTCCACTACACTCTTACTGTACTCTTCCTTCAGAATCCCCCTACACCATTTCTCTTTCCATCCACACCATGATAGAACAGTTTAAACACCTCCAATGGTTCTGCTCTTACTCTCTTTCCACTTGGTCTCCTGAACACACAACATATCTACCTTTCTCCTCTCCATCATATCAGCTCCCTCTCTCCCTTTACCCGTCATAGTACCAACATTTAAAGTACCAACCTGAACCTCCACTCTCCTACACTTCTCCTCCACTCTCCTCCACTTCTCATTTCCCTGCCGTCTCTGTAGACGTCTTCCTCCTCTCCTTCTCCTCCTTCAGCCAACAGCAGCACAATTTACACCGGTACCCTTTTTGGTTAATGATACCTGTGGTGGTCGTTGGTAACTTGGGCCTCGACTAATCCGGTATAAAATCTGATTGTAATCTGCATATTTGATTTGGCACATGTTTTACACTGGATGTCCTTCATAAAACAACCCTCCCCATTTATCTGGGCTTAAAATCAACACTAAGAGTGACCTGAGTTGTGCAACACTAATGACTGGGTTTCTTTCTTACTTCTTTCTTTCTTTCTTTCTCTCTCTCTTTCTCCTGGTTTATATGTTCATGAGGTTCATTGCTTGGGAAAACTCTTTTTTCATCATTCCATCCTGAGTTCAGCAGTTCAAAATAATTCCTATAAATGCAGAACTGTAGTGACGTGTGTATTATTACAAACACACTCATTTCCTGAAGAAGCCACAGCTGTTATACAGCCACACTGAACACTCTTGAATAGTTCTCGAAGACGCAGAAGCAGACGTGTGATAGTCAGAACTGGACTTTGCATCTGAACCTGAAGGTGTGAACTCTGCTACGGAATGTAGGATTGAGACCAGGTTTCTTTTGGCTTATAATAAGTGGGTGGGTCAAGTATTTAGACTGCTCCTGCTCAAACAGTGACTTAGCTTCATTTTCTTTCTAAACACAAGCCTCGGTTGAGCCATGGTGAGTAAAAAACTGTGTATTTTATATAGAACTGTGAATTTTATAATCTAAGAACATACACTTCTGTTTTGTTTCTTGTTTTGAACAGGGTGTGGGAATAGAGTTTAAGGGAGCATCTGTGACTTTTCTCTAAATAAACAGCCTGTTGCACAAGTAAAATTCTGTCCATTACACTTTACTAACTTTATAGACTACTGAAAAGAGGCCAAAAAGAGTAAAACATCTCAGTAAGTGTTATTCACCACCAAGTCAAACAAGTGATAAAACAACAACAACAACAACAACTGTAATTATGTACAGAAGTGCTAAGGGATCGTCTACAAATTACCTTTTTTTTTAGTGTGTGTAAAGTAAACTGTATATAATGAATAATACAGTAAAGTATATGAGTGTAAATGAGGATACTATATTCATGTTCATGTTCATTACCTCATTTTAAACACCAACATCATTTCCGCTCTTATCAGATTGATTTAGATCGAATGCGAAGCTTTAGATCGATTTTTCATCTTAAAAAAATAATAAATAAAAGCTAAGTGGTGAAAGTTGTAGTTTCTGATGGTGTGCCTTCTGTATTATTTACTACACATCATGGTGGTGAATTAAACTAAAGAATATAGATTATAGATAGAAATATATAAATATAGATATAGATATAGATATAGAATTGTCATTCATTTGTACAAAGTTGATGAAAATATTTGCAATAGTAAATAATTATTATTGTGTATTAAATCATTTATTTTATTTTATTTACGCCGAATCTTTGAATATTATTTCCCTAGCACGGGTTCCCATTTCTTAAAAATGATTTATAGTATAATCATGAAACTATATCTGAGCGTATTATATGATTATGGGGTTTAAGACTTTCTGAAGATGATGTATATTAAACTCTTTGTTTCGGATCTCCGTTTTGTAAGCGATTTAATTTTTAACTCAATTAACTACAAATCCAGGGATGTTGACAAGAACTGGACAAACTGTATGATTGGAGTTGATACTTTAATGTAAAGTGTGTGCTACGGCGTGTTTCCAGTGTCTGAGTAGATGTTACACTGAGACGCTTCTCTTTATGTCAGTTCAGGTATCTGATTGGCTGAAGATGGAAAAAAATGTGTTCTTCTCCGTGAAAAATTTAATATAATATCCAAGTCAGGGGTCACGGTGCTAGTTTAACGCTAGCTCCTTTCGCTCTAAGCTTTACAACTGACTGGTTAAAGATTCAGAAACCTGACGTCCCTCTGTGCCTTTGACAAATGTGAAGGATAAAAACAGAGTGGACCATGTCCTTCCTGTAGTTTTCCAAACAGTTAATGCATCTGGATCGTATTAAAATGTTCAGCTACTAATTACAGAGCACAGAGCGGCCATTCAGCTTTGTAGCAGTATAATCAAGCTGGTTGTTGTAGCAGGTAAATAAAACTTTTCAACAACTTGGTGAAATTGTGCCGTTTTTTTCATACGTGCGTTTTCAACATCTCACGTGATGGTTCCACAGCTAGAAAGCAGGGTGGTGTGAATTCCACCTAAACACACTGTCTAATGTTTTCCCCGTAGATGAAGATCACAGTGAGGATGATTAGTGTCTGGGTCGGACTGCTCTTAATGTCCCTGGGCGTGGCCCCTTTCCAGATCAATACGTTTGCACAAGGTGAGTCACTGTGAAAAACATGTTTATAAAGAGGAACAAACAGTACTGGAATAACACACTCTCTCTCTCTCCCTCTCTCTCTCCCTCCCTCTCCCCCTCCCTCTCTCTCTCTCTCTCTCTCTCCCCCTCTCTCTTTCTCTCTCTCTCACACACACACATGCACACAAACACACACACACAC
>MU551644.1:579185-649330 GCA_024362625.1 Silurus asotus
TCTCTCTCTCCCTCTCTCTCTCTCTCCCTCTCTCTTTCCCTCCCTCTCTCTCTCTCTCTCTCTCTCTCTCTCTCTCTCTCTCTCTCTCTCAGGGAAAGACTGCACACACATTCAAATCCTCTCCAAAATGGCACCAAGTGGCATCTACAGCATTCAGCCACCTGGAGCTATAAAACCTTTCAAGGTGCAAATTTGTTCCTGCTGCACGTCGCATGTTAACACTGATCAGTTATACTGAGAAACGCTGAACCGTTTCAACATCTGTGGTTTTCAGGTGTACTGTGTGATGCGGAAGGATGGAGGCTGGACCGTGATCCAGAGGAGGACCGGTGGAAAGCTTTCCTTCGACAATAAATGGAATAAATATAAGTTAGGATTCGGAAATGTTCAGAGTAAGTGCTTTCTGTGGGTAATTTTTCATCTGTGATTCCTGAAATGGAGGTTGTTGAAGTTAAATATTGTGTATGGGCTGTGATCATCTTGGGTTGGATTTGTCCATATAGTTTGTATATATATTGTATATTTAAATGTGTATATCTCAGCTACTTCAGAAGGTGATACCTTCTGCTCATAAATGTCAATGTGTGTGTATATATATATATATATATATATATATATATGTTCGTAACTACTTTTCAGAAGACCACTGGCTGGGCCTGGAGAAGATCTATGCACTAACCAAAAGCAAGCAGCACAAAGCAACGCTCAGAGTAGACCTGTGGGACTTCGAAGGAGGTTCTGCCTTTGCTATGTATCAGAATTTTAGCATCGGCAGCGAGAAAACAGCCTATAAACTGCATGTTGGAAAATACAAAGGCACTGCAGGTACCATATTTAGTCATGTTGTGGTCTTTCAGGAATTATTTTTGCCATGTTTAATCACTTACTAAGGATACCAGGGTATCTCTTTTTTTTTAAATGTAAGTTTCTAACCATTTTATCAAATTGTTTCTCTCACTCTAAGGTGATGCCATCCGGGGGGCATATGCTGGCATCGACCAGAACGGCTATGGCTTCAGCACATATGACCGTGACAACGACGGCTGCGCCCCATGCATTTTTGGGGATATTGCGGTTAATGAATGCAACGGTGAAAGTGGTGGTGGATGGTGGTTCAGTCGCTGTGGCACAGCCAACCTGCATGGAAACTGGCACGCTAAAGGAGAAAATCGGGGATGGGCGTCTGGCCTTCACTGGCTCACCTGGAGAGCACCTGAGCCCTACTCAGCTAAAGCCACTCGCATGATGGTCAAGATTACTGAGCAGGTGTAGGAAGACTTGCACCCAGTTATTAATCTGTTTATTTTCATTGTATATTTGCATGGATTTACTTCAGGTTCTCCACTTTTCTTCTTCCGTCCAGAAACATGCACGGTTTATATGCGTGCGCATTGACTGGCATTTAATCCAGGGTGAATACTTCTATCATGTGCTAAATAAAAAATAAATAAAAGTTAAATAAAAGACATTTGGCCTTATGATAGAAAACATCCAGAACTTTTAATGATGGACCTTGCCAAATATTTCAAGTCACATGTCAGATGGCTTTATCCTCATTACATTATCCCACCATTCTTCTGGTGCAATAAAACAAGATTCCTCCAAAATCTCCAGGGTGCTGCATAAAACAACACCAATCTACATGCGACTACACAGAATGCCCAGGTGGTGTCAATGTAAGTGAGGAAAGAGATGATCTTTCCAGCCTTTTTCACTATCCTCTGCAGGAGATGCTCAGGATGCTCAATTCCCTGTGCAGAACATGGTGAAGATTAAAGCTAGGCAGCTGAGCTTTTCTTAGCCCTCTCAGAAGATTATCAGCTTTGGGGCTATGGATAATTATTATTTATAGCACACGTGTAATAAAAGTGCACATCGAATTAATGATAATTTATCCTGGTCCAGCAGTACCACCTGTAACATTTTGTGTTTAGCAGTACCGATATCTGGCCACTAGATGGTGGTCTTACATCAGAAAAGACTCAGCAGTCTACAGTACAGCAGACGAAAGGCTGTGCAGTTTAACACACCTGATCCAGCTGTGCAGAAACATCCAGATCTCACTGATGTGCACTTGGTGTAAAGGAAAACATGTGTTTTTTACACTTTCTGACACCCTTTCCATCGTCCATACATATAAAATGATCACATCACAGTCTGTGAATCAAAATTCTGCTAACAATAAACAGTGCAGGAGAGCAAAACACTTTTAACATCAGATGCAATGAAATGTTATGAATCCCAATAAAGAGCTTTGTGGATAGAAATCTGCAGACACCTGAGCATCATATCCATATGTGTTGGAGAAGGTGGTAGCTCAGTGGTTAAATGATTGGACTCTGAATCAGAAGTTCAAATCCCAGCACCACCAGGTTGCCACTACTGGGCCCTAAACTGCTCTGCAGAAGGGGTTCTGACAAGTACCATAAATGTAAATGTGTGTTCCTTCATCAACATGATGTCATAGTGAGAAACACACAGATCGTCTCTGTACACTTTATCATTACAAGACCTGAGATTCCCAAACAGTGTTCCAGCATGAACAATGCTCCTGTACACAAAGACAGCAAGCTTCTTCTCAGTCTGGAGTAGAAGAAATCCTGCACAGAGCCCTGGTCTCCTCTACACACCTGAACACATAGAAAACCGACCTGAACCCCAGACTTCTTCACCTCGTCCTCAACATCAGTGTCTGATCTCACTAGATGAACGATCATCATCCACACAGCCACGCTCCTAACATGAGAAGGAAAAGATATGAATTCATTGATTTGATGGGTTTAAAATAGAAATGCTTGAGTGATGGTCAGATGTTCCACCTACTTCTTGGCTATGTATATACACTATATATATATGTTTAGGGTGGAAAATGTCGATGGGAACTTGGGAATTATTCCAAGTTGGAAAATTACTAGCAAATTAATTTATGAGAATTGTTGGGAATGAATTCCAAATTTGAGGAAATGTATATAAATTGGATCATATACAAACATAAATATAAAGATTTTGTTTAATAACCCTGCAGAAAGTGTGCTGTGTGCATGTGATTGAAGATTTTTGCAACCGGATATATAAATATATATATAAATATATATATATATTACAACCCAATCAGTGAGTACGCGCGAGTGTGTATGTGCGCGCGCGTGCGCGGGTGTGTATGAGGGATTCGCGTGTGCGCGCAGCGCGCCCCCACACACACACAAACAGCGCTAGACGGAGTCTCCACATTCCGGTAAAGTGCGAACGCAGACAGACGCAGGGAGATTTCTCCTGTGTACTGAGAAGGTGAACAGTGTGTGTGTGTGTGTGTGTGTGTGTGTGTGTGTGTGTGTGTGTGTGTGTGTCGGTGATCATCATGTCAGCCAGACCGGGATTCTACCGTCAGGAGCTCAACAAAACAGTATGGGAGGTGCCCGAGCGCTACCAGATGCTCACGCCGGTCGGCTCGGGCGCGTACGGGTCCGTGTGGTGAGTGAGAGACAGAAGCCTCCAGCAGCATCCCATCACATCCATCATACACAATTCAATAATAATAAATCATCAATTTCTGATTTTGCCAGTCATTAATAAATGGCCTACTAGAGACCGAGATCATTTATTTCATTGTGAGTCTCTGGTGCGTAATAATAGTGAATTAGCAGGTGCAAGAGATATTATTATTATTATTATTACTATTATTATTATTATTATTACTATTATTATTATTGTTATTATTATTATTGTTATTACTGTTGTTTTTGTTGTTTTCTATTAATGAATGAATGTATTTATTATAATTATATTTACCTCCTAATTGCTTCAATTTTCTGTGTGTGTGTGTGTGTGTGTGTGTGTGTGTGTGTGTGTGTGTGTGTTTAATAAAGTATAATGTAAACCATTGATATTAAGTATTTAGGCCAATTTAACAGTAACTATACAGTGTGTGATGTTCGCTTTGTGTGTGTGTGTGTGTGTGTGTGTGTGTGTGTGTATATCAGCAGGCCATGTTACAGTAATGACTTCTGCATCACTGGTCTTTAGAAGCTGATATCAGAAAGCACATGACAGACGAGTGCTCATTATCATCAGTAAATAAAGAGCTTTTATTGAGACAGAGAGGAGAACGAGGCGATTCATGAGCGCCGGGCGTCTGCTCGGCTAACGGGGCAGATGTCGCAGATTAGCAGTCGCTCGAATGCGTCTGATATCGCAGCTCAAACGAGCGCAGTAATGAGACGCAGCATGGCAGGTCAGGGCCTTAATGACAGCGCTAAGGCAATTTGAGCTGCTCTGGAGCAGGACAGGATTTACTCTTACATCTGCACTCTTTTTTTTCTGATGTGGGAATAAATTCAGCCCACTCACATTACCCTGGCACTTCGAGCACTAGCATGTGTGTGTGTGATTATTATTATTATTATTATTATTATTGAAAATGTATTCTGTATAATGTCTGTGTTTACATTTGCCTTCTCGTTTCTACCAAAGTGTAATTCAGACATGGGAATACTTATATTAATTATAATAATACGAATCATGGTGCATGAATGATCTGTTGAAGCCCGTACGATATTCAGTTGCCGCTAATACAATAGAGCATTAATAAGAGACGCCTTTTTCATAGTGAATGTACCATTGTATGACAGCCATATGGGCTTTGTTTTAGTTGCCTATTGAGTACCAATGTTCAGTTTGTGTAATTAAAAAAAGACTATCAATTAAAGTAGTTTAATGCTTCATTGTGTGTTATGCGCTATAAAGGTTGTTTTTCTTAACCATGGATGTTAGGAAGGTTGAATGTTGTTATCTAGCTTGAAGGACCAAATTTTAGGAAGTTTCACTATCTGCTGTATGCTGATCAGGAGATTGTACTCGCCCCAGCGTGTCAGTAAAAACTCGTTACAGGATTCTGGGTTTAGGATTGTTTGTGTGTGGTGTAATATTTGCTGTTTTCTGCTAGCTGCTGTTAAATAGATGGCGCAAGGTCGAATGACGACTGCTGCTCAGTGCACCCAAATATGCAAGGCAAATTCGTCTCTAATTCCAGGTTAAAATTATGTCGATTTGGTATTGGTGTCGTTCTTATCAGCTATCTCTGGTAAATTAATGAGACGGGTAACAGGCCGTGTGTATTATCTAGCATTAACGTTGACCTCTGCAGACCTTACTCGTCTATCTGGTCCAGGAAATGTCCTTATCACTCTCCCAATCAACCAAAGGGCTCATGGTAGCTGGGGGTCATTACAACAGACCCAACTGCAAGGATTTTAGTCTTTGCATGCCATTTGTGTCGTAGCTGGAGATTAGGTAAGTAGTGTCTCATGAAGCTTGACCAAAAATAATCAGTGAGAAGTTGACTCTGTCCCCATCTACGTCGTCCCATGGATTTATTGGCGGAGTATGTCACTTGAGGTAAAGAGCTGTCCGGCCGCCCCATGAGCAGGAGATTTGGGGTAATTGGGTCTAAGTCAGCTACATTGGAGGAGACATAACCTAGAGTTTTGTTTTCGAGAATTCCATCTATCTCAATACGTACTGTTTGAAGAACTGTTTGTGCACCTACTACTGTACAGAGGGCATTTTTAGGATATTGGATCTCTCTTTCCCAGCTGCCACCAAAGTTAGGGGCATTAGGCGGGTTGAACTGAAATTTAATCTTTTGTTTGGCGAGATGTTGTTGAAGTTTCTGGCTGCAATTCATTCTGGCTGCAAGGCATCTCTTAACTCTCTCTATCCACCCTGGAAGTAAGTACCCTGGTCGGATAACAGTTCTGAGTGCCTCTGCCTGCTATAAATCTCATCCGAGCCATAAGTGTGGAATCAGTGTCATTAGCTGTGAAAAGTCCAGTGTGTACACATCTTGTCATGGGACACTTAAAGATTATTCATCATCTTTTCTCCAGGGGTCTGCTTCTTTTGATTTGGAAAGGCCCATACCAGTACTGTAAAAAGGAGGTTTGTATAGTATCAAGCGTGCTAGAGGAAGATCAGCCATTATAGGATCATAAGTTTAGCCTTCCGCTTACAACATTCCATACAGTTATGTTGGGATTTTCTAATTGCCTCACGACCTCTTAGTATCCAGATGCTTCGCTTCATTTCAGTCTTGAATGAGAACTTTGGTGTCTCGATGATGAGGATCTAGGATAATAGGGTGAACTGTCTAAAACATAACCCATCCTTACCTGCTTGGCATCATCTGCGGTCATTAGGCTCTTAAGGCAGTGTCCACCTAAAAGTTCCTTTCAACTGTTGATCTCAGGATGTCATTTGGTTGGGTGTTGTCCAGGACATGGCGTTGTATAGCATAGATGGCACAGCAGAGAATGCAGGTTGTGCCAAAGGGTATCACTTGCCACTCATAAATACTGAGAGAGTTACTAGGTTGACAGTCGTGCCAGACAAAGCGAAGGAGAGGTCTGTCTTCTGGCAGTAGGCGGACCTGATAAAACATACTCTTTAAATCTCCACTTACCACTACAGTATGTTCCCTAAAATGCAACAGCACCCCTAAAAGGGCCAAGTGTAGGTCCAGCAAGGAGGTGGTTATTCAGATTCTGGCCCATGTGTTCAAAGGAATTGAACACCACTTGTTTCTTCCCATCATGTTGAACCATGTGATGTGGAATGAACCATTACTCTCCTTCGGTGTTTACAGAGTCAATGGTGAGTTTGACTACATAGCCGGAATTATCTAGTTTCCTATTCTCTTTATTATATGCTACTACCTTCATGAAATACTTTGCAAACCAACACTCTACACTTCTTAAGTTGGGCATGACAGAGTCCTTGGAGGTACACATTGGATGCATATTAGCTTTCCTTAACAGCTGTGTTGCATAGCGATTGAATCCATCTACCATCACCCTGGTCATTCTGGTTTGTAGTAAATCCATTGCCACTTGATCCTGTTTTGATTGTATGACTAATTTCCCCATGATGGAATTGAAGGTTCCCCACTGCACAGACGAAAAGGCTTCTTTAGGGTAAAATCTTTAGCTAAGCGTGATCGCCCACATTTCCAACAACGCTTGTTTTCTTTGATCCATTTGATCATCTGCTCTGTACTAAATGCCTGGAAAGTGGTACACTGGCTTAAGTAATGTTCGGTACTGTCGCAGTATGGAGACAGAACTTTGATCTGTTTAGATCCCCGTGCTGGCTTGGACTGATCAAGTCAGCTCCGTCTAAGACAGAAGCGAGTCCAGGCTTTTCTACTGGGCCTGGTCTTGGTTGCACTATCTTAGGTTTCTGCTCTTTTTTCTGATTTAAGATCTTACATTTTGACAACAGGATTCAAGCTTAAGCCATTCTGCTAGATTCAGTAAAGTGTAGACAGTCTGATAGGGACTGTGTCATCTGAATGAAGCACACAGATCTAAGAGTAAATTGGTGAGTAGACAGGCTACATGTGAGCTGAACTGTAGTTCCACACCGGAGACCCACGAGAGCTTGAATTTGGCTTGAAACTGGCTCAATCTTCAGGCTGAACATCAGACTTCTGTTATCTTAGTTAAAGCTAACTGATAAAGTCGTCCGAATTTGTCAGTAAGTGTAGTCATAGTGTTTGTGTATGGCCAAGAGGAATTGGCCTGCAACTTTACTGGTGGGGAGAGGGTGGAGTGTATATAGAGAGGGTGGGGAGAGGGTGGAGTGTATATAGAGAGGGTGGGGAGAGGGTGGAGTGTATATAGAGAGGGTGGGGAGAGGGTGGAGTGTATATAGAGAGGGTGGGGAGAGGGTGGAGTGTATATAGAGAGGGTGGGGAGAGGGTGGAGTGTATATAGAGAGGGTGGGGAGAGGGTGGAGTGTATATAGAGAGGGTGGGGAGAGGGTGGAGTGTATATAGAGAGGGTGGGGAGAGGGTGGAGTGTATATAGAGAGGGTGGGGAGAGGGTGGAGTGTATATAGAGAGGGTGGGGAGAGGGTGGAGTGTATATAGAGAGGGTGGGGAGAGGGTGGAGTGTATATAGAGAGGGTGGGGAGAGGGTGGAGTGTATATAGAGAGGGTGGGGAGAGGGTGGAGTGTATATAGAGAGGGTGGGGAGAGGGTGGAGTGTATATAGAGAGGGTGGGGAGAGGGTGGAGTGTATATAGAGAGGGTGGGGAGAGGGTGGAGTGTATATAGAGAGGGTGGGGAGAGGGTGGAGTGTATATAGAGAGGGTGGGGAGAGGGTGGAGTGTATATAGAGAGGGTGGGGAGAGGGTGGAGTGTATATAGAGAGGGTGGGGAGAGGGTGGAGTGTATATAGAGAGGGTGGGGAGAGGGTGGAGTGTATATAGAGAGGGTGGGGAGAGGGTGGAGTGTATATAGAGAGGGTGGGGAGAGGGTGGAGTGTATATAGAGAGGGTGGGGAGAGGGTGGAGTGTATATAGAGAGGGTGGGGAGAGGGTGGAGTGTATATAGAGAGGGTGGGGAGAGGGTGGAGTGTATATAGAGAGGGTGGGGAGAGGGTGGAGTGTATATAGAGAGGGTGGGGAGAGGGTGGAGTGTATATAGAGAGGGTGGGGAGAGGGTGGAGTGTATATAGAGAGGGTGGGGAGAGGGTGGAGTGTATATAGAGAGGGTGGGGAGAGGGTGGAGTGTATATAGAGAGGGTGGGGAGAGGGTGGAGTGTATATAGAGAGGGTGGGGAGAGGGTGGAGTGTATATAGAGAGGGTGGGGAGAGGGTGGAGTGTATATAGAGAGGGTGGGGAGAGGGTGGAGTGTATATAGAGAGGGTGGGGAGAGGGTGGAGTGTATATAGAGAGGGTGGGGAGAGGGTGGAGTGTATATAGAGAGGGTGGGGAGAGGGTGGAGTGTATATAGAGAGGGTGGGGAGAGGGTGGAGTGTATATAGAGAGGGTGGGGAGAGGGTGGAGTGTATATAGAGAGGGTGGGGAGAGGGTGGAGTGTATATAGAGAGGGTGGGGAGAGGATGGAGTGTATATAGAGAGGGTGGGGAGAGGGTGGAGTGTATATAGAGAGGGTGGGGAGAGGGTGGAGTGTATATAGAGAGGGTGGGGAGAGGGTGGAGTGTATATAGAGAGGATGGAGAGAGGGTGGAGTGTAGAGTTAACATTTTTTAAATATACATCATTATTTCGGATCTTTTCTATCTAAACAAAAGGATTATCAAGCAACTGAATGTTCTTCTAATCGGGGCTTTGATATGCACAAGTGTGTTTGCAGCATGTTGTATATTAGACTCACGTGGTATTTAATTTGGCATCAAGGTGAAGACTATTGTGGGCACAAAGTCCCTGCTGCTGGCTAGTACATGCAAATGCCCTGAAGCTATATAATTAGACCATCCCAGTGACTTACCCAGTATGGTTGCCATGGTGAGCTGTCATGGTGATATTGTTTCCTGCATCATCCTAAAATATCTGCCTGTTTTACTGCCTTTGAGCAACAACAAGCATTTTTATTATTATTAATATTGTTGTTGTTGTTGTTGTTGTTGTTGTTGTTATTATAATAAAAGACCTACCATGGGAAATAAGGGTACTGTAAATAACTCACAGTGTGGATGTTCCTCACTTCCTATCAGTCTCGCAATATGAATACGTGAAGGAATTCAGTACTTTGCTAATGAAATGTCTTGGACAACATCATCAGGAAACACACATGATTAAGTAAAGTATAATCATCGAGTGTGTGTTATTGAGCTGTCAGACCCCAAGGAATGATCAGCTGGTGGAGTGGCAGGAGAGAGGATCTAAACTGAGACATCTTTCCCAGAGTCTTGTGTTCTACTGAACTGCCCCTGATTATTGTACACTTGAGAATTAAACTTCCTGTTCCAAAGTTCTTTGTTCTGTGAAGGTGTTCCACTAGACTTTCATCTTTCATGCCAAAGGTGTTCAGTGGGGTTGAGGCACATGAGTTCTTGAGTTCTTCCACCTTAACATCTTCCACATCACGCTGGAACAAGTGTGGATCTCTGGCTTCCAGTGAAGGGAAGATCTCTACCTCACCTGCATCAGTACCTGACCACAAATCCTATGGTCAGGTGTCCACAAACTTTTGCCCATATAGTGTGTAAATGCCATCTGAGGAAAAGTGATACATTTCCCTAATTTGGTTTGATTCCAGATTCACTCTGGAACATGAATTAATAAGAAGCATGTCCAGGCTGATCTGTGTGTTGTGTGGGTCCATCGTCCCTCCTGCCCTTTTTCTGTCACTGCACAATGAGCTGGTGTTAATTAGAGTGGTATTTTACAGCTTTTAGAACAGATTACATCCTGCCTTCGTTAACGCCTGCGTCGTTTAACAGACGAAGCCTCGTAAATATCTTCTGAAAGCTCCTCAACCTGATTTCAACTTTCATAAGTTACAGACAGAAGATGATGTAATGGCTTTTTATGGTTTTGTTGAATTACCAGTCAGTTAATAATTAAAACCTGCATATTAACGCACTGTAGGACTTCATCATATACAGAATGTACAGTATTTAAGCTTCGTAAATAATCTCTAATATGGAAATTTGTCCAAAGGGGAAAATATTTTCACTTAGAATGAAACAAAGTGGATTTCTGTGAACAGACAGCACCAAGTCACGACCAAGTCCAGTGCCCATGCGAAAGCTTGGATGCGGTAAATCTAATATGGACTCTGGCATTGGGAATTTTCTCTGTAATGACATTTAATGCTTCTTTGTCTCCTGCAGGCTTGTGGGTAATTGGGAATTTGGCAGATGCCTGCAGAACAGTATGTGTGTACTGGGAGCTGTAAAATAAGGCTGTGTTCACAAGGATCTAAAATAATTCACATCTAAGCTCGGTCAATTATAGGTGTAAGATTGGTATGTTTTTCGTGAGCATCCTATTCCACATTTAGTCCGAATTTGCTGTTCTAATAACCTCCACAAATCTGGGTAGATGTTTCCCACTTGATGTTTTGCTCATTTAGACACAAGGGTGTTATTAAAGTGATGAAGGTGAAAAAGCCTGAGGGTGCAGTTCACATTCATATGTTCGAAGGGGTTTAGGTCAGAGCTCCATGTTTTTGGGGTCTCCAAGGAAAATGTTATGCTGTTGCATCCAAAATCCTCCTACACATTTGGTTGCCTCAAATTTGTTTGTTCAAAAGCTTTGAAAAGAACCACATAGAGCTGTAAAAACCCAGGTGTCCCAAAGACCCACATCCAAGAAAATAGCAAAAGAAAGCTAATTACATGAATATACTCTTCTCATCTCTTCTCCTTTCTTCTCTTCTCTTCTCTTCTCTTCTCTTCTCTACTCTACTCTACTCTACTCTACTCTACTCTACTCTACTCTACTCTTTTCTTCTCTTCTCTTCTCTTCTGGTTTTGTCTCTTCTCATCTTGTCTCTTCTCTCCTTTTCTCGTCTCTTCTCTTCTCGTCTGGTCTCGTCTCATCTCTTCTTGTCTGGTCTCGTCTTGTCTTTTCTCTTCTCATCTTGTCTCTTCTCTTCTCTTCTCTTCTGGTTTTGTCTCTTCTCCTCTCGTCTCTTCTCATCTCTTCTTGTCTCTTCTCATCTGGTCTCGTCTTGTCTTTTCTCTTCTCATCTTGTCTCTTCTCTTCTCTTCTCCTCACTTCTCTTCTGGTTTTGTCTCTTCTCCTCTCGTCTCTTCTCATCTCTTCTCGTCTCTTCTCGTCTCTTCTCGTCTGGTCTCATCTTGTCTTTTCTCTTCTCATCTTGTCTCTTCTCTTCTCGTCTCTTCTTGTCTGGTCTCTTCTCTTCTCTTCTTTTCTCTTCTCTTCCCTTCTCAGCTCGGCGTATGATGTGCAGCTTCGTCAGAAGGTAGCGGTTAAGAAGCTCTCTCGGCCATTTCAGTCTCTCATTCACAGCCGGCGCACCTACAGAGAACTGCGATTGCTGAAGCATATGAAACACGAGAATGTGAGTTCTCACTCACTCACACACTCACACACACACACACACACACACACACACACACACACACACACACACACACACACACACTCACACACACACACACTAATACATAATGTAAATGACTCAGAACACTTAATCGCATTTATGTGGTTCCAGATACTTTTGTCGAGATTTTCTAGGATTTATTCCACATGCACATTTATTTATTTTTTTAATCTTTGCTGAATTATAATCGACCGACTCATGTGTTCCATCCCATTAAGACAATTCCAGGGACATAATCCTTATTTATGTATGCTTTATTAAGCAATATGCGAGAGATGACGTATGCAGTGGTGTTAAACAGGAAGCAGAAGATCATCGATCAGATTCCGCAGCACTTAGCTCCATGATTAAAAGTGCAATTAAAGAAGAAGATATTGTGTAGAAATAGAGGAACTCAGATGTGTTACGTTGATCTCACAAACCTTCCCCTTTCGCTACATACGGCCAGTAAACCATACCCCCACCTTCTCCATTCTCCTCCAGCCTGAGCTGCTTGGCCTGTGACTTACTCCCCCACCCTGACAATAGAGAAATTCAGCAGCACCATCTGCTTCTCTGGCGCTAGAGCTTCTGGCTGTAAGCTCAATAGGATGTGATGCCATATAACTAGGAGTGATCCACGCATTGGCATTCTTCATATGATGGAGTCAATACATTTGAATTTAGAGTGAATAATTGCCAACTTAAAAGTCAGACCCTCTTTGCAATGGTGCAATATTTGGATTTTTTATGAAGAACTTGTAGTTAATGTTTCTTAATTACCACCTGGGACCGACCGGCCCACAATCCTCACGAGAAAGAAGTCAAGCACGTGAGGAAAGTCTCTGCTCTATAGTTTGGCTTGAATAATGATACCGTGTGTCAAAACTCACGGACTTTACTAGAAAGTACTTTATTTATCTACGTTTCCACACTTATCACCTTCAAAACTGTTCCCTCACACAGCAATACAGCTCCAAGCTTCTGGAACGTGACCTAGAAGTCTTCTTTTAGAAGTGTGTCAAGCACTTTCTGCAAATCTGGCGAGTACGGTGGAAGCGAGTTCGTGTTGCTTTCCACATGTGAGGAGAGCTCGGTGTGTTGTTGTCGTGGAGCATCCAGTCCCTGGAGAAATCGTAGACGTGGTAACACACGTGGTCAGAACAGCACCAGCCGCACGGCTCTCTGATGTACACAGGACGAAGTCTTGTGTCACACTGACTTGAGGTCGGTGCTCCCTGTGACCGTGCGTGCAGCCTCGTGCTGCCATCTGCTGGCGTGTTACAAAAGTAGTCTTGAAGCTTTTTGATCAGTAAATCAATTCTGTTCCTGGTTCATTTGCAGCTGCACAGTTTATTTGGGATGAACTTCCATGTGAAGTTCATTCTTCTACACTTCAGTGAAACAGCATTCACACTGAGAAAATCCACAGAGAAATGCACTAAACTGTCGTACACTCAAACTGTACCAGCGTCTGTTCCACGTCACTTCTCTTTAATCAGTCAGGATCCCAATTAATGTATGTATGAAACACTACACATTTATTTCACACCCAAACTCCAGCTGCATTTGTGTTTATGCATCTCCACAGGTCATTGGGCTACAAGATGTTTTCTCACCTGCAGCATCATTAGAAGAATTCAATGAGGTGTAAGTATCTACCTGGAATAAGACGTTTTTAGTGACTACCGTATTTTTCGGACTATAAGCCGCTACCGAAGCGGCTAATTTATGTATTTTCCTTGTGTTTTCACAAACTTCAAGCCAAAAAACTGAACCCCATAACATTAGACCAATGACATTTCCGAACGAAAAAAAAAAAACGCACCTCACCTGTGTTTTGAGATGCACGGCATCAGGAGAAAAAACTTCCATCGGGTGATTTTTAAACGCACGACGACGCCAAAAGATAAACTCCTGAGAGAAATAGTTGTAAAAGGAAGGAGGAAGACTACTGGGAAGGAGGTCGGCTACTGTTTAGATACAAGCCGTTGTAGCGTGTTGAGTCTGGGTGAAGAAAGCGCTCGCTTCTGGCACGCTATTCCCAAAATACCGTTATGCTCCTCAAGGAAGCGCAACATATTTTACCCGTTACACCGTGTGTAACGTGTCTTTCTGTTAAAGCCTGTGTAAAGTACATTAGTGGGCGGCTTATACACAGGTGCAGCTTATACACAGGTGCAGCTTATACACAGGTGCAGCTTATACACAGGTGCAGCTTATACAGGTGCAGCTTATACACAGGTGCAGCTTATACACAGGTGCAGCTTATACACAGGTGCGGCTTATTTATGCTAAAAATACAAATATTTGTCAAACTGGCTTATATATGAGTGCGCTTTATAGTCCGGAAATTACGGTAATTACCATCCAATACAACTTGTTTACAATCCTCATGCTGATACATCATATAAGCAAAAATATCGGGACACTTTTTTCCCGTACTTCCGTACTGATTTTATGTTCTGGTGTCCACAAACATTTGGCAATATATGATATGTAATCTGGCACCCCTGTATCGTTTCAGATACCTCGTCACTAACCTGATGGGAGCAGACCTCAACAACATAGTCAAGTTTCAACGCCTTTCAGATGAGCACGTGCAGTTCCTCATTTATCAGTTACTTCGTGGCCTTAAGGTATTTCAGGGATTCCAGGATATATTTATATATTTATGTCTGGGTTTTTGATCGTTCTAACATTTTCTCTGCATTCTTTCATTCTTCTATAATTGATTTTTTTCTCTCTAAACAGTACATCCATTCAGCTGGACTAATACACAGAGTGAGTCCTTCCTTTATTTGCTGATTATATGTTCAATTAACAAACTACTGCATGAATTATTCAGCGATTGAACGATTGAATGAGTGTGTTATTTAACGATCATGTGCTTAATCCAGTTTAATGTGTAATATGATTGCATAAACGTTTATTTTAATTTATGTTGCATGATTTTTTTAGATCATTTGGACATGTGGAAAAATAATAGTATATTTATACAATTATTATTCATTCTTGTATCTTTAATGCACAAAAGATTGTGGACACACGAGCATCCGATTGGCTTTAAAAAAATAAAATCCCATTCCACATTTAGTCTTAGGAGCTCTGAATTTAAGTAGGTTTGTGAAGCCGGCGGAAGTTTCATATATAATACAGCGTGTGTGTGTTTGTTTTGATCAAATATTTGTTCTTACAGGATCTAAAACCCAGCAATGTGGCTGTAAACGAAGACTGTGAACTCAGGGTGAGAACTGTACTACGCGACAGGGATTCCCATTCCAACACCAGGAGAATGTTATTGATAATGATTGCGTTTGTGATCAGATCCTGGATTTTGGACTGGCCAGGCAGACGGACGACGAGATGACCGGATACGTAGCAACACGCTGGTACAGGGCGCCTGAAATTATGCTCAACTGGATGCATTATAATCAGACAGGTGAGAAAGCATCACTGTATCTGATTGCTCATGAAGCCTGTTACTTTATACTTTTTTCAAGCAAAGCAGCTTCGGAAAATAAAGCTGCCACCACCATGCTTCATAGTAGATAAAAACAAAGGGTTCCCATTCAGTTGTATTTCCACGCTTCACCACTAGAGGCAGACATACAGTTTACCAATCATGATAAGTTACCGATGATGTCGTGTTGTGTTGTTTTTTTGTTTTTTTTTGGGATTGAAAGCCGTCTCTTTTTCCTCCATAATTAACCCTGTTTTTTGCGTGTTTTTTTCTGACATAAAATCTAAATGAATTCAAATGAAACGTTCAGATGTTATATAGTGATGCCGCAACAATATTGAGGCATAAATACGAATTCTATGAATTCTTATGCTCAATGTTGGTTAATGGTGGATCCCGGGCATATTTTATGTCCCTAGAGAGTAAAGTGATGTAGGTGGGGGGAGGCAGTCAGTGGCATTACCATGCTGGCACAGGGTTTTTTTTTGGCTCTCGTAGTTCAAGTGAAGAAAATATTTCATACGGGACGTCCTGTACACTTGTGTGCTTCTAGATTTGTGCTAAAAACACGATAGAAGCAAAAGGCTGGTGTCACAATACTTTTGGCCTAAAAGCATATCTACTGTATATATATTATGATTTATTATGATCTTTTTATTCTATACTTTAAAGATGTAATAGTTGTGTAACAAACGTGTGATTGTGGTTGCTTTGTCATGTTTTTCTTCTTATTTCAGTGGACATCTGGTCTGTGGGATGCATTATGGGTGAGCTTATCAAAGGGAAGGTCTTGTTTCCAGGAAATGACTGTATCCTTTATCTATCGGAGACTAAACGCACGTCTAAGTGCTGCTTTCTTTCCCCCTGGAATGAAGGAAACGTGTGTTAGTGTTAGTGGTTCAATTGTTTTTAGAACACGGTGCTCTATGGCGGTCGTATGAAGCGTCATAACACTTTATCACGATGATCTTTAATGCTGCGTCACCAGATATCGATCAGCTGAAGCGAATCATGGAGGTGGTCGGCACCCCGACTCCTGACCTTCTAAAGAAGATCTCTTCCGAGCACGTGCGTGGAGATTTTGTATAGATTGTACTTTTATTATGTTTTTTTCAGGGCTGAACTTCAGAAAACACAGACGCTAGATTAAATACTGGCATGAGATCCGGTGGATTTGTGTTTACAGTAAATGTTATGGGGAAGTCCATCATCAGATGTTTGATGTTTGAACTTTTATTGTCCAGGCCCAGAAATACATCCAGTCCCTCCCCTACATGCCCCAGCAGGATCTGGGAAAGATATTCAGAGGAGCCAATCCACAGGGTGAGACTTTAATGGACATACATACAGTCGAGGTCAAAAGTTTACAGACACCCAGGCTGAAGATATTTAAACTCAAATTTATGACTCCAAACATTTCATGTATGATTCAGGGGATTTCATGAACCTCTTTAAAAGATCATTTACAGACATATTGCATTTTTTATTCTATTACTACTTCAGGTTTTCTGTGGGTCAGACTTTTTAATGTTTACAAGCCTTTTACAAGCTGCTTTTGATAAAACTGGTATAATTTTGCATCAGACTCCATACTTTTTGCAAGCTAGGATCCTTCTTCTGCTGGAAGACTCGGTACCTAGCATTGGCTTTCTGGCTGAGATCTTCAGGTGCTCCATTTCTTCAAGCATTTCGAGATAATCTTCCTTCATCATGATGCCATCAACATTCTGCCACTTCAAGATGGAATTCAGAATAAAAGCTGAACCTTTTTTTCCTCCACACACAGTTCCTTGTTTGTCCTACAGTCGGTTGGTGCTTCTTGAAGACTCCAGTCAGAGCTTCGTACGCTTCGTACGTCTTTCAGTGTCTGATTTTTATATTCAATTTAGATATTCGTTGTTTGGAAATTGTTCCTAAGGAGGAACCAGACTTATGGAGTTGCGAATCTTGCGGATTAAAGAGACACTCATGTTTTGGATGTAAACTTCAGACCTGCTGGAACTGAAATAAATCTCGGATCATCGCTTCAATTTTGTTTCGTCAGAAGTCTAGACTCTATAGATCGAGTGTATTTTGCGTGAGCTACAGTATATCATTTCTTATTCTTGAACGCTTTTAGTGTATATTTGTATCCCTGCTGATCAATATTCACCTCCTGCTACCCTACACCTCATTTACCTTCATACACTACTCACCTCCATTTCTCCTCGTTTCCCTTTTCCAGCGGTGGATTTGTTGAAGAGAATGTTGGTGCTGGACTGCGACAGGCGGATCTCTGCCACCGAAGCTCTGTCCCACCCGTACTTCTCTCAGTACCACGATCCTGAAGATGAGCCCGAGGCACCGCTGTATGACCAGACCCCTGAGAGCAAGGACCGCACACTGGAGGAATGGAAGGGTAAGAACACAATGCCACGTCTGCTTCTTTCTCAAACTGTTCCCACAACGTTGGAGGCTTACAATTGTATAGATCTTTGAATCTAGCCAGTTATAGCGGACTGGAAGATCTCGAGTGGTCTGCTATAATGTTTTAAACCCTATTGAACACCTTTGGGATGGTTTTTGTTCATGCTGACTGCACCCTAGGCCTCCTCACTTTTTTACTAACACCCTTGTGGATGAAAGTTGTAGAACATCTCCCTAGAAGAGTGAAGCTTATTGTGAGCAGATGTGGAATTAGATGTTTTATTTGAATTAATGTTCTTTTATCTTCTCCTCCTACAGAACTTGTGTTTGAGGAAGTGAACAGTTTTAAAGGTCCCGTCAGCCAAACAGACATCCAGGCCGAACAGTAAACTTCACCGTCCCACATTCCAGAGTTTTGACGACTCAACAAGGCTGATGATTTGTCTCATTTGACTCAAGACTGGGAATCTGAGGACCGGACAGAAAATGAGAACAATGCGTTCCATAGGTGTAAAGACGTTCGTGCGTGCGCACGTGTGCACGTGTTATCTACTTCCGAATGCTGAAAAGTAATATGTCCCCACTTTCTGGGAAACATCCTACACTCCTACACGCACAACCAACACACGATAATAGAGAGCATGCTGTGTTTTTATTGTACTTTTTTATTACGAGGACAATGCAAGAAGACTGGAGCAAAACACGGATGTCAATCAAACAGCAGCAGAGAGAAGAGGAGAAGAAGTTCGGCTGAAATGTGCATGTTTACACTGAAGGACTGAGTCAACGGAATTAACGCTGGACGAAGATGTGGATCAAAAATATTAACGAAGCATTGCATCTTAATGGTATTACTTTATGAAGTTGGGAGTGTGTGTGTGTGTGTGTGTGTGTGTGTGTGTGTGTGTGTGTGTGTGTGTGTGTGTGTTTCAGTGTGATGCTCTTCACAGCGGTCGCACAAAAGTGTAAAGGCAAACAAAATCACGTATAATATACGCACATGAGTGACATGTAAAAACACTTCTGCATCGTTAGTTCTTCTGTCTAATCTCCTTTATCGCATTCTATCTTCTGCTGGTGGTTGGTGAAGATCACAGCTGGTGGTGAAGATGATATGAATCACACGCTATGACCTGAACAGAAACCGGATCTCAGTTGAACGTCCGTGAGAGATTATTTTATTGGCGATATCTTGAAAAGGGTTTTTTTCCTACAGTTGTTACTTTGCGGTTCCGTGCTTTTGGCATTTCATACAACACACACCGTTTGCATAAACACACACACACACACACATACACACACACACACACACACATACACACCTATTTACAGTAGTTCAGTGCAGGATTTTGCATTTTATTAGCATGAAATTAAACTAAAACAACAAAATGTGCCTCTACAGACACCTGAAGGTCTCCTGTTACATTGAAGACACTGTATGGTCAAAAGTATTGGGACGTTTCTGTATGCCACATGTGATTCTTCCCCGATCCTGTACACACAATTGTATAGGACGTCTTTGCATGCGTACAGAGCTATCTCCAGGAACATATGGGTTGGAGTAAAAGATCTTCCACTATATATATATATATATAAACCCTTTTGAGCGTCTTTAAGATGAATTCTTCACGCTGACTACACCCCAGGCTTCACCTCCTCGCCTCCACCAGTACCCTTTGAGCACAAATCTCCACAAAACCTAGTGGAACATCTACCCAGAAGAGTGGAGGTTAATTATAACAGCAAAAAAAAAAAATTATACTTTCAGGTGTCCACAAACTTTTGCCCATATAGTGTATGTGTAAGTTCTCTCCATGTGCTGAAATCTCACTATTCATTAAAATCACTTTATTTGAAACGTTTGTTCATTATAACACCACCCTGCGCACCTCATTCACTTGTGTGTGTGTGTGTGTGTGTGTGTGTGTGTGTGTGTGTGTGTGTGTGTGTGTGTGTGTGTGTGTTTGAGTGTAAAATCGTGTAAGTTTTCATCTTTATGTTTTTTTATGATCGATTCTTCCGCTGACTGAAGGTGTGATGTTTGATCTACAGTTGGTTTGTGCTGCACGGGGCGTCGGGTGTGAATTCTTTACACCTTTTTGCAGAATAAATTCATTTCACCGAATCACTCGCAGCAGATTTATTTCATCATCATTAAATTACAAAAGTAAGTTTATGAACACAAAATATTTAAATATCTACTGTGTCGAAGTTTTATAACAACCACTTGATGAAGTTTGCTAGGTGTTTTTTGAACATCTCATTCCACATTTAGTCTCCAAAATATTCTGATTTAATAACTTCCACTTTACAGGGAAGATGTTCCACGAGATTTGTGGAGAATAAAATTTATATGTTCAATATGGTAAAACATATATTAATAAGGTCAGAGCTCTGTAGCAAGTTTAGTTGTTTATTTTAATTTATAAATGTAATTATTAGAATTTTTTATCTGTAAATGTTGAATATCTGTAATTGACATTTGACATGTTTTATATTTGATTTTCTAATTAGGGTTTATAATTTATAATCATTTTTAAGTGGGGTTTGAAATGAAAGGTATGTGTGGGACAAATGCATGAATTGAACAAGGTTATTAACATCTATATGTATTGATTGATTGATTAATTAATTAATTGATACACTCGCAGTGGTCAGTTCTAGACATCACTGATTTACGCGCACTGGGTTGAGGGTCCCAAAGTGCCCCCTGTGACGATCCCAGGCTGTGACAGAAACTTTGTTGTGCTGTTGGTTTCCTTTCACAACCTCTGTTTGTAAATCAATTGCTGTTCAGGGGTTTTTTAAGGACAAGAAGATTTACTGCTCCTTTGTTAGGATCCTATTCAAGTGTGAGCTCTTTCACCCTCCCCCTTCACTCCACCCAGGGGTTCCTCATGCGCTTAGTATTTTCAGGGTTAAATAATGTTTTGATGTGTTAAGTGTCTGTCCAGAGTTAAAAATAATACAATGTACAAAATAAAGTACACTATTAATAAATAAAATATACACGTTTTCACGCGCGGGTAAAGAAAAAAAACGTGAATTGGCTGAAGGGTGCACTTTTTTATGCACCCTTCTTTTGTTCTCATGAGAAAGAGGTTTATACTGTATAGATGTGAGACTGGGGATGAGGATGTTAAACACCACATGTGTTCCTGCATGTTGGTGCCTGCGCGCTCACTCGGGTTTGGGTGGTCTGGAGGAGTTACAACGAACCCATGAGAGCGAACGCACACACACACACACACACACACACACACGCACAATTTGTGAACTTGTTGAAGACATGTCACTGTGCATCAGGACCGGATTTTACCGCCAGGAGATCAACAAAACAGTTTGGGATGTTCCGGAAAGATACCGAGATCTCATTCAAGTGGGTACCGGCGCGTACGGAACCGTATGGTGAGTTCTCGGGTTTTACGCACAGATTCTAGAGCATCCTTTTGTCATCTGAAGACATAAACGCGCACTGAGCTGAGATACAAAGCTCAGAGAAATCACATGGGGTTTTGATAAGTTATTAAAATTAAATAATAGTCATAAAAAGGAAATGCGCAATTTTCCCCCCATGGCGCATGAGGTTTGTTTTAGTTTGCGCTGCAATACGCATTCAGATACTCGCTTTAGTTTGTACTGTATTCTCTCTTTAAAAAATAAAAAGCTTCATAAATGGTTCTAGGGGTCATGAGTTATGGTTCTGTGAAGAACTTATAGCGTCTATTGTTTTTAAAGTTCTTTGGAAAAAGTTTTTTCACACTTAATAAGTCAAAAGATGATCATCTCATTAAGCAGATCACCAAACAGACCAAATCTGATCCTCTGACGCACATATAATTCGGATTTAATCATTTACTGTAAGGTCTTTGGGAAAGCAAAAACGTAACCAAAAACCGGGGAACTTTGTGGAACCGAGAACCAGAAATCTTCCTGGAATGTTTTTTTTTTTAAAGAAAAGTTTGTTACTTTTATGAATTTTTACTGTGGTAGCCTTTTGTCTTAGAACATAATTTTTGGCTGTGTGTAGAACATTGTAAGGATTTCTCTACATCCATGTATAACCCTTCTAAGAAATAAGGAGCTCTCCAAAAACACATTCTCAGTACCCTAACAGTTGGTGATTCCATGAATCAAAGAACGAATCGAATACACTATACGACAAGATTTTGTGGGCACCTGGATTGACCTTGGTACCAGATTGGTGTGCTTTTCGAACATCTCATTATTTTGGGAAGATGTTCCACTATATTGGGGGGATTTGTGCTCATTCAGTTAGTTAGGTAGTGATGTAGGTGAGGTGAGAAGATCCGGGAGGCAGTTAGCATGAGAAACAGTGTTCAGTAGGGTTTATAGCTCTATAGCAGAAGATCTTCAACCCATATCTTCATAGAGCAGGCTTTGTGCATGGGCACATTGTCATGCTGGAACAGGTCTGGAGTCTCATCCTTTCATGCTTCTGCATCCGAAGACATCCTACAAAGCAGATGGCATATGGAATTCTTTGTGTCCACATACCGTGTCATCTTGTCCTTTCGCAGCTCTGCCGTCGACAGGAAGACAGGACTACGCGTTGCGATCAAGAAACTCCACCGGCCCTTCCAGTCTCGGCTCTTCGCCAAGCGAGCTTACAGAGAACTGCGACTGGTCAAACACATGAAGCATGAGAACGTAAGTTTCAAATGATCCGTTATAAGCGTGTTATTTCTCGCATGATAAATCTCAATGACAAGGTTTATGTCCTGAAACAGGTCATTGGACTGTTGGACGTCTTCACAGCTGAGCTATCTCTGGACAGGTTTCACGACTTGTGAGTCGGATACTCGTTTTGGAGAACACATGCTTCTAGTTTTGATGTTTGAGCATCACAAATGCTTCTCTTGTTCTCGTTCTGCTAGTTATTTAGTGATGCCATTCATGGGGACTGACCTCGGGAAGCTCATGAAGATGGAAAGGTTGTCTGAAGACAGAGTGCAGTTCCTTGTCTATCAAATGCTCAGGGGGCTGAAGGTTAGAGAAACTTGCGTACACTTTATATACACAGAGCGTATACACGGTTTTAATTCAGTGTCTACAGAAATAAATAAAAAATGTGTACCAGTTTCTCTTTGTGTTCTAGATATTGACTTGTTGCCTCTCTTTTTTTTCACAGTATATTCATTCTGCTGGGATCATTCACCGAGTATGTGACCTCTGACATGTTAATTATATGCGTGGGGGGCTGGGTGGTAGGATGGCCACTCCATTCAACTCTCACATTCATCCTCTGTCTATAGATCTTCTGTCTTTTTTTTTTCTCCCTCGAATGGGTCTTAAAGTCAGACGAAACTTGATAACTGTGGGGACTGAGAGTGCAGACGGGGCAGTGTTGGAAAACAGGGCTTTTGCTGCATCGTGGATGAATGAAATATGTGATCATTAGCAAGTGATGAGTTTTTTTTTTATAAACTGTTAAAGCCAATCGAGGTCCAGTATGCAAATGCAGCTTTCCTAATTTGGAATATGCGGAATAATTTTTTTTTTGGTGACATTTCTGTGTATCGTTTATTAAAGTTCAATACAAAGCGCTATCAAGTTTTTCGTCACATTTACTCATGAAGGTCGGTGCTCCCTGTGACTGTGCGTGCAGCCTTGTGCTGCCATCTGTTGGCGTGTTACAAAACTAGTCTCGAAACTTTTTGATACCACTGCGTTTTTTTTTAGCCTTCGTAAGTACAAAATATTCAGATGTTTGGAAATGTAACCAAATGACCACACTGATGTATGTGTGTGTGTGTGTGTGTGTGTGTGTGTGTGTGTGTGTGTGTGTGGGAATAAATCACAAGGTTATGTGTCTTCTCTGGTTGCTCTTCAACAGGATCTGAAACCAGGGAACTTGGCTGTGAATCAGAACTGTGAGCTGAAGGTAATCAATGATATAACATGAGGATTCATAATGTCCTGTAATTGCTATTTATAATAAATAGTTTAACAGACTGGATCACACTGGATCACACTGGATCACACTGGATCACACTGAGTCTCCGTGATCTTGTTCTTCAGATCCTGGACTTTGGCTTGGCCAGGCAGGCGGACACGGAGATGACGGGTTATGTTGTGACTCGGTGGTACAGAGCGCCTGAAGTCATCCTCAACTGGATGCACTACTCACAGACGGGTAACACACACACACACACACACACACACACACACACACACACACACACACACACACATTTTGTCCATATATTGTTGCTGGTTATTTGATCCACCACACTGGTAGTGTAGATGTTCCTTGAAAGTGTAACACGATTGTGTTCTTCGAATGATGCTTTGTAGTATTGAAAACGTGTCTCATTAAATGTTGTGTAATTGCTGTTTCTTGTGTCTTGCAGTCGACATCTGGTCAGTCGGTTGTATCATGGCGGAGATGCTTCTTGGGAAACCTCTTTTCAAAGGGAATGATCGTATCCTTACTGAATCATCAGCATCAACCAACAAAATCCAGAGTTACATGATTTCTGTTGATCTATTTTTCTGGCAAGATCAGCCATAACATTATCACCACCTGCTTAATATTGTGTTAGTCCCCTTTTTGCTGGTAAAACAGTCGTCGATCATCAACATCATGAACTTCTTCAGCAGTTTGAGCTACAGAAGCTCGTCTGTTGGATCGGATCACATCGGATCGCTCCACGCGTGCATCAATGAATCCTCGGACGGTTAACCACTGTTTCTTCCTTGGAGCACATAGATACTGACAACTGCAGACGTCTAGACCCAGACGTCAAGACATCACAATTTGTCAAACTCGTGTAAATCCTTTCCTGCATTAATCACTACACCACTCATAATGTTATTCCTGATTGGTGTATGACCGCATTTACAAATTGTCTTCAATAGGCAGCACTTAGATCCAAAATGGCCGACTTTCAGGCTGAACTTTCAGGCGATTGAATCCTTATCTGTTGAGCTGTAGATTTGGACCAGTTGAGAGAAATTATGAAAATCACCGGGACTCCAGGACAGGACTTTATCGTCAAACTCCAGAGTCAGGATGTGAGTGAAGAAACATGACCAAGAAAGCAAAAATGCACACAATATTAGAATTTGATATTTATATCAGTGTCCATTTTTCAGGCCAAAAACTACATTCGAAGCCTGGCCAAAGTGCCAAAGAAGGACATGCACGCCATTTTCTTGAAATCCAGCTCAGATGGTAAGTAGAACAATACAACGAATGAACTTTCCAGTATCGGTTCCAGTAGAAGTGCGTGTACTCTATGTGATATGTGTGTGTCTTTGTCTAAGTGGTGAGAGCCATGGACAGGATGCTTGTGTTGGACCCTGACAAGCGTGTGAGCGCATCGACGGCTCTGGAGCTGCCCATGTTCTCTGACTTCCGTGAGCCTCAAGAAGAGACAGAAGCTTTGCCCTATGATCACTCCGTGGACAATGCTGACCTGCCTCTGGAGCAGTGGAAACGTAAGAGCATAATGAAAAACAGGATATGTGTCAGTAGGAACGTTCGGACGATACCATCATCTTATCCTATGTCTTCTCTACAGGTCACACGTTTACAGAGATCCTGTCCTTCAAGCCACCGCTCATAGAGTTTAGAGACTCCAAAGACACCTCTCTCTAAGTGGATACACACACATACACTAGATGGCTTTGTGGACACCTTACAATAAGATGTATGTGCTTTTCTGAACACCACATTTAGTCCATTATTTGCTGTTATAATAACCTCCACTCTTCTGGGAAGATTTTTCACTAGATCTTGTGAAGGTTTGTGTTCATTTAACCACAAGATGTTAATGAATTTAAGTAGTGATGTAGGTGAGGTGAGGAGGCCTGGCGTGCAGTCAGTGTGAACATTTTAATGTTTAAAAGGGTTCAAGATCTCCACAGAAGGCCACTCAAGATCTTCCACCAAAGCCATGTAATGCATATCTTCATGAACCTGCATTGTGTACAGGGGCATTGTCATGGTTTCGGTCTCGTAGTTGGAGTGATGGGAAAATTTCACGGTGCTGCATCCACCTGTTTTGGAGAAGTCGGGTGTCCCAATACTTTTGGCAGGATGTGGTACTAAAAACCCTGCTGTTTGAATGGTTCCTGCTAAAAACACAGAAGATTTCCTTGTGTAAAGATCGTTTGTGTGTTTCTAGTAGCTTGTATATTCTAGACAGACGTAAATATTTCTGAATAAAACGTGGATCAGTAAGTTTTTATGTTTATATACTGTAAAATATGTGCTGTGGACATCTTGTGTGATTCATTACATAATAAATGACTTTCTTTTATCCACTGGTTCGAAAGACAACGGAAAAGTCAACATCTGTCAACATCTGCGTTGAGTAAGGGACTTTTTCATCGAACACACCCACGGGGATGTGCAATATTCAGTTTTCCAATCAGCCACATGATACATACAATCATGCAGATCCACAGCTTCAAGATCAGGTGATTGTTTTTGCCCAGGATGGCCTCAGATTCCTGATCTTGGATGGCAGGATTGAGGTGAATCTTCTTGCACAGGTGATTTTCTGCTTTATAGTATTTGCGATAATATAATATCATTTCAATCGATTTAGTTTTTTCTGACCCTCTTTAAATCCACAATGATTTAATCATCTTTAATAATAACGTGAAGTTTGGAAAAAAAAGGAAAGAAAAAAACTATTGTAATTATTAAATAATAATAATAATACAAAAATTATAGAAAATAAACACCACAAAACATACCTAAACGTTATCCTGAAAAAGTTTGTTTTCAGAAGCAAAAAAAAAAAAAAAAAAAAAAAATTTTTTTTTTAAAAAAAAAAAAAAAAAAAAAAAAAAAAAGCAAAATCAGCAAAAATCTGCAGTTTCTGAAATAATTAACACGGATTTTCCTCGTCCAGATGTTTGATGTGCGTATTAACTCGAGCTCTTGACCTCCACGAACGTATACTGCATAAAGTCTTCTGCTCTTTAGCAGGTAGATACTAAGCTCCCGAAACTCCATGGGAGATAAAAGAGAAACAGCAACACAAAGCAAAGGAACAGATTGCTGGTTGGCTCATTTTCCTGATTAATGTGTTTGTTTTATTACTCATGCAGTGTGTACCTGACCTCACCTATCTCAAAATCCTCCACATTTCATACTTCTCAACCATGGTGTACACACCTCTTATATTTTCTCTGCTCCTGCTGGTTTCTTCACTCCAGTTCACAGGTATGGAGTTGTTTTTATTTTTAAATCAAACACCACTCAGGTTATGATTTTTATAAAGCACAAGAGCGTAAAAATGTTTCTGGGTTATTTTTGACAAGCTCATGGTGTGGACACGTCAGGAAAGGATCCATCAAACACCCAGCTTGATGCCGGCGGACCCTGTGAGTGCCCACTTTCATACTGCATTCACTAAAACAAATACGATTCGAGGGTGTGGGTTCGTTGGAAGGGTTTATATTTTTCCTGAGAGGAGTACAAAAAGTTGCTTTCCACTGTTTTAGATTTTATGGATGACACCTAAATACATCATTTACTAAATTTAGATAAAATATAGTGTAATATAGAACAGTACAGTATAACTTTATATCAAATCAAATACAATATACGATACTGTATATACAATATTATCGTTTAATATCGTATCATACGGTAGTCAGAATAAGAATCAAAATCGGAATAATTTATTGATTCTGTAGCCTAATTTTTTAGTTGCTGCTGCGCATATAAAAAAAAGAAGAAAATAAACATTATTATATATTAACTGAAATTAAAAAGAGACGAGAGAAAAATCTGACTACAATAATAATTATAAAAGTTATTGCACATGTAACTATTATCTATAAAATATACTAAAACTAAAATCTATAAATATAATTTCATCTATATTATCGTGGATTAGCTGTTTAACACTCAGAGGGAGGAGTTTTATAGTTTAATATTATATTGCAATGCCATAAAGTATCGTATTGTTTAGTAAAGTATAGCATAGTGTCCAATACTACAGCGTAGCATAATGTTTATTAAACTCATATATAACTCAGTGGCTTTTACCAAAAGTTTTAGTTCCTCTAATTTTATTACTATGTGATAAGGAAATGATTGTAAATGCAAACAATGTGCACTAAAATGCTGAAAAATGCGGCTTTATACAGGATACAGACACCAACTTCCAAACAATCGACGGTATATATATCATCATTTATAGAGAGATGTGAAACCTTCCATGTGGCCTTTTGTTATAATTTAACTCGTTACTATACGTTAATAAATTCTCACTAAGCACTTAATTTACGCTATTATGAAGCATTTCCATTTCTGCTGAGGAAACTCCGACTGCATGAATCCACCTTGAGTCAACAGTCCAGCTGGTGGAGTTGACGTGATGGTGTGAACGGTTTCTTGACACACTTTGTGCACAATCAATCATCGGTTTTACGCCACAGCTAAAATAAATATGATGCTAAACCTGCGTATTCCTTCACTGGCTTTCTAATAGCGATTTCTTGCCTGATATTTCACTCGTCACCAAGCACGAGGCGTCTCAAATCAGTTTCGTGGACAAGATCAGTGTTCTTCAGTGGCCTTCTCAATCACTGGGGTGCAGGATGCAGTCATAAGAGCTTGGAGAAGAATATTAAAAGATTGTTTCCTATTATCTGGTAGAATCCATGCATTGGAGAATGGAGGATGGTTTGAGAGCGAAGAGAGGGTCTAGGGTGGTGTTGCTAATAAAGTGCTCAGTGAGGGTGTAGTCAACGAAAATACCCACTGGGTTCTGATTGTTCTGTTATTAAATGTGTTTCAAGAGAGAGAAATTAGCAAGAGACAGAGATTAGCAAGAGAGAGAGATTAGCAAGAGACAGAGATTAGCAAGAGAGAGAAATCGGAATGTATTACAAATAAATATAATGAACTATCTATTTATTTCAGATGGGCCAAGGGGTCTGTCTATTCTTGGTCCAGATTCAGTGACTGTAGGAGTCCCTTTTACATATATATGTGCTGCTGAATGCTTACCGACATGCACTTACATGATGGGTTTCGATAACCAGACTGGACAGGGCAATGAGCTGTTTGATACTTTGAGACAGTGGGTGAAAACCAAAATAGTGACCTGCACAGCAACAAACCCGGCCACCGGAACGTCCTCCACAACCAGAAAAACGCTGCGAGTTTTGGGTAGGAGATCAAAATGTGGCTCAGAGCACACAATCACTCACCTCTCATCACGTACAAGTCTTTCCCAGTTCCCAGACTCATTACCGGTTTCCTTTCCAGAAGGACCAGTAGACGTCACAATCAGCGGGCCAAAGACTCTGACGCCAGGAGAAACGCAGCGTTTTCTGTGCAGTGCCACGTGTAAACCCTCCTGCACGTATACCTGGACAGTGGATGGAGATCCAGTTTCTGGCACTGGTGATGAGGTAGTGATCAGAGCACCTACAGACGCCACCTCGGGAACCATCATCTGCAAGGCCACAAACAGCGTGTCTGGGATGTTTGTTAGTGCGGTCCAAAATCTAAATGCTACAGGTTACGCCTCACTTCCAGCAGGTACATGAAAAAGTTACCTACCATTACCTGCTCTTTGGTGTTCAAAGCAAACATGCATACTGTTCTGTTTCCAGTGCACTGAGCACAAAGCAGTCGAGACCAAACTCCATAACAACATATTTCATCTGACCTTCAATACAAGTCAATTAGAGGATCGAAATTAATTTCCATAATCTCTCACATATAATAGACAAAAGACAAATTTCCTTATTATTCACATGTTCTGTAATAAAACAGTCATAATTTTTCAGCACAACAAAGTTCGTCATCCTGGTGATCAAGTACCAACTTCAATCTGACTATATTTGGTGACAGACCTTCACGTTTACCCTTCAGGCTGGTGATGGATGTCCATATTGTGGTACCTGATGCGTCTGTGTGAGATATTTGATGTTACAATGCAGTAGTTTGTTGCTCACAGTAGCTTCTGTTGTTTGGGCAGCAGTACGTGTTTTCACTTAGAAGCTGCTAAAATCTTCTGGAATTTTCTATACGGATTAAATCGTCTGTAAAACAGTGGGACTCCTGCTGGAGTTCCGATTTACAGAATTGGAGCAATTTAATTGTTTAAACCAACGCAGACGCTCTAATTGACTTTCCAAAAGAATAAAATGTGTGGACTTCAAACCTGTATGAAAAATCCTCCAATAGAAAGTCCACACATCCTACGGTTTATATAACCGACCCCATAAACTGTGTGAAATCTTTCATGCAAAGAAAAAGGAGAATTTGTAACAGTTTTGATGGTGGGATTTTGTTTTATTTCGCAGGTCGAGCCACAGCTGAGCGAGTGGAGCTTCTGCTGCTGTTCACAAGCATTATACAGTTTATAATAATGAATACATTATGACTCGATATCAACGTGACAAACGTTTACACTCTCACTAGTAATATATAATTATATAATGAACCTTTTTCCCCCCACAGAAGTGAAAAAAAAAAATATCACCGCCAAACATATTTCATTATTTGAAATCTATATTTGAGGGATGAGATGCAGTTCTCCTCGTTGGTCTCTCCACAACACAGCAGCTAGACTCCATATTTCTTCTTTAGGGCTTTGACAGAATCGTCCTCCAGGCCTGCATGAGAAACGCACTGAAACAGCTCCTGTAGCACTGCGGGAGGGAAAAAACAAAAATAAACCATTTCCTGTAATTACTAAAAAACATAAAACACGGATATGATTGAGTTTGTTGGGGAGGGAATAATGCACACGTTCTTCGATTGTTGATATTCATAGCGTTCCTGTAAGCATGATTATGGTGTTGTGTGAATGGAAATGTCCAGAAACTGATAAATCCTAATGCTGTACAAGGCGATCGATTATTAGCTTCATGTCCGATAAACAACACAAGGCCAAACGTTGGTGAAACCTGAACTTCACAGTGATTTGCAGGTGCTTTTTTGAACATCTCAGTCCAGATTGATTCTCCTCAGTGTATGTTAGAATACGTGATCTTTCAGCTATTAGTGAGATCAGACACTGATGTTGAGGAGATGTTGAGGAGAAGGTGAGGAGGTCTGGGGTTCGGTCAGTGTTTCAGTTGATCTTAAAAGCTCTGTGCAGGACAATAAAGATCTTTCAATCCAACCTTCAGGCTTAATGGATTTGTGCATCCTCTTTATTTCAGTAAAGGGAAATCTAATGGATCTGATGCGACAGTTCACAGTAAAGCCTACATACACCATCAGACATAACATTATAGCATTAGAACATTATGAGTGGTGACCTGAAGAACACTGAGGATCTTCATCGTGGCACCTGTTAGTGGGTGGATTTATTTATTGGGCAGCTGGTGAACATTTTTCCTCAAAGTTGATGTTAGAAGCAGGTAAAATGAGCGAGTGTAAGGATTTGAGGTAATCTATTAAAAGTGCTCCAAGGAAGGACCAGGGGTGAAGCGGCGATGGGGTCATGGGCGGCCAAAATTTGGTCCTATCATAGCAAGGCCCCTAACCCTCAACTGCTTAGTTGTATAAATACGATTAATTAAAGTTGCTCTTGTGAAGGTGTAAATGTAGAACATCCAAATGACCACCAATGCCATTAGATGAAACTCCAGTGCCACTGCTCTGTAATAATCACATAGCATGCAGTAAGAACCTGAGTGGAAATCCAACTCTTGGCACTTCGTCCAAATGCTTTACCTTCACGGCTAATATTCGATGAAAGAATCCGGTTGCCAGCGCTGCACTAAACCCACTCAGAAAGTGCATTAGGCTTAATGGGCACACAAAATACCCACAACTGCAGCGAGAACTAGAAGAACTCGCGGTAAATCTCAACCCGTCTGGGTTCCATACGTGAAAATCCCAACCTTCATACTGTAACTTCATGAATTTGTGAATCCAAGTACGCAGAAAGTCATGATGAGCACGAAGACTCGGAGGATTCCTCTATCTGATTAATCTGGAGATGTGAGCTGGTTCCCTGGTAAACAATTAATCAGATATATTTATATAAACGGGTAAAAACCCTGATGAATCTATAAATAGAACACACCTTGTTTTTCAGGAGACAACATGAACATGACAACCATGTCAAATCTTCTCACGCTGGACAAACTTTTCAGGATGGAGAGAATGAGTGATGGGTCTTCATTTCTGGAGAGAAAAGTTCACAATACAGGAGAAGAAAGCTGAGTGGATTTTTATAATGATATAACGGGAAATTATAAAGGAGTCATAACCACTTATAACTTACTTTATGTAAAATTCTTGAAGTACACTCAGAATCTTATTGAGCACCTCAGGACTCAGGGTGTTTTGGAAAATCGTTTGAAAATCATCAGGATGAATTTGCTGAAACAGAACAAGACCGTCGTGATGGACACCACATTATGGAATTGTACGGAGTTGGATACGAATACTAAGAAGCAGCGCCACCTACCTTTAAATACCGATACATGAGTTCAGGGTGATTACCGATCTTTCTTAGATCTGCTTCTAGCTGGAAGCTGTTTGCAGGTGGTGGAGGAGGAACTTGAAGTTGAACTTGACAAGAGGAGGATGATGATGAGGGTTTCTCCGTTTTAGTGGGGACTTGTTCCCTTTTCTGCAGTGCATTCTGTTTCCCGAAGGAATCCCCACACGGGCCTCTGAAAGACAGATAGCAATAACCGGAATCAACAGTCGTCAACATGAGATGGTTGAAGGCACCTGGCTGGCCTTCTTCTGGAATCAGAGAAGGTTCTTCCACAATAACAGCGCTCCCATACACAGGGCATGTGAGCTCATATAACAATAATAATGATGGTGAAAGATATAACTGTATGTTTTGGGGAGATTTTGGACCATGTTGTTAGACAGCAATCACGGAGTGAAGGAACATCCATTTTTTGGAGATCGTTTACAGTGAGGAAAATAAGTATTTGAACACGCTGCTATTTTGCAAGTTCTCCCACTTAGAAATTATGAAGGGTCTGAAATGGTAATCGTAGGTGCATGTCCACTGTGAGAGACATAATCTAAAAAACACCTGTCTATTAGCTAGAATTCTGACCCTCAAAGAGCTGTTAGTCTGCCAATAAAATCTCCACCTCCACTACATTTATTATCCTAAATTAGATGCACCTGTTTGAGGTCGTTAGCTGCATAAAGACACCTGTCCCCCCCATACAATCAGTAAGAATCCAACTACTAACATGGCCAAGACCAAAGAGCTGTCCAAAGACACTAGAGACAAAATTGTACACCTCCACAAGGCTGGAAAGGGCTACGGGGAAACTGCCAAGCAGCTTGGTGAAAAAAGGTCCACTGTTGGAGCAATCATTAGAAAATGAGAGAAGCTAAACATGACTGTCGATCTCCCTCGGACTGGGGCTCCATGCAAGATCTCACCTCGTGGGGTCTCAATGATCCTAAGGAAGGTGAGAAATCAGCCCAGAACTACACGGGAGGAGCTGGTCAATGACCTGAAAAGAGCTGGACCACCGTTTCCAAGGTTACTGTTAGTAATACACCAAGACGTCATGGTTTGAAATCATGCATGGCACGGAAGGTTCTCCTGCTTAAACCAGCACATGTCCAGGCACGTCTTAAGTTTGCCAATGACTATTTGGATGATCCAGAGGAGTCATGGGAGAAAGTCATGTGGTCAGATGAGACCAAAATAGAACTTTTGGGTCATAATTCCACTAAACGTGTTTGGAGGAAGAAGAATGATGAGTACCATCCAAAGAACACCATCCCTACTGTGAAGCATGGAGGTGGTAGCATCATGCTTTGGAGGTGTTTTTCTGCAGATGGGACAGGGTGACTGCACTGTATTAAGGAGAGGATGACCGGGGCCATGTATTGTGAGATTTTGGGGAACAACCTCCTTCCCTCAGTTAGAGCATTGAAGATGGGTCGAGGCTGGGTCTTCCAACATGACAATGACCTGAAGCACACAGCCAGGAGAACCAAGGAGTGGCTCTGTAAGAAGCATATCAAGGTTCTGGCGTGGCCTAGACAGTCTCCAGACCTAAACCCAATAGAGAATCTTTGGAGGGAGCTCAAACTCTGTGTTTCTCAGCGACAGGCCAGAAACCTGACTGATCTAGAGAAGATCTGTGTGGAGGAGTGGGCCAAAATCTCTCCTGCAGTGTGTGCAAACCTGGTGAAAAACTACAGGAAACGTTTGACCTCTGTAATTGCAAACAAAGGCTTCTGTACCAAATATTAACACTGACTTTCTCAGGTGTTCAAATACTTATTTTCCTCAATGTATTTCTCCTAAACGATCCGAGAGATGTTTTTAGAAGCACTCGGAAGCTACCCTGGATGATCTACTGAACATCTGCTGGACAACATGATGAATATTCATCTCTCAGAATTCCTAATCCCTAGGCACATAGACTCGACGCATTCGTTGGTGAGAACTTACGTATCTGGTGATTCTGATGGAGGCTGTGATAGCTCCTCTATCTTCTGGATCTTAGCCAAAGGCAAAGAAGAGCACAGAGATGCCTCACATTTCATCTCTCTCTCTGATGAAGAAGCTGATGCACTGGACATCGACCCAGACCCTGTGGAGCTCGCCTTCGCCGTGACTCTCTCTGGCTCAGCCAAGGGTGTGAGCTTTCCACCAACTTCCTCGATCTCGATTCTTCTTAACGGCTTCTGTTCGGATTTAGACAGAGCGGTTAAAACTCATACACTGATTAAGAGTATCTTTTCATCTACAAATGATTTGAGTTTATTGGAGGTTCACTTTGGATCTGAGGTGTTCCGGTTTGTCGATTGGCTGCACTGTTCTTCTCTGTGTGCCATCTGCTTGTTCCGTGGTTCCCATGTGGAGTTTTTTGAGCTCGTTCATCGCTTGCTTGTTTCCTGGTTCGAGTTTTAGAAGTTGCTCGAAATCTGCAGAAATGTTTATAAATCACATCACATGTTGTATACATCACATTATAAATATATATTTTAAAGATCAGTGGCAGACTCTTCTCAGAAGCTAGTGGAAAGCTTTCTCAGGTGGACTTTGAGGATTAGTGGTGAACTTGAATGGTGGAGAACGAGCTCTGACCTGCTTTGGCATCAGAAAGTCTTCCCAGTGCCACCCTGGCTGTGCCGCGTCGAGCGAAAGCTTTCGAGTACGTGTCGTCCAGAGCTATTGCTTTGGTGCAGTCTTCTTCTGCCTCAGCATATCTACACACACACACACACACACACACACACACACACACACACACAGGAAGCTCCAAGTTTTAGATGTCAGTGGTTCCTTTAGACATAAACCACTGCAGGAATTAAAGATTGTGGACACCTGGGCAGAAGATTGGTGTGTGCTTTTTTTATTGAACATCCCACTCCATATTTAATCCCCATTTAAATCTTTTGAGAAGATGTTCCACTAGATATGGAGAGTGTACTGATTCGTACTAATGTATGAGGATTAGAGCTCTACTGAAGGCCACTGAAATGTGATCTTCCACTCAAATGTGTTCATGGAACAAGAACAAGTTGCTTTTGCCTGTGCAGTGTGTAAGATCAAAGTAAATGTAAATAAATAAATAAGGATGATTTTATTATGTTTGTGCCGTGTGTTTTTGAGATCCACCTCTCGAGTTTGAGGTAAGCCATGGCCCTGTTGGCAGCAAGCAGAACGTTTGTGTCGTCGGCCTTCATGCCTTTAGTGTAGCAGTCCACCGCCGCCTCGTATTTGCCCTCTTTGAAGTAAGCGTTTCCCTGTGAGAACATCGCAGAGAACACAAAGTGACCGTGCTGCGCTACACACAGCGAGTCTGCTGAACGTGTGCATGGTTTTTGCTCGGATGATGTTCTCACCCTGTCCTTTTGCACCGCCGCCTCTTGTTGTCTCTGTTGTTCCGGTTCCGACTGCTTCGGTTTTACGGCTTCGGCAAGCGGCACCTCGGACTCGCTCTTCTCCGTCTGACCTTCTTCGCGCTTTTGGGAACCTAAAACCTGCGGGATGGAACGTTGTAAAAAGAAAAGAGTTCAAGACTCGAGCTTCATCACGCACACACCAAAAACAACCAGGGAACGATAAGACGGGAGCCGACCTGGTTCAGTTTCTTTATCTCGTTCTGAGCGTCGAAGTTCTCCGGCTCCATCTTCAGCACCGTTTGATAATCTTATAATTCAAGAACGACATCATTAACAGCACAATTTCAGATATAACGTAAAAACTTATTGTAATTACAGAGACAGGGGCACGCAGGAGAACCTTCAGGAGATTGTGTAGATGTTTACTCCCTCACCTTCTAGAGCACCTTGATGGTTTTTAAGAGCAAATCGACAGGCTCCTCTTCGGCTATAAGCTTTAATGTATTTGCTGTCCAGCGCTATGGCCAGGTTACAGTCCGACTCGGCGACGGAGTACCTAACACAGGATTCAAGAAGAAACATTCTCATGAGTTTTGCTCAGAGGAGTTCATCCAAACTTCACTGCTTCATGTGCACGAGTCTCGTCCTGGAGTGGCCATACGGAGCTCATCAGCATCTCAAACAGCCCTGCTATCAATCCAGTTAAAACCAGATGTTACTACTTATTTTTGCAGGAGGAAAGCAGTATATTGGTAGCGATTCTCTCACTTTTTCAATCTGAAGAAGCAGGATGCTCGGTTCACGGGAAGAACCGGGCTGTAGGGGTCTGCACTCATGCCTCTGGTGTAGCACTCGATGGCGTCATCGTACTTTCCATCTTTGAAAAAACTGTTACCCTGTAAGGAAAAAAACACACAACCGTAATCTAAAACGTAAAACATTTACATACACAGCTGGTCCAAAAGTATTGGGACACCCGACGCACACGATTGTACAGTGGAAGATCTCTCGCTATGAAGCTATAAACCCTACTGAACGACTTCGAGATCAATGTGAGCGCAAACCTCCACAAAATCTAGTGGAACATCTTCCCAGAAGAGTGGAGGTCATCCTAAATGTGTAAATGTGATGTTCAAAAAGCACCTTTACCTTCTCCTTCTCCTTCATGGCTAGGTCGCGATCTCCTAGTGCTTCCTCAGAGTCGGAGTCATTAGAGTCAGCCGGGCTGGTGTCTTTATCCAGTGCCTCGAGGGCCTTGTCCTGGAACAAACAAATGATCCGATTATCGTTCAGAAACTCCACAGAACCAAAAATGGAATTCGAAGTGATGTGAAGTGATGTGAAGTGTACCACGTTGAATTTCTCCCAGGATTTATAGTCGTATGATTTTATTCTTTGGACGGGTTTCTGCTCGCCTTGAACGTTCTCATCCCGAGCTTGACCTCTGACCCGGCGCTTCTTCTTGTAGTCCTTGTTCCTTACAGGCGGGAGAGGTTTCTGTGGTGGGTAGAAAGCAATCAAAAGGTGTCGCAGAAGAAGACGAGAACGTGTAATATATACACATTTCAGCTACATATAAAAATCATATCAGGGAATGTCGTTGACCTGAGGGTCCGCCAGGTTTCCTACACGAAGCTGTTCATCCTTCTTCTTGATGTCCTCTTCCCAGTTGTTGAGATCCCTCATAAAGCTCTGAAGATCCTCTGCATTTTGTCGCATCTGCATTTGCAGCTCCACGGCTTTGTTTCCACTCAGCATGTTTTTTTATTTTTCAGTCAGTCTGAAACAGAACAAAGTTCTTCACCACACGTGCTGCCTCATAACATTGTGGGGATTTCGATGGCTTTTTTACTCCCACGTTGTTTCAAGTAGAACCTCGAGAGAGACGACGTTTGGACGATGTTATAAACGTCAGTAGTACGAGTACACGGTACGGCCGAAACTATGTGGACACCTGAGCATCAGATCCGTGTGGACGGATGCCGGCGCAGTGTTTAGAAGCGTACGGTTGTGCAGAACCTGCAGATTTACAGGTTCCCTTGAAATAAGATTGAACACAAGAGCAAGCGAGCTGCATGAAGACATCACTGCTGGTGTGAAGGTTGGAGAGGAGGAACTTCTGCACAGGGAAAACCCTGACCTCCTTAAACTCACTGAGACAACTGTGGGATGAAACTGGGTTGCCAAATAAACGCACAGAGAATCCACTGGAAAGCATTTTTTGGAAGAAAACAGAAAAGGAGGAGAATAAATCTATTTAAACAGCACACGTGACGGTGTCCGAATACTTTTGGCCAGATATGTTTTAAATACAAAATACAAACGTATAATTGTTCTCCATCATAAATACCAGCATCTAACAGAAATAGTGATCTATAACAATAATAATGACACTTTTGTGTAATAAACGCATTAAAACACAGCCGGTTTGAAGGATGAACGACGCACGCGCAGCTCAGGGACGCACGCGCAGCTCAGGGACTCAGCGCGAGGCTAACGTGATTAGCTGCTAATGCTTTCACAAATAAACCGAGTGTGTGAGGTGACAATTAAACTACATTCTAGAACATTATAGAAGCAAAGAGAATGTCGGAACAACATTAACATACCGCTCAAATCTCAGGATGAAGACAAAACACACGGAAGTTTGAGGAACTCGCGCGCTCAGGTGCTGTGTGTGTACGTCGCCATGACAGCTGAGTCCCAGAATGCTTTGCGCGTGTACGCATTGAAAAGTGACCGTATTAAAAAAAACGATGTTTTAAAATATTAGATAATAATATTCGAATAATTTAATACTATCAGATATTGATGCAATAAAATATATGTAAAAAGTTCATACCTAATAAAAAAATGCGTGTTAAATATCTCAGCTACCACTATATTGTATAAGCTCCGCCCACTTCTGCTCTCAGACTGCGGGACTGTTGTGACGTTTTGATTCTACAAGTTCTGTATTTTATTTATATTTTAAAGTCTTTTTTTAAAAGTCTGTTTTAGTTTCCCTTTTAATTTTATTCCCCGTGCATCCACGAAGAAACGAAAAATGTAGTTTGGTTCTGGTATATTGGGGAAACAAAAATCATAACTCTCCTTTTTTATTTTTATATATTCTACAATGAAAACTGTATAACCAGAAGCTTATTTTTATAAAGAGAATAAATCGATTTGTTCAATAAATCGATTAATTTTAATAATGATGCTCAATACTGGCATCTAGTGGTCAAAATAAGGAAGTGCACACAAACATCTACAACGTCCTAATGCAAGCTGCAGTGAGGTTTTGTGATTTTAAATCCAAATGTGCGTATTCCATATTCAAATAACGCGCAGGAAGCAGAGTCGTCATTAATACAAGTAGAATCCATCATCATCATCATCATCATCATCATGGGAAGTGGGAGATCACTGGTTAAGGCTCTGGGGTACTAATCAGAAGGTTACTGGTTTAAACCCCAGTATTTCCAGGCTGCTACTACTGAGCTCTGAAGTAATTATTATGCAAAAAAAGAATTTCACTGTCTAGTAATGTACATGTGATCAATAAAAAAAAGCCCCATCATCATCATCATCATATTATTATTATTATGCACAATTCTTGTGATTATGCAGTAAACAGCAAAAATGACACAACTCACAATCTATTAATAAAACAAAAATGTAAATATATTTACGGTGTCTTTATTCCGTATACACGACCCAAATATATTAAGGAAAGCATTTCAAAAGTATGTAACAAAAGTCAGCATTTATTAAGTAAAATGCAACAAATGACAGAATGGCTTCAATATGCAACTGGTTTATATAATAAAATATCATGCTGAATGGATTAGGTCAAATATATCACTTTATTCACAATAGTGTGTGTGTGTGTGTGTGTGTGTGTGTGTGTGTGTGTGTGTGTGTGTGTGAGAGAGAGTTAGTGAGTAAGACTCTAGCACCACCTAGAGGTTTGCATAGTATCGATCTCTGTTCTCGAAATCTCTATAAGCGAACTGGGCGTCTTTTTTGCTGTGTGGGATTCGGCCGAAAGGTTCGTGGTCTCTGTAGCAGCTGTGGAACACCTGGTCCACTGTCTTCATCGCCTCGTCTCTGCTTATCTTCCTCACGGCGAGGATGGAGCGCGTGGCACGATCCCGCACGCACTCCTACATCAGGGGAGGAAAGACGCCAGTTACACGACTTACAGCCAATAGAGATCTCGATCCATTTACTATTCTTCTGTTCATCTACCCATCCATCAATCCATCTATCCTCACATTCATCCCCCTTCATTCTCCTATCAATCCACCCTTCTTTTCATCCAACCATCTATCCATTTATGCATCCATCCACCCCTTCATCTCAGCATCCACCCATTTATCTGTCCTTCCATCCATCAATCCACCCATCTCTCTAACACTCTCTCTTCATCTATCTGTCCATCCACCCATTTATCTATCCATCCACCTATTTATCTATCCATCCACCCATTTATCTGTCCTTCCATCCATCAATCCACCCATCTCGCTAACACTCCGTCTCTTCATCTATCTGTCCATCCACCCATTCATCCATCCATCCATCAATCCACCAATCTCTCTAACACTCCATCTCTTCTACTATCTGTCCATCCGTCCACCCATTCATCTCAGCATCCCCCCATTTATCTGTCCTTTCATCCATCAATCCACCCATCTCTCTAACACTCCATCTCTTCATCTATCTGTCCATCCACCCATTCATCCATCCATCAATCCACCCATCTCGCTAACACTCCGTCTCTTCATCTATCTGTCCATCCATCCACCCATTTATCTATCCATCCATCCACCCATTTATCTATCCATCCACCCCTCTATCTGTCCATCCACCCATTTATCTGTCCATCCACCCATCAATCCATCCATCTAATTATCAATTTGTCCATCTATTGATCTGTCCATCCCTCCACCCATTCAGGCTGTCATTTATCCATCCATCCATCAGTATTTCTATCTAATGAACCTCCACAAAAATCCAATATTATTCACATCGGCTCAGAAACGTGTTTTTTTACATGTATGCGATTACAAACACGTGTAAGAACAATTTCACGACGTTTTCTATTTGGTTTTACAGAACGTGTAGGATCGCAGGAACGTGAAGAGATGAAGCTCAGCGTTTAATGTGATGCGTTTAATGATGTTCTCTTACCTGATGGTGCTTTTTGAGGCCGAAATTAAACCTGGCGAGTTCATTGCTGAAAGAACAGTCGCCACTCAGACTCGCAGCCCGGACCTGAGAGGGAAAAAAAGGAGGGATGACTCTTAAAAACTGAAAGAAAGAAAGCACTGATAACGGCGTTCCTCCTGCACTACCATCTCACCTCTGAGCAGGCCAAGTGTTGGTAGTTATTGAACCAGTCGACGTGAGCGCGGCAGTGATCGAAGGCGTGGATCAGCTCGTGCGTGACGACTCGGTTCATATGAGCCTGCTGGTGAATGTTGTTTTGACACAACACAATCTGGAAAAGACGACACGCACGTTTTACACTCGGGGACGTTAAACTAGACGTGCTACACGTTAACGTTTATATATGCACGATATGGACAAGAGTATTGAACACCTTGGAACTAGGAGACCCAAACCCGTTCCACCAGTGCACCATGAGGATACACGTGTGGGAGTGGAAGATCTCCTGCTATGGAGCTCCATCGCTATCAAACACCTTTGAGATGAATGTGAACGCTGAATCTTCACAAATCTAATGGACCAATTTCAGAATCCTGAAGCTCGTTATGAGAGCGAATGGAGACCGAACGTGGAACGAGATGTTCGAAAAGCACAAGGTGTCCACAAACTTTTGCCCACATCGTGTACGACCGCTCAGACAGCAGCTTTCGGTTCCTCTCACTTGAGACGTCGTAGCGTCGAAGCCGCCGCTGACGGTTCCGTCGCAATCCTCGCACGAGAAATGCCTGTCTTTGTACACTGCACTGAGAAGACAAGAAAAATCAAAAGTCTGAAAACCAGACGGCGGAGCAGTGAGTTGGAGCGCGACGACGCCACGTACCAGCCCGAGTTCTTCATGGCTCCTAGAAGGACTTTCGCATATGGATCTGAAGGAGAAAGAAGGCATGAATGAGAATGGTGTGGAAAGAAAAGATGTTTGGAAATAACTTTAAATGGACAAAAAGTAACTTGAATATTTGAAATGATAATATAAATGAAAGGGGCATGGACAAAAGTAATGGCACCCCTCTACCCCTGTATATTGCTGATTATATAATTGCATGAATGAGCAGGTGTACAGGCGTTCCTAACACAAACGTGCAAAAACATACACAGTATGGCCAAAAGTACTGGAACATCTGTCTTTTCCATATGCCACACGTGGTTCTTTTTTGAACCCAGACCCAAACCTAGGAGGCACAAAGCCAGCTCCATGAACATACGGGTTGGAGTGGAAGATCTTGAGTAGCCTGCTATAGAGCTATCAACCCTATTAAACACCTTTACACTAATTATTTTGATGCTAACTGCACCCTGAGGCCTTCTCAGATGTAAAAAAATCGTATGTACCGGTGTCCGAAAACTTTTGACCATACAATGTATGCAGTATGTTGCAGGGATGAGTTTATAATATACAGCCACTAGTGTTTTAAATAGTGCTCTGTGTGAGTGTGTGTGTGTTTGTGAGATCTCACACACACACACACACACACACACACACACACACACACACACACACACACACACACACAGAGCACTATTTAGTAGAGATCATCACTCGGACATTGGTGATCTTTGCTCTATAATCGAATAATAATAATTGATCACTGTTATTAGAATAAGTGTATATATTATAATTGTTGATGTGAACAGTCAGCAGTAGTGCGCATGCGCGCTGCAGCCCGATCAGGAGCTTACTTGTCTCCATTGCGACGTGCAGCATGATCTGACATTTGTGGCTGAAGGTGAATAAACTTTCCCCGATCGAGCCTTTCTGGTATTTGCTCTTCTTCCTTTCCGGGAACAGGTTGTAGCCAAAGTCATCATTTTGCTCTTTGGTCTGATCCATGAAGCTCCTCGAAGCGCCTGCAGCGGAAATCTTCTGTTTAATCCCCGTTACCGCCACCAGTCATGGTCTGCTCTACCGGTCACGTGATCCGCGCTGTACTGGCCACGTGGTCTGCCCTGTCTTTGATGTGAGCCGCTGCCTGTCACGTGGTCATAACATTAACATGACGCAATCGAGAGTTCGTCCCTCTTTTTATTATAACCATAACTATCTTTTTTTTCTTTTTTTCTTTCTTTCTTTCCTTTCTTTCATCAAACGTAAATCATATTTTATTATATATAAAATGTTTAACAATAATGTGAATGCTAAATGTTAAATTCAGTGTCAACAATCAAAAATTAATGAAAAACAAAGAGCGACCCCCATGTTCAGCACACCAGGATGTGACGTCACACAACGGCGGAAGTCAAAGCCCCCCCCTTTTCGCTTGAAAACAAAAGACACGGAAATATACTTTAATATCAGATATTTCATATATTATTAGGAATAATGTGATAAACATTTTAAATATTTTGTATAAAATGTAATATATTTGATGGGACTGGATTAAATTAATCCATTTTACAATTTATATTGAGTATAATTGAGTCTATCTATCTGTCTGTCTGTCTGTCTGTCTGTCCGTCTGTTTGTTTGTTTGTTTGTTTGTTTGTTTGTGTATTACATTTTCATATATCATAACAATAAAACCATTACACAACAGTGTTTGTAACTGGAAAAAAGAAAGTAACCACTTTCTCAGGCTCGTGGTTGTGAAATGACACTCAATAAAAGGTTCCCATGTAATAAACTGTTGTAGAGATAAAAGATGTTAAAATGTATGATTGTGATTATAAAAGTTATAACGCACCAGTGACGCTGCTCAGTTTACACATTTATATGGAGTAATAGCTGTAATGTGTTGGTCAGCCACTAGGAGGCAGCATTTACCTGCAAAAGAGAGGTGGATGGTTTGTGTGTACATTGTTTTATACTCATTATAATGTACCTCTGAGAAGGTTATAAATGAATATGCTGGGGGTAAACATCTGCCCTCATCTGCATTCTTTACCTTATAATGTTTGGGTATCTTCCTCCTCCTCATTGTCCTTTTCCTCCTTCTCCTTCTCAATCGTCTTCTTCTTCACCTTCTTCTTCTTCTTCGCCCTCAGTCTAATTCTCCTTCTTCTACTTCTTCTTCTTCTTCTTCTTCTTGTTATTATTATACTATATTTGTAGTAGTAGTTTATATATTACTGATCTTCAAATTTCTTGATATACTAAATTGACTTTGGATTACTGTGAATACCACATCCAGATACACACACACACATACACACACACACACACACACACACACACACACACACACACACACACACACATGTCCCATTTCATGTCTCTAAATTTCCAATGTTGACAAGAAACCAGGATTAAAAGTAATGTAGGAATGTACGTTACACATAAAGAACTCAAGTTGTGCACTGGTCATCTTCAGCCCTTGGGAAACTCCTCCTCCTGCTAATGATACGTCCTTCTAATTAAATGCATCATCTGCAGAGCAAACGGCGTCTCCACAGGGAGAGAATCTGTTTTCTTCACGTTGTTGGCTGAATGTTAGTTAATGAATTCCCCCGCCAGAGATCTTCAACCCTATAAATACGTTCATAACGTTTCACGAGCGGTCCAATGATCCAAAACATGTCATTCCAGCAAACAGTTCTGAATCTGCAGAAAGGTGAGATGAAATAGAAAAAAAAATGTATGTATGTTTCGAAGAGCCAATAATAAATTGATACAAAACAAGATTTTTGCATTTGACATGGAGGCAAATGACAGTGTAAATAAACTGGGGGTTTAGTGGTGAAGGCATTGGGTCTGACGTTTGTGAGTTTGGATCCCAGTCCCACCAGGCTGCCACTCCTGGGCCCCTAATCCTGAAAAGGCATCTGCCAAAAAAAAAGTTGCTCTTTCCTGATGTGATGTTACAGTCATTTTATTCCTATAACTGAGAAGGTGTGAGTTTAGGGGCCTTGCTTAAGGGCCCGGCAGTGGCAGTTTGGTGGGGCTGGGATTTAAACTCATGACCTTTCAAATAGACGTCTTTATACAGATATACAGTGTTATGAACATGTTATTAAAACCATGTGATCCCCGATATTCTGAATGTGACTTTAAGTTTATATATGAATATTAATATATGGAGGAAAATGTTGGTTAAATCTGATCTCAGTACAGTTTTTCTCAGTGTAAACCCTCTGATGGAAGAGAACCTCCTCCGTGGTGTTCTTCTGTTTAGACATCAGGTGGAAGTCCGTTCCAAAATCTTGGTGCCGGAACTTGGATTCCGGAAGCAGGTCTTCCTTGTACCCTGAGAAATGGAGGAAGCAGTCGATCAGTGGTTGAGGATCAGGTTGAGGAAGAGATGAGAGGAACCGAGGTGCTGGTCAGAGCTCTGTGAAGAACCTTTAACATCAGTAAAGACTTTCCACCCGTCCTTGAAGAGTGTGGATGTTTTTTTGGACATGCTAAGAGGAGAACTTAAATAGGCCCTGCTCTAAGACAGAGTGGAGATCAGTGCTTGCTGATCTTTAAAGGTTATTTTCTATATATTGCAGCTCCCAGTGGTCCGTATGGCCACCGGTGCTCAGGATAAAGAGAGAATAATTGTCCCTTCTGAGCCGAACGAGGCGACCCAGTGCTCCTGCTCTGTCACGCATCACGCTCGCTTGCCTCGGGCACATCCCGGGACGTGAACCCAGAATGACTCGAGTTAAGAAATTGTTCACTTTTCAACAAGGACAGCAAACAGAACAAAGACGAACGAGCACCAGAGCCGGAGTTAAAGAGTCGGAGAACATCGAGGAGTAACGAAGCTCTCATAAAAAGTGTACGTCCAGCACTTATTCAGATCAGCTTCCAGCAACATTCCACAATGAGCTCATTTATACACGAGCTGTTGAGGATCAGCAGGATGGATCATCAGTGCAGGGATTTGACCTCACAACCTTCTGATCAGTCGTTTAATACCTCTGACTGCTTTTCTTTTCCCAACCTGGCTTTTGATCATGAAATCACTCCACCACCATCTCTCGTGTTGTTCTTCCTCGATCTGGTTGACACTCCGGATCGGTGATTTGCATGGTCATTAACCGGAACACGACTGAAATCCGCAGGGGGTTCATTAGTGGGGATGGTGGCCTTCTCTTGCCTCCTACAAACCAACTTTTTGACCTCTCAGTCTCATTATCTACAGAGATGTAAGGGACCGGAGACTGGCAGGCTCCAGTGCACAGGGCAGCGATCTCGCTCCTAATCAGCCCTTTGTATCAAAGTGTTTTGTTGCCAGAGGCTTTCAGCAATTAAAAGTTCCCAGTAAAAAATACACACACGATGAATACGCTAAAGATTTATATTGTGGAGGAGAAAGACAAAGACACACAATCTGTAATCCTCTGACATCAAAATCTGATTATTATGATTATTCCTTCATTTTATTTGTTATTTTTTAGCTCTTTTTCGGGGAGTAGCAGGTTTTAATTTCTGCCAATCTTGTGTAATATTTGATGTCATTTCTCACTCAATCACTCATTCACATATTCGTTTGTTTTTCTCACTCACTCATTTGTTTACTCACACTCACTCAATCACTTTTATTCACTCATTTATTCACTCACTTTCTGAACCATTTTTTATTGATGTTTTCACTCCCTCACTCACTGAATATATAATAAATATTTATACACTGTACCTGCCACTAGATGGCACTAAAAACACATTTTAAAATGTTATACGCTTAACCCCAATTCAAAAATATAAGCAATAAAAAAAAAAAAGAGAAATGAACAAAAAGCAATACAAGGATTTTTTTTTCAAAACATAAAGGTTACTGAGATGTACAAAATGTCTGTCTAAGATCCCTGCTACATCTACATGGTGTCTGTCTGCCAAAGTCTGCACACAGAGTGGTGTGTATGTTGCATGGATTTCTTGGGACACCGTGTATTGAGTACAAAAATTCATAATGCAAACCTGAAAAAAACAGGGTGAGAAACAAAATAGACCCAGAGCATGGAAATGAGAATATAGAGAGTCTGATTGAATCTATTTCTGTATTGTCTATTTCTTAATGCTATGATCCGATTTCAATGTATTTTCCAATATTGGAGAACACATATGGACAAAAGTCTTTGGAGACCAGATATTTATGGTTTCTTCCTAAAGTTGAAGGCAAACAATTGTATAAAATCTATTTAGATGGTCCAGCACAAATCCAGCTCCATGAAGATATACATGGGTTGGAGATTGATCTATTGATCTATTAATCTATTGATCTAGTAAAATATCTTCCCAAAAGATTGGAGCTTATTATCATAACAGCAAATGGGGATTAAATGTGGAATGGACGTAGAAATTCTAAACTCAAGAGTCCAGGAATCTTTGGCTTTATAGATGAACTGAAATAATAGTTTCAAATAAAACAAAACAAAAAAATGTAATAAAACAGTTTGATTTTATGCAGATATTTAAATTAATTACAATCATTTAAATATTAATTGTTTTGTATTAAAACTGTACAGTGAATTCTGGTTTATTTTACAGTCTGTGATCATGGGTTGCTTTTTCCTCATTATTTCTTCTCTTCTCTGTGTTTGGACTCGTTCGTGATGTTTAAATCCATATAAAGCATGAGCATGAGTCCCCCAATCCCCGAGTCCCAGAATCCCCCACCCCGGCTCTTTACACTCACAGCCTCTTTAAAAACCACTTCTGATGGAAAACGCAGATGTTTGCAAGTTTGCTGTTGTAAGCGTATGGAATTGGTTTGGATGGAATGCTCGTCAAGAGAAGAGCCGCTGGAAAGTGAAAGGCACGACGTCCTGAAAAGTGCAGAGGCTTAAAAAAATAAAATAATAATAAAAAATAAGACATGTTGGAAAGAAGAAAGACTTGAAGAGAAAGAAAAGAGTTTGGACGTGTGAGTTTTGAATTCTGGCTCTCAGTCGATCATTCGCCTGCTCACGTCTTCACTCGTTCATCCTGAAATCACTGCAAATCTCCTGTACATGGAGTTCATGTTTATATAAATGTTTATCAGATAATGTCATGTAGACAGACAGAGAGAGAGAGAGAGAGAGATACAGAGAGACAGAGATACTGACAGATAGACAGATAGATAGACACAGACAGACAGACAGATAGAGAGACACAGACAGACAGACAGATAGAGAGACACAGACAGACAGACAGACAGACAGATAGAGAGACAGACACAGAAACAGACAGACAGACAGACAGACAGACAGAGAGACACAGACAGAGAGACAGACAGATAGATACAGAGAGACAGATATACTGACAGATAGATAGATAGACACAGACAGACAAACAGACAGACAGACAGATAGAGAGACACAGACAGACAGACAGATAGACACAGAGAGACAGATATACTGACAGATAGATAGATAGACACAGACAGACAGATAGAGACACAGACAGACAGACAGACAGACGACAGACAGACAGACAGACGACAGACAGACAGACAGACAGAAACAGACAGACAGACAGACAGACACAGAAACAGACAGACAGACAGAGATAGATAGATAGATAGATAGATAGATAGATAGATAGATAGATAGATAGATAGATAGATAGATGTGTAGAACGTGTGTATCTCTGTGTACACTACATACAGTGGCAGCTTTTTGTGAAAAAGGTCTTTGATTAGTTCCACTTTAGGAGAGAACGTGTTCTAAACGTGTTTCTCTCCATACTGTGGATTTAAAGCTACACTGCTACACTGCACGTCTTTGTGGGTGTTGGAACAATCAAACTGTGGTGCAACGATTAAAACTGGGTGTTTGACTGCTGCAATATGGCGAGCATGTGTGTGTTCGCGCCCCGGTAATTACAACACTTTGAAAGCCACGGAATCTGTCCTTTTGAAGTGCAGCTCTCCGAGGCCACTTTGAAGATTCATCTGGAACCAAAAAGCAAAAAATAGGAACTCGCAGAAACGCACAACGTCTCCAACACACAAACATCACGAGTGTAGCAGAAGATTAAAGATTTCACCTCCTCACATTTACACAGATTTCTTTTCTTTTTTTTTCTCCCTGAGAGCAGAGAAGTGTGTTGTAGAGTTGTGTAGTGTTGTGTGTTTTAGTAGAGTGGAGTTGTGTAGTGTAGTGTTGTTTGTTTCAGTAGAGTTGTTTTGTTTAGTGTAGTGTTGTGTTTTAGTAGAGTGAAGTTGTGTAGTGTTGTGTGTTTTAGTAGAGTGAAGTTGTGTAGTGTTGTGTGTTTTAGTAGAGTGGAGTTGTGTAGTTTAGTGTTGTGTGTTTAAGTAGAGTGGAGTTGTGTAGTTTAGTGTTGTGTGTTTAAGTAGAGTGAAGTTGTGTAGTTTAGTGTTGTGTGTTTAAGTAGAGTGGAGTTGTGTAGTTTAGTGTTGTGCGTGTTAGTGGCCTTTGTACAGTTGGTGTGTGATGAAAGTTACAAGACTCTGTGTTCATTTGGATGGCATGCGGGTTTAATGGGGTCACTTTTTGGGCTACACACACACACACACACACACACACACACACACACACACACACACACACACACACACACACACACTGAAACAGTAAAAAATCCACACACACAAAATCTACAAATTGAGATTTCTCTTTATTTATATAAAGAATGAAACTTTTTTTAAATCAGAAAATTTTAAACTTTCTGGTTTTAGTGACGTTTAATTCACGATATGAGCAAAAGTATTGGGACAGACGACTTTTCCATCTGCCACGTGCTTCTTCCCCAAACCGTAACCACAGTGTTGGAGACACACAGCGTTGGAGACGCACTCGTATTAGACGTCTTTGGGTGCAGCAGCTGGAGATTTTGAACTCGGAGACCTGAACCTGCCCCAGCATGACAATGCCCCTGTGCACAAATCCAGCTCCAAGAACATCTGGCTGAAGATGATCTTGTGTGTGCGTGCTTTCTATCCATCCATTCGTCCATCCATCCGTCCATCCGTCTATCTAAACAGGCTCATTATGTTTGTAATAAACACTGTGCCTGAGTCTGAAACTGATTCATACACACAAAATATGTGTATATAAAAAATACAACTATTTTTGTTCCAGCAGTGAATTCGATTTGGTTCCGAGCCCAAATAAATGAAGGAAGTCTACAGTTTCTGACAGGCCGGGCCATGTCTCTGCTTTTTCTCTGTCCAAGTGGGCTTTGAACACCGGGTTTGGTAACAATTATTGGCCCCCCGAATCCATTAGAATAATGAGAGTAATTCAGTGCAAGATTGATGTCACTCCTTTCTCTCTCTCTACCACACACAAACACACACACACACACACACACACACACACACACACACACACACAACATGTGTAACTAGTTCACGTCTCTGGAAACTTCTGCCTGCCAACTCATTACTGTAACTATTCCAGAGCACATCGAGTTAAAATAAGGAGCACACCTGGCAAATGGTCACCAGCTTGATCTCACACACACACACACACACACACACACACACACACACACACACACACACACACACACACACACACACACAGAGTAATAGACGTCCTGCAAGTCCCCACCATTCATGAGAAACCCATCATCCTTCCTTAAACCTTCGTATCACAGGGGCGCTCCAGAGCCGTCCGTCCCCTCAGACCTTTTTCTTTTCTTTTTTTTTTCTTTAAATGACTGTTTATTTTTTCTGAAGTTCTTCTCACCATGCCAAGACATTATCTAACCCAGAAATGGAGCCTCTATAACTCTCGGTGTCTCTCCCGTTCCGTTTCCAAGCATCTGGAAAGCATTAGAAAGTCGGTGTTATGAAAACGAGTGCAATGGCAACCAAGATGAACAGCACACACACACTGCACACGGAGGAGACCTTCTGTGGGACGAGTAAAACATTTTCTACACGCGTGCGGAATCCGGGAAAGCAGAAGAAGGCTGATGTGAAGGGTCAAGTGGTTCAGAGATATTTTGTATATGAAAATGTGTGTGTGTGTGAAAAAAATAGGAGATATGTCATTCCAGCTGCACCATATACATGGAGAGAAGTGTTTTCGTATGATCCTTATTAAGAACGAGCTGTAATTCTCTTCTGGGTGGCCTGAGCTGCTCTTCAGATGATGCCTCCAGGGCTCAGTGTGCTTTCGGCTTACAGGAACTGCGAGATGCAGCTTAATAGGAAATCGGTTTACATCCATCAATCAGCACCAGGACAAAAGACGCAAATCCAGCTGGAGCTGGCGATCTAAATCCTCTGGGAGCTTCATCCTGGAATTCTTCGCCTCTCCACAAAGAGCGGCGAGGCGTGGGGGAATTCCCGACCCTTTCGTAATTGAAACGAGGCGTTTCGAGGCTCCAGACATCTCACTAGAGTTGTTACAGCAAGCAACCCAGTGTGTGTGTGCATGGAGACGGGGACGATTCACATCCTAAAGCCACTATACACCACACTAATCTCAAAACACACACACACACAACAATAGCTTTAATTAAGGAGGAAACACACACGAGAACAATAAATGGCAGCTTTGAGAAATCCAAAATGGCGACGGTTTTAATAGCAGATTCTCACACACCTTTTCAGCCATATGTAGCTCTTCTCCAGGATCTTCTCACAAACATGAAGGAACAATTCAAAATTTTCATTGTTCTCAAAAATAAAAAAAATGATTGGAGAACCTAATTTTGGACTTTTCTCTCTGCTCTTCTCACAACCCTGAAGAAATAGGATGCGTTTGCATCCAAAGAATTTCCAAAGATCAGAAAAATCCGATCCAAGATCCCAATCGTGCTCTAGAGCCACGTGCGCCACCACGCTGTCAAAGGTTTTCGGACACGTTTCCAGCCATATGTAATTCTCCTGTAGTTCTTCTCACAAACCTGAAGGATGCCTTTGGATGCATTAGCGTGAAGATTCCCATTCATTTAAACCACAAGACCCAAAACCCGGTTGGGGTTCGAGCGGAGGATCTTCTGCTATAGAGCTCCGACTTCAACCCTACAAAATGCCTTCACACGTTCTACCTAGAATCGTGCCGGAGCTGAAGTTTTTGCTTTTATCCATCCATTTGTATATCCCTCCATCTTTCTCTTTGCAGTAAAAGAATGGCTGTAAATCACCAAGAAACAAAATGAAGGCACCTGAATTGAAAAACAAGCAGGTCCACCTCTTCTCCCTCAGCATTCTTCCCCTTTTTCTCTTCCTTTTCCTGCTCCCCGAGGCCGAGCTTTTCCCGGCGACGGATTCGTCCAGACCCATCGATTCCCCTGCAAGTCTGAACACAGCCGACTTTACGCACTTAAGTGGCAATTTATCTGGATTATTTCGTCGCTGGAGTTTTGTCATCGTACACAATAATCTCCATCACAGAAGAGAGCGGTAGAGTTTATGATCGTAAAGAAAACTCAATCAGGGCCTTTATGAGGAGGATCATCAGCCTGGGATCATCTCAGTTCAAACCTTGTTTGTTTTGCTGATTCGTAGGTTTTTTCCCCCCTCCCTCCCCCACTATAAACATCGAGTTTTTTTTCATTAGCGTCGTCTAACCTTCCAACACGTTAGATCCAGATTAGAGCTAAATTTCACGGTCCTGAATAAGCGTTTATTTATTTTTATTCAAAAGTATTGGGACACCCAGTTTTTCCGCGCGCCACACGTGGATCTTTTCCAGACCGTTAGCGCCGAAGTCGGAGGCACACGACCGTACAGGAGGTCTTCTGACGCGCTCGCACGAAGACCTAAAACCTGTTCCAGCACGACAGCGTGAACAAAACCGGGGTTTAAAGTGGAAAATCCTGCTGTAAATAAACACCTATTAAACAGCTTTTAGGATGAATTGTGTTTGAATGAGCACAAATTTAGTCTTAACAAAATCTAGAACATCATCTAGAGCTTGTCCAAAAAGCACATGTCCTCGAGTGCTGTTCCATACGGTGTATCGTGATGTGGAGGATTTTGTAACACAGCTGCGTGCGGTACGATTTTCAGCCATACAAAGACAAAAGGAAAAAATAAGTCTAGACGAAGTCAATCCCTCGTCCCTCTCGAGCGTGTCTGGAAAGTATACAATCGACCATTTCTGTGAGCAGGGACGTCTCCGATGGGAAAAGGAGGACATGAGACGGGGAAAAGGGCTGCTTTTAATTACACCATGGCTGCAGGAGAGACAAAGGAAAGCATGAGACTGAGAAGAGGTGAAAGTATCCGACGTTGTTTGGTAAAAACACACGATTAAAGCATGAAGACTCGGGTTTCAGGTTTTAGAGAAAAAAATAAGGTAACGCATAAAAATCTATTATTTGTCCCTAAACTTCAGGACGTCCACCATCGCCGTGGATCAGCGTACACGTTCAGTGGCTCCACATCTGGCAGCAATGAGCGCAAATTAGCGATGAAATTCCAAGTGTCTGACGGTAAGATAAGGCCGCGGCATGCTAAATTCATTTCCTCTGCTCAGTCACAGCGTCGTTCTGCTTCTCAGGGCTGCAGGGCTTCAGGTCAGGACCCTCAATGTGCATGAAAGCAGGGGGGGTTTCTTTTTGTCTTAAAATCACACAGATGTTCAATCTGCAGCCTGCACAAGATCTCATACTGGTTTTAAAGCCAGGTACATTATATGGACGAAAGTATTGGGACACCTTCAGCCAGATGAGGTTCTTCACCAAACCATTAAAACCATTACACAAATTGAGTAAAAGGCAGGAGGTGGAGCTGGAGGTAGCAGAGCTGAAGATGTTGAGATGTTTGTTGGGAGTGACGACGATGGATAGGATTAGAAACAAGTTTATTAGAGGGACAGCAAATTTAAGAAGTTTTGGAGACGAGGTGAGGGAGGTGAGATTGAGATGGTTTGGACATGTGCAGAGGAGGAACATGGGGTATATCAGTAGAAGAATGCTGAGGATGGAGACACCAGGAAGGAGGAAAAGAGGAAGAACAAGGAGGAGGTTAATGGATGTGGTGAGGAAGACATGCAGGTGGTTGGTGTGAAAGATGTAGAGGACAGGGGGGGGGTGGAGACGGATGATCCGCTGTAGCACCCCCTAATGGGAGCAGCTGAAAGAAGAAGACGCTATACAGACAACGTGATTGTTTTGTTCCACATTTGGTTATAATTTGCTCCTATAATAACCTCTGCTCCTCTGAGACGATGTTCCACTAGATTTTTTGGAGATTCGCACGTTTTGATGTTGTGAGGTGGTCTGAAGTAAAGTAAGTGTAATTACAGTCCGCCCCTTATCTTCATGGAGCTGGTTTAATGCACAGGAGCATCATGCTGGAACCTTCATCCCATAACTCGTACATCCAATCAACGTGACCCAATAAATCAAAGAGCGGGAACAAGAAGTCGAAGCCGAAGGATGTGCGGATCGATTCGAAATGTTTCCCAGGAGGATCCTGAGGAATCCAGACGGAAAGACGTACCGGGATTTGTTTTCGAATCTCTCAGCTCATTAAGGTCTTCAATCTGTGGAGCGGAATCGGGTTTTTCTCACGACGTTAAGAATCCAAACTCCGCTGCAGCGACGCCCCGGTAGACGAACCGGAGTCTGCTCGGCGTAAACAGTGACTCCGAGAGGAAGATGACGGCTGGATCAACTTTGCACCAGACACTGATGGTCCAAGGAACAGTCGATTTCCTGTCTCGTTTCACTGGAGCCAGAAATCAAAGCGCGGAATTGTTTGGAATTTTTTTTTTTCCTCTCAATGCATGTTGTTTTGTTTGTTTGCTTCTCAGTCGTCGGTTTCTGGCGCATTGTGACCAAAAACGTCTGTCTGTAAAACACCAAATAAAAGAGTTCTGACTGCTGACAGTTGCTGCTTTTGGCTCCGGTGGACAAAAACATTCTCGTTTGTTTGGAATGAAAAATAGATCCCGGGTTTCTCGTCGATCGCTCGGAATGGCTCGGGCGCAGCGCATCTGTACAGTCTGCCTTTGTTGATCTTCATGGATGAGTTGTGGCGTTGATCATTCTTTATTTATTCATCACCGTGTCAGCGCTCCTCACCAGCTGTGCTCCAGGTGTTGGTGCGCTTTGTGTGTGGTTTCTCTTCATCGCGCTCCTCGATGACTGAAAGCCAAAAGTATTCGGAAACTCGTCTTTTTTTCATATTCCGCATCTGGTTCTTCTGCAAAATGTTCCCGTAAAACCTTCAGGCACACAATTGTGTAGGCTTGAAAATTTCAACTTGAGCCACGAGATCCCAACGTTTTCCAGCATGACGATTCTCCTGTGCACCTCCTGTGTGAAGATACGGTTTGGAGCGGAAGATCTTGTTTGGCCTGCTAAAGAACTACAAATCCTAAAAACACATTTGGGATGGAAATGAGCACGGATCTCCTCGAAATCCAGCAAAACATCTTCTCAGGAAAGTGGAGGTTTTTAAAACAGGAAAGGGGGGAAAGGGTGGAATGGGATGTTCAAAATGCTCAGGTGTCCACAAACTTGATAGGAACCCATGATGAAAAAGAAAATGGGCCTGAATGGAATGAAAATGCGACCAGGATCTAATGTTGAATACAGAAGCTGATAATAAGTTAAAAAAAAAAACACACACACACACACACACACACACACACACACACACACACACAATATTTCACTCGTCGAAACACTGTGCGATGCTCCACGTTATTCCTCGAGAGCATCTTTCCAGGCATGCTTTTGAGGAACATCCCGGTTCTTCGCGTGACCGTTCCAGGGTTTTAATGTGAGACGAGAAATAAAGTCGGAGGTTCGTTGACTGTGTAGCAGCACGTTTTATTAACAGGGAGTGCAAAAGGGTGCTTGAGTTGTATAAACACACAAATGCATTGGGGAACTAAACAAACTCACAAACAGAAATGGGTCAAAAATTGTACTGGTTTGCTGGAAAAGTTTTTTTTTTTTTTTTTTTTTGGAATGAATAGATGTAGGCGAAAAGCAAAAAAAAAAAAATACAATAAATCCTAAAATGTCACTAGGCGTGTTATTATTATTATTAGGCGGAAAAAAAGTACCCAAGAGTCTTGCGGAAACATTGCACAGAAACACAAAGGGGTGTTTGTGTAGAATCGGTGGACCAGCCATTACTATTCCCTCGTTTGTTTCGATTTCTTTTTGTCCATGACGACGATCTTCTTATAAAAAAATAGTATGCGGCGTAATAATGGATCCTATTTACAGTTCATTTACAAAATAAATTTAACTTTGTATAAAATGTATTTATATATAATCAATATCTGTGTTTTTTCTTTTGTACAAAGGATACACTTTTTTTTTGGACACACACACACACACACACACACACACACATACAAACTATCCACTTTACAAGCCACACACACACACACACACACACACACACACACACACACACTATTCCTCATGTTTACCTTTTACATTCGAAACCAGCGTGCACGAGAAGCGTGCGAGCCGAGGTAGAACTGAATTTCGGTCCTCCTTGTTAAATAAACGGAGTGTGGTGCGGTCTGTGTTCTCTATGAACACGCTTGCGAGCTCGAGCGACCTTCCGATGTCCTGCTGCCGTTGAACGACAGCTCGAACCTGCCGCTGTCCGAGTCCGCTTTCGGCGTCTGGGGAAGAGAACGGGAGCAGAAGTCGTCCTCGTGCTCCGAGTCGTAATCCAGGGCGGTGTAGAGGCTTTCGTGGAGCGTCAGTCCTCTGTGAGAAGACGGAGTGCACAGGTTGGGGTAAAGCTCCTGCTGAGGTCGCCATGGGGCTTTACCAAAAGTACCTGATGAGTCAAACAGAAGCACAGGAACCGTCAGAGGAGAAAATCGGGTTATTGATTTGCGTGTAACTGCGCGGAATGTTTTTTTTTACACACCCATGTAGGAGGCAGAGGGCAGCTGTGACTGGAGACACTCTCCCCCGTCGTGCTGCACCATCACCCCAGAGCTCACGTGGTCATAAGGGTCAGAGGAAAGCGAAGGAGTGTATGTGTAATATTCTCTCTTTTTTAAACTGGGGAGTGATGGACTGTACGAATCTCTGCACGTACGTCTCTGATCTGCAGCGCAGCCTGGAGGGGAAACAGGACAGGATTAACACAAACACACTGCAGCTGGAACAGGAAGTTCCTGTTATAGAAGGTTCTCCTACCAATATGCCTCACCTATATACGTGTCCGTGGGCTCAGGACCATACATGTTGCCTCTCCTCAGCAGTGTGCTGATCGGCCCTTGGAAGTGGCAGAGCAGTGGGTCAATGGCCGCCTCCATGTCCGCTTCACTTCCTGTGTCCAGCTGACACACGCCTGCGGGTAACGTAAAAACCGGTGTTACAAAACCATCGCTGAATTTAGCGCGTTTCGAGCCAGCCTGCCATGACCTGAGATAGACGAGGCTTTCCTCAGAAGTGTGTCCTTCAAATCTTCCTGGATTCTCTCCTGTGCATTGGTATGGCCACTGGGCTTTACCGTAACTCAATGGACGGATGAACCATGTCTTATATTTTACAGATATCTACTCTGAATTCAGTACATCTGATCTTTATTTATTTATTTACTTAAAGAGCCGACCCACAGACATGTGTGGCACAAATTCCCCAGGTGCTTCACCTTTCATGTCCTTGTGCTGCAGGTAGAATCCCCCCATGGAAGAGCTCATGTACTGGTAATTGCTGCCGCTCTCAGAGGGCACGTAGCCGTCCTGACGCTCTGCCAGAGTTCCCTGAGAGGACAGATAGCTGGGAATGTCTGACGGAAGATTGGTCTCGTCTGCAGAGGGGCAAAAAGGACAGATTTGTAAACAACAACAACAACAACAACAACACAACAGTATGAAGCTGCGTGCGCGAGTTAGAACTAACCGGTGTTGGTGACGCTGCAGTCCTCGTTGCGTCGGCGTGTGTGGTAGATGATGACCACCCACACGAGTGACGTGCCCACCACGCAGCACACTACAGCGATGATGACGATGCCCACAGTGGTCCAGCCGTCCTCGTCTGACCCGCTGCCGCCCGGCCCCAGCGCCCCCGTGCCCGCCTGGTTGGACTCACAGTTAGGGTTTGGCAGGACAGACAGGCGCACGTTCCCCCGCTCTGTGCCCAGCGGGTTCGACATCTCACAGGTATACGTGCCAGCGTCCGCCTCTGCTGCGTCCACGATGATCAGAAGCTGGTTTCCAGCGGCGAAAAAGTGGCGCTCGGTCAGCGCTAGTGGCCCGTCGTCTTTGGTCCAGTTTAGGCGTGGTGGAGGGCTTCCTCCTGCGATGCACTGCAGCACCGCCGTCTCGCCCCTCGCCACGGTGCGGTCCGTCAAGGGGCGCAGGAACGAGGGCATTTCTGACAAACCAATAGAGCAGTTTGTGATGGACGTTCGACATCGAATACAAATATATCTCCAAATATTCTATATTGTAGGGTGGTGATGTTCAAAAACACAATCGGTCAGGAATGAATCTATATAGATATAAAAATTACAAAGTTATTAAATATTAAAAATGTATTAAACAAAATATTAAATAAATTGTGCCATATTAAGTCGCTGATTTAAATCTGGAGCTGTGAGCTCGGCTTTGGCACAAGTTCTCGGCACGAAAGAAAGAAGGTCAGGCTCCTGTTATTTACGGTGTTCTGAAGCCAGCGTTCAAACAGAGACATGAAATAGGAGCTTCAAAAATTAGACACACTCCCGAAATCGAACATTCGTTTCTCCTCTGTGGCAAGAATGAAGAAAGTCTGGAGAACTGGGTGGTGAATCAGCAAATGGTTTTCGTTCTATTTGTTTCGTCATCGAGACGTTCGCTTAAGTTCGTTACAAAAAGCTTCTGCGTTTCTCACCTAGCACAGTTAATGTAGCGTTAGCCGAAATGGCTCCGGCTGTATTCTGGGCGGTGCAACTGTACACCCCGATATCCTCCGTTTTCACTTTCACGATGAAGAAGACGGCGTCGCTGGGCATCACGTGCATCCGCCGCTCTCTCGCAGCCGGAAAGTCGGTGCCTCCGTCTTTCTGCCACGCAATCTGAGGGGCCGGGTGTCCGGTAGCGGCGCACTCGAGACGGGCTGTAGCTCCGACACGGACCGTCAGATCCATAGGAATTTTATTAAAGGACGGCAGCACTGGAGAGGACGGGGATATTAAGATGTCAGTCGATGCACAAGATTCAATACTTAGAAAATTCACTTTCATCTCATCCCTGAGAACACAAACGATATGGACAAAAGTATGCGGACACGTGAACGTAATAACCGTACGTGCTTTTGAGCATCCTGTTCCCATTCCACGTTTAATCTCCGTTTGTTCCTACACATTTTTCATTTAACATCTAAAAGTATGATTTTGAATTCCACTGTGTGTTAGGATACGATCTCGGATGCATGTTATTATATCACCAAATAATTGCCGGAAGGTTGTAGCGAGGGAATGACGCGGGTCGGAGCGCTTTGCTCCTGTGCAGTACAGGGACGCAAACCTTTTCAGATGTTTTTTTCAGACGAGAACGCCGCTTTCAAATCTATCCGGAATATTGGCGATGTAGCTTTTTTTTTTATAACCACCCCCCCATACTAATCCAGACCTGGCAAACATGCCAATCAAATTCCATACTTTTCCCAAAATACGTAGGAGCCCTGTGTTATAATAAACTCCATTTCTTTGGGAAGATGTTCATCCTGTACAATTGGGTGCAACTTGTATGGGAATTTTTTAAAAGGAATAACTAGATACGTCCGTCCCGATACAATTGTCCATATCATGTACACACACACATTAGCTTATGCACAGAAACTGCAGCATCACTCACTGTGGACCGTAAGTTTGGCCTTTAGGGAATAGGTGGAGCCGAAGTGGTTGGAGATGACGCACTGGTATTTGCCCTCGGTGGAAGATTCCACATGGCGCAGCTGCAGCGTGGTCGTGTACTCGGTAACCTGGGTCCCATCGCCCGCTTGCGCCCGGAGATGAGCCTGGTTGTGAATCTCTGCGTTGTTCAGCACCTCGTTGTCTTTCTTCCAAGCGAAGGTCATTGGCGAGTCGCTGGAGCTGGCTGCCGAGCAGACGAACGTCACGTTGGTACCTTTGATGGCTGACTGCGTCTCGGGCTGCACCGTGATTTGCGGTTTGGGGAAATCAGCTGTTCAAAGACGAATTGAGATCGATAATGAGGAACAGTTAAATAAGCTGCTTGGAGAAATTCATTACGAACGTTTTTCCGTTATGATTTTTTTTTTTTTTCCTCCATGAGAAAAAAAAGACCTCGTGCCCGATCAGGTAAAAACATGTGCTGGAAAATGTGCACCGACTCACCACACACAAATTCGTCCTGGCTGACCGCAAAGGCGCTCTTGGCCTTCAGTGGCTGTGGATGGGCACAGCTGGCATTTCCAAAGAAGAGGAAGGCGTTTTCTGCCACCCACAGCGGAAACCACTTCAGCTGGCAGTCGCAGAGCAGACTCGACGTATTCAGGTGCCTGGTGGAAAACGAGATGGAAAGAATAAACCAGTGTCAGTGACACGTATCTTCTGGAATGAAGCGACGTGAAATGATATGCAGTCATCGTTCTTACAGTTCTTCTAGTTTCTTCATCTGGGAGAAAGAGTTTCCTTGAACCGACATGATGGCATTGTTGCTGAGGTCACTGAGATGAAATAAAATGATCAAGTGTTACGAAAACACAACGCAGAACAGATAGAAGTGATTCATGTAGATGGATGCGAGTACTCACAGGCGCTCCAGCACGTCTAGACCGGTGAAGGACTTCTTGGTAACTGATCGAATCCGATTCCCTTGAAGAAACCTGAAAGCACGGCGAGTCAGCGAGTCAGAAAAACAAGGAATTATTTTGACACCAAGACGTTTGAGAACAGCACGAGGGACTCACAGACTCCGCAGACTGTTCAGGGCAGAGAACGGTCCGTTCATGTCCTCGATGGTCCAGGAGATCTCGTTATATCTCAGATCCCTTTAAAAACACAACACGGAATGTTACATGATTGAGTGGTGACCCTCGCTGCAGGTTCACAGATACTCTCCGTCCTCCAACTTTCACATCCATTATCCTTTATGTATTTACCTGCTGCAGGAGAAGCGACTCCTGTTTCGCCCCAAAGCCCTCCCCGGGACCGTGTTTAACTACATTTAAATAGCTAGTTTCCTCCCTTGCAAGCCTGGTTACAAATGAGTGGGTTGAGGGGGGTGGGGGGGGGTTGGCTGAGTGAACACACATGTGCAAGTATGCACACACACTCTTCATCCTCCGTTACCATTTGATTCTGTTTAAAAAAAGCCCAGAGAAGGGAGGAGAAGGAAGTGGGGGGAGGTATTGAGTTTTGCTAAATAAAATGAACAGCATAGAAATGTAGTGGAGTAGCAAAGCTCATGAGATACTGCAAAGTCGGCTGGATATTAATTCCTGCCCAGAAAGTGTCTAGATTTTGGCTAAACACTTGATGAAATCAACGGTTTGGTTTCTGATCTCTTGTACTCACAGCGTGTGCAGACGGGTGAGGTCTCGGAACGCTCCATCGGCGATGAAGCTGACCTGGTTGTAGCCCACAGAGAGCTGCTTGAGTTCGCCCAGGCGCATGAAGCTGCCCTCCTCGAGGCGCACCAGCAGATTAGAGCTGAGGTCACTGAGATACACACAAAAATACTCAGCAGGTCAGACTTTTTTTTTTTGCACTTGTTTCATCGCAGTTAATATTATTAGAGTTTTATCTTTTTTTTTTAATTGATAATAAATCTTGAATCTGGAAAAGTGGAGTGTCCCGTATTCCACGGGTTTTGTTCGTATTTATTCTCACAGAACGACGGATGCGTACACATGCTAACGTTGACATTGTGTTTGACATCACAAATATTTTTCGAATGAAAGTTTAAATTTTACTGAGAAAAAACGGCGAATTCTCCCTCTTTCCGGATCAGAGTTCAGAAAAAAGTGAGCAAGGAGAGAGAGAGAGAGAAACGTGGCACCTACAGCTCAGCGAGGTTCTGACAGGGCTCCCAGGGGTCGGCTTTGATGCGGGTGACGGCGTTGTGAGCGAGATGAAGCTGCTGCAGGGACGACAGGCCGTACAGCCAACCCTTACTGACTTCGGTCAGATTGTTGTACTCCATCTGCCTGCTCACACACACACACACACACAAATCAGTGACCATCACATGACCACGCACCTTTGATCTATCCGTGTCACATGACACGACGTCCCACATCGTGAGAGTTATTACGCAGTGATTATTAAAGTGCACTCACAGGACTTCCAATTTACTGAGGCCCCAAAACGCCCCGTCCAGCAGGCGTATGATGCCGTTCCTCTGCATGTTTAAAGAGCGCAGCGAGTGAAGGCCGTTGAAGGTCAAGCTTTTGATGCGTCTCAGCCGGTTCCTGCTCAGGTCTCTGCCAACACGCAGGAAGTACAAAGTTGAGCAAAGATGCAGCAGAGATCTTTCACACGTGTAATAAGCGCTGGGCTACTTACAGGTGCTGAAGGTTGTCCAGCTGGAAGGTCTTGGCAGGAATGGAGTTCAGACGGTTCCTGTTCAGTCTCAAGACCAGGAGGGTGTCTGAGAGGTTTTTGAAGCAGTCCGGCTCCAACAGCGAGATGCGGTTGTTATTCATGTACCTGAGCAAAACAGAGATATAAAACTTCACTGAGCATCTGGAGTAGGACACGTGCTGGAATTGCGGTTTCCGTGCAGCATGCCGTCTCGCATGCGAAAACAAACGCCACACGTCATCAGTAATTCGCCTCTAGAGGCCGCTCTCGTAAAGACAGCGGACCGGAAGCCGGAAAAACTATTGGTATGGATTTTTACATAGCAAGTGCACAACCTACTTAAAACCTACTCGACTCCATGCCACGTCCATGTGGTCACATGATTAGTGTTCGGCTGCTAAATGAGTTTGGGTGATTAGAAAAACTTCATCCGTGTGTGTGTGTGTGTGTGTGCGTGTGTGTGTGTGTGTGTGACACTCACAGGTTTTTCAGAGGGAGAGACGGGAATCCCTTCACGTCCACCAGGTTGTTGTTGCTGAGGTCCAGGGTCTCCAGGGCAGACAGTGGTCTGAGCTGCTCTGCTGATATGCTGGAGATCTTGTTATTAGCTCTGTTAAAAAAACAAAAACAAAAAAAAACCGTTTTCAGAGGTGGATCACACGAGCCAGATTATTATGCCCTTAGTCATGATCTGGGAGAACGCCATGGGTTTCTCTCTGTGTGTGTGTGTGTGTGTGTGTGACCCTGAATTCCATGCAACAGGTCAAAACAGCTGAAAGTCGGAGTGGCATGTTATTTTGTTTACAAGGTAATTACTTACAAAGTATTTAAAAAACTGCCAATTACTTGCTCGATGAATAGCATTCCGTCAGTGAAAGCATGCCACGGCTGAGACTGGCAATTTCCTGGCCTGCACGCCTCCTAAATTGCAGTGCAGGAACTGCCTGTGTCCTAAACAGAGACTGTACAGTGCTGCCTTTGTCTATGAATATGTGTTAATCCATCCATCCATCTAGATCTCAATCCATCTTATCCATATTATATATGTACAGTGTTCATACACGTGTGTGTGGTTCTTCTCCAAAGTATTACCACCCACTTGTACAGAACATCTTTGGATGCAGGGACATGAGATTTGTTCCTTCATTAGAACTTGGAGACCCAAATCCTGTTCCAGACAATGCTCCTGTGCACAAAGCCAGCTCCATGAGCATCTGGCTCAGAGCGGAAGATCTCATGTGAGAGGGCTATTGACCTTATTGAACATCCTTTGGGATGATTTTTCATGCTGCCTGCACCCCAGGCCTCCTCACCTCATCTACATCGCTTTACTAACGCCCCCTGTGGACGAACGAGCACAAATCTCTCCGCTGATCTTGTAGAAGGTTGCCCCAGAGGAGCGGAGGTTCGTTATCGCACAATGTGGATGTGAATGTGGAACGAGGGGGTCATGGTGTGATCTATATTTAGTGTAGGAGCAGGGGGTGGAATGGGATGTTCAAAAAGTCCAAACTTTTGCTCTAATATATATTTATATATACAAATATATATAAAAGACACAGTTAAGGGAGAACACCTGTGTTGAGACTCGGTCTACCTGCTCCATATTCAGTTCTCCATATTCAGTACAGGCCATGACTCAGCTCTCTTTCCACTGCAGCCATCCACCCCTACACCGTCTCTTCTTCTCGAAAAGAACGAAGAAAAAAAAAAAAAAGAAAAGAAAAAGAATCCCCTGGCTGTCAGCAGCAGAGAGCCACCCAGTGAAAGAGCTACAAGCCGGCCTTTTGTGTGCAGATTTGCACAGGGCTTTTGCACGCACCACAATCACACCACCTGCGGCTCCGTTTTCACCATCCACACGAGCTGCTGACCAGCATCTTGAATTTCCAGTTTTTTCTTTTTTCAATGGCCAGAGAGAGGCAACAAAAAGAGAACGAGAGAGAGAGAGAGAGAGAGAGAGAGAGAGAGAGGGAGAGGAGGAAGAAACCAACGAGTGGTGCGGAAAACAAAACAAAAAGTCCAGGTTTTGTAAATGGAATCGCCTTGTTTAGGAAAAAGATCACCAGGGAACAGATGTGACGCGGTGAAAACATCTACGGTAAGCAGGAGAAGATCTCCAGAATATGTTAACGTGGTCAATATCATGGAGCGGATTGGGTTAGGTCTTTATTTCTCTCTCGGACACCAACGCGGGTGCCTACAGATGTGTGCAAGCGAATTCCAGACCGCCTTATCTCTTAATCTCCTGCCCCTTCAGGCTGGGACACACACACACACACACACACACACACACACACACACACAAGCACCACATTGTGCCTCGGAAAACACACACTTCTAATTTGTTCGGCCAATTTTTTGCCTAATAAGCTCGTTATACATCATTACTCGAATGGTTTCAGGCTGTGGCCCGGCAGCCCGAGCTACCTCTCACACGTCAAAGGGTTTTTTTTTCAGCGTTCGAACTACTCTGCGTGGCCAAAAGTATCGGGACACCCGGCTTTTCCATCTGCCAGATGTGGTTCTTCCACGAACTAGGATGTGAATGTAGCAGCATAAAACTTTCCCTTCACTTTAAGTAGAAAACTCAAACCTGTTCTGTGCCTCAAAAAAAAAAACATTTTCTTAATCAAAAACACACACACACACACACACACACACGCGCGCGCACTCAAACACACGAGAACCAAGTGTATTTAAAACATCTCTGTATGAAGCACAATTTCAGCATACTTTCCCAATGAAGTCAGGATCGAGTCTGCGAAAAGAAATAATACCACAACCCTGACTGCGGATCCTTCCTGAGCTCCCCTGCACTTTTTCACTCGTTCTCCTAGTTTTTCACCTCCCCTTCTCTCTGTGGGTTGGGGGGTGGGGGTGGGGGGGTGTATGGGGGTAGGAGGGAGGTTTGGGGTGGGAAGATGGAACGCTGGAGTATCGAATGGCACTCGGCTCTTGTTTAAACAGTGAAGCAGACACGGCGGCAGCTCCCATCGACTCGACTGACCCAGAAGCCCGGAGAATAACAAACGGCGAGAACTCGGCAGCTGGGAACAATTCCCTCGCCGGCGTTTTTGATCAAATTGAACCATTTGCGTGGAATTTTGTTTGGACGGCGTCGCTATATTCTGTTGGCGGTATTTGAATACAAATCCCGTAGCTGTAACACGGTATTTCAAAACGCAAGAAGGTGATAAAGAACTTGGGATGTATCCTGAGTGAAACGGACTCTTCCTTATGGCCCCGCCCCTTTTACAGAAAAATAAAGCATTGGCAATTTTTTTTATAAATGAATCCGTTTTAAATTCAGGTTCCAGATGTTTATTCATGAACTCGGTAAAAAGGTTCAGAGCTGCGAGTTTCTGTTTTTCAGTTTTCAGTGATAAAATCTGTTCACGAGCAGGTAATCTCACCGAGATCTCACTGAGTCTCACCTGCGAAACACACACACACACATTCACACAGCACAACGGCCTCACCTACACTCACTGTAAATACTAACAACAACAACAATCATAATGATGTGCTGTAAGAACGTCCTTCTACACTCTAAACATTACTTACAGAGAAAGAGAGAGAGAGAGAGAGATATTAATACGGAGATAAATAGGAAAACGCGAGAAACAGGGAGAGGATTAGACAAAGAGAAAGACAGAAAGAGAGACAGAGAGAGGGATAGATACAAAAAAGAGAAAGATACATACAGAAACAGAAACATAGATGGAGAGATAGACAGACACGGAAACAGAGAGAAAGAGAGACAGTGAGAGGGATAGACAGACAGATATAGAAACAAAAAAGAGAGAAGACAGATAGAGAGATAAATAAAGAGAGACAGAGAAAAAGAGAGAAATGGAGAGAGAGAGAGAAGAGAGGAGTGTGGATGTGACATGCCATGTTCAGGGCAGAGAGTTGAAGTTTGTGGGTTATTGTTAGCTGAAACGTGCGTGTGTGTGTGTGTGTGTGTGTGTGTGTGTGTGTGTTGTAAATAAACGACGCTCATTGTCGCGTGAAGAAAGTCTGAAGCTGGAGTTTCATCGTGGACTTATTTTCCCTTCTTTCATTTCTCCTCCTGCCTCACAGTCGAGCGCTTACACTCGGTTTCCTCCTGCCTCACAGCAGTCACGCTTCTTATTACAGGCGCCACTGCAGACCGAGTCATCACACGCCTCTGCCAACTTCTGTTCTCCTTCCAGGAGCAAATACCCCACACACACACACACACACACACACACACACACACACACACACACACCTACTCGAAGGGAGAAAAGCGCAAATAGATCCTTAAAATCAACCATGTTGATCAGACGTGTTTGGGGTGGGGGGTGGGGTCTTACAGCAGCTGGATGATGTCACAACACCTGGATGGAAAAATGAAATGCTTGCGAGGTGGATTGGTTTGAAAAACCTTGAGTGTAGTAAATCCTGAGCACACACACACACACACACACACACACACACACACGAGCCAGCGAGGCAGTTTCCCTTCACACCTGCACTGTGTGTGTGTGTGTGTGTGTGTGTGTGTGTGTATAAAGCAGATCTGCACGAGTCTGCACATGAACGGCCCTCGGCAGCTCTTCGTGTCCCAACACGCTCACTCCGAGTCTGGGGAGGATCAGGATATCAAGCCTTTGGCTCACTCGTATCTGGTGTGTAATCTCTCACTCGATCTGCACCCCCCCCCCCCCCCCCCCCCCCCCCCCCCCCCCCCCTCCAAAAAATATAAAAATACCAAACCCCAGCCCCTGGTGTGATGAGTTACTTTCTTCTGTTCTCTTCTAAACACAAAGCCTATTAAAAAAATGTGTAAAAAGTGTTTTGCGGCCACATAGATAGATGTCAGGATAGATGATGCACCTGCAACGGCGTCATGGCACGTCGAGTAGATCACGCCATCATTGAACACAGATGTACAGCAGGTGAAAGGTTGGTGGACTGATAAATAAATAAATAAATAAATAAATAAATCATACTCACAGATTGAGAGCGCTGATGTTTCCAGAATGAGGACCAAAATCCGGTACAGTCTCCAAGTCGTTGTTGTCCAGTTTTCTGCAGGGCGAGAACACGGGCGTGAGCACGAGGGAGAGGGAGAGGAGAAAAATAAAAGGTTAGATGGAGAGTGTTGCACTTACATTTCGGCGAGGTGCTGAACTCGGGGGAGAAGCAGTGCTTCAGGAATGCTCCGTATCTTGTTATGGCTCAGATCTCTGTGAAGAGAAGGCATTTCGTCAGAGACGCGCTCGGGGCACGGCACGGAGTTATCAGAATCACGCCGAACATTTTATATCAAAATCCGACAAACACTACACTGTAGGACCAAATCTGGAAAACCGATATCTCCGTTTTTTCCATAAACTGTTCCCACAAAGTTGTAGACTAGAAAAATGCAAAACAACAACAACAAAAATAAATATATAATAAATATATAATAGCGCTCTCCGTGCAGCGCGTTGTCTCTCTGGCGCCTCTAGAGGCCGCTCTCGTAAAGACCCGAAGCCAGAAAAACTATTCGTATGGATTGTTGATGGCAGTTTAAGCTATAAATAATCAGTGCTGAATAATGAACTCGTGACGTGCTGCGCCTCGGGGAGGACCAGTGTGAGGCGACGTGACGTGAGGCGAGCAGAAATCGGCACTCAGGAAAGCTGCTGTTGGAGTTTCCCCTGACTTTGCGCTCGAGCTCCACTGCGGTGCCATCTGGTCTCGATCAGCGCCGGTTTAGAGCAGGGGGAAAAGTAACAGCTCCTAATCTGTTCGCAACGCCGCGAGATCGAGCGCCGCCTTCCGTTTCCATCCCAGCATGCACGTTGTTTTTCCTCCCCAGTTCTCCTACAGTTTCTTTTTTTGATGATAAAACCAACACAGCAGGCGACTCAACGTTCTCGAATCATCAGCTGTTCCTGTGCGAGTCCTGCAGCATGGTGTCCACTCGAGGCCGCTTCAGACTGAGTGCTGAAGCGCACCGATAGCGTTAGATAACGCGGTGTGTTTATCGCAGCTGCACTTCCTCTGTAAATCCGTGTCAGAAGTGGATCAGATAAGGACCCTGCTGTGTGTACACTTCCACTTCGGACCAGCGAGTAGATGCTGCTGTGACGAGTGAAAAGGAGAAGAAAAAAAGCCAGATATCCAGGGAAAAATGTAATGCTACTGCCTCCAAAACCAGCCACATGAAGATACGCTTCAAATAGGTTGGAGTGGAAGATCTCCTGCCATTGAGCTGTGCTTCCCTCACCTACATCAATGCCAATACCATCTACTGGAACTGAACCTCAAGCCCTCAGCGTATCAAGACTTCACAAACACCCATCATTTACTCTCTACATTTTTCATCAGGAACTTCAGGGAATTTTTTGAGGGAATCGAGGCCTCGTCCCTCACCAACCCCCCACCCTCTGCCTGTGAAAGTTACACAATCAGATCCACTTCGAGAAGCTCCTTAATAACGTCACTGGTTGGATTTAGGTGTTAATCCAGCAGAAATAATGGGCTGCAGGGGAAACAAAGGGCTCGGGCACTCGGGGGGCTTTACAACGTGCAGGAGAACCATTCAGTAATTAGCATGGAGCAGCACAAAGAACTCCATTCCCCCTACAGCTACGACTAGTGTGTGTGTGTGTGTGTGTGTGTGTGTGTGTGTGTGTGTGTGTGTGTGTGTGTGTGTGTGTGTGTGTTTCCCTTTGGCACAAAAGGAGAAGGAGGTCTGTGGTGGGAGAAACTTTCCACACTTCTTACACTGTGATGCCAAACAGTGAAAGAGTTCAAGAAAGAAAGACAGAAGAAACGACTGAACAGAAAAGAAGGAAGACAGGAAAAGAGAAAGAAGAAAAGAAAGAACCAATAAAGGAAAATACAAACAAATAGTAGGAAGAGATAAAGAATGAAAAAAAAGAAAGAAAGAAAGAAAGAACAAACTAATGAAGAAAGAAATGGAAGGAGAAAAAGAAAGAATAAAACAAAACAAATGGGGGGAAAAGGAAGGAAAGAATTACAGATAGAACAAACAAATGAACAGAAGGAAGGAGGAAAAGAAAAATAACCGATGAAGGAAGATACAATAAAGAATAAAAAACATACAAATGGTAGGGAGAGAGGAGGAAAGAAAAACAAAGAAAGAAATGGAAGGAGAGAAAGAAAGAATAAAACAAAAATGATGGGGGGGGGGAGAAAAGAATTACAGACCGAACAGAGGAAAGGAAGAAAAGAAAAAAGAAGGAAAGAAAGAGAGAACCAATGAAGGAAGATACAAAAAAAGAAAAACAAAAATGGTAGGAAGAAAGACAAGAAAGATAGAACAAACTAATAAAGAATGAACAGAAGGAACAAATGAACAGAAGGAAGGAAAAGAAAAAAGACAGAAAAACAAAAATGGAAAGATGGAGGGAAGAAAGAATGACAGACGGAACAAATGGATGAACCAAAGGAAGGAAAGAAAGAAAGATCAGACTAAAGTGTGGGTTCTTTAGAGAAATTTGAAGGACAGTTTCCTCCTCCATCAGAAGATGTGGGTTTTGGTTGAGCAGTGAGAGAAGAAAGGACGGTTCCTCTGTGTGAAAGTGTCAGACATGGTGGAGGAAGTGTGAAGGTCTGGTGCACAGAGTGAGTAGAACAAAAACTCCTCCTACACCACGTTACAGCACCACGCAATGCACCCTGATATCCACCAAGCTGCTCAGGGATTCATCCCACAGCAGGATAAAGAACATACTGTAAAAGAGAAGATCGAGACGGTAGGATTCAAAGCCTGGAACGAGAAGCACGGTCTCACACACTCGGACCCGATGAAGCAGGTTTGGAATGAACTGGACAGAAAGCAAAGGAACCTGCAAGTGAGGGAAACATCTGAGGGAACTTCTGTGACAGTGTTGGGAAGAACTTTCTGAACTTTTTTCTTTATTTATTTTATGCTTGACTGTCAGAAAACACGGAAGTGTGTGTGTGTGTGTGTGTGTGTGTGTGTGTTATATCAAAACAAAAAACACACACAAGCTTTCTTCCACCAGCACAACAAACACACATTCATTTCAGCTGTTCTTCAAGCAGAACCAAATCCAAAGATCAAAATGACCCCTTTCATAAGGTATATATTCTTCAGGCCT
>MU551644.1:661904-699292 GCA_024362625.1 Silurus asotus
GAGCCCTCCCCCTCACACAGAGATTAACCACACACACACACCCACACACACACACACACACACACACACACACACACACACGGTAATATCAGTAATGGATATCTTCAGGGTTCTGGGAATTATTAAACAGCTTTCATTTTTGTATGAAGAGCTTGGTGGTGCTCCAGGTGGAGGTCCAGGGTGTGCCAACGGAGCACAGATGATCCACAGTTGATGCAATATGAACAATGTGAATTTTTTTAAGGTTTTAGGATCATGCATATATATATATATATAAAAAAAAAGACTTATGGGAATTTGTGTGGCGATACGAGTCTCCAAATAATTATAAGTATACGGAAGTCTGTGATGATGCCTTCAGAACATGCAGAATACACAAAAAATGTACAGATCACGAGAAAACGGCGTTCGTTAGCTGCATGAACATATTTAATCCAACTCCAACTATATATATATATCTGGGTTGGAGTGGAAGATCTTGAGTTGCCTGCTATTAACCTATAAACCCTACTGAGCACCTTTGTGATGGATGGGAACATTGACTGCACCACAGGTCTCCCCACCTTCTCACCTACATCAGCTAATACCTTTGTTGAACGTAACTCCAAAATCTAGTGGAACATCTAGTTAAAGAACAGCACATTTTGCAAACAATATATTGCAGAGGAGGAACATGGGGTAGGAGTCAGTAGGAGAACGCTGAGGATGGAGACACCAGGAAGGAGGATAAGAGGAAGACCAAGGAGAAGGTTTATGGATGTGGTGAGAGAAGACATGCAGGTAGTTGGTGTGAAAGAGGCAGATGTAGTCAATATCCATGTAGATGTAGTCAATATCCAATGACTATTTAAATCCACAGATCTGGATCGTAGGTCCTGAAGACCTGTATTGAGGTTCGTGATGACCTCAGGATACCAATCACATTTCTGACCATGCGACACGTAACGGCTTAAACGTAACGTAATGAAAATTAGGAACATCATCCCAAAGCAACTCATGAACAAGAACGTGACGTCATGAGAACGAAACCTTGAAAGACGAACAAAAAGGGAACACGTCCTCATCCTCTGATATTCATTTATTTATTAAATAAAGCTCCCTCTAGTGGTCATTAACAGTTTAATCAGGGAGACTCCGTACAGGCCAAATCCTTCTCATGAGTTGAAAACCCAGGTATGTTTAAGCTCTTCTTGTGAAGAACATCTCAAACATCAGGATGGAGCAGGCAGGTCTAGAGAGCAGAATAGGACTTGATCTCAAGAGTGCGTGGAGTTTGATAGTGATACTACAAATGACACCAGAAGGTCATGCAGACATGATGAAGGTCTGGGATATAACGACCAAATCCACCATCAATAAACTGGAGTGGATGTGTGAGAATGGGGGGAAATTAAACCTTTTACAGAACAGAAGCCTGTCTCTTTACATGGGGAATACGAGTGATCTGTTTTAAATCTACTCAGCCTGACATGAAGAGCTTCAAAGCCTCCTTCTGAAGCCCTCGTTGCTCACAGTTACTCTAATGAAGAACACGGTGAGCGTGGCGTTCGAGAGAAAACGGCGTGGCGTGGTTAATATTAAAACCGCAGCAAACATTCAGCCAATTTGTAAAGTCATATCTTTAGAGCTGAAGGTTATTGTTAAGGAACACAGAAGAAAACACACACTACTACACATTTCCCCGGTGGTTAGATGAGATTACAAATACCTGAGTGTGTCGTTTATCTTTTATACCTGAGACTGAAAAAGCCTTCGCACAATAAACACTGAAAACTTGAACCTGAGAAAAAAGAAACATATTTTTCTCATGATTTATTTCATGTGATTGTTTACTTCTTTTCGAACCGAGTTCCTGATTGAGTTTTTTAGAGAAGCATGATGATCAGATCGATTCATGGACAGCTCCAGAACACAGTAAAATTATAGGCAACAAAGATCTTCACCAGCTTTCATATGACACCAGATGCTCGAGAAAGTTGCTGCAGGACACGCCCCCTTTAAAAAAAAAATTCGTTAAAATGACCCTCAGCTGCTCAAATGTTCCAGTCTGTAGTTTTCCACCAGTATCTTGAACCATGACCTTAATGCATCATTTCACCCGTGTCACATGGTCCCACTTGAGTTGCTACTTGTTATTTGTTACTTCCTGGATTATTACTCGGGTTAAAGAAGTTTGTGAGCACCTGAGTATAAGATGTGAACATCCTATTCCATATTTTGTCCCCACAAGAGTGTTAGTAAAGTCAGGTAGTGATGTGGGGGGAGGAGGTGAGGAAGCCTGTGGTGCACATCAGCATCCACATTGATCCCAAAGGCCTTCCACGGCAAACCCGTGTCGTCAAACAGCTTCGAGCCTCTTTGTTGAAGTGAAGGGAAAATTCCATGGACAACAAAAAATCGAGGAAGAATCGCATATGGGATATGGGAAAAAATCGTCCCAATATTTTTGCCCATGTAACAAAATAGACCTGAATATGACCCGGGCTTCGTTAGCGACGCGTGAAGTCAAACTGTATTCAGACTTCATTAAAAATGTATGAAGCACTATTCAGTGAGAGCCGGCACCATTCCAAGCTCCGTGTTCGACCTTGATGGACCACAGACAGGAAAAATGTGTCAGGGAACAAAATGAGCGCTTTGGTTAAAACACTGCAATTATGACGAGTCATGTGTGTCCTGGGGAGTGTATGCAGCCATAGAGATTCTACAGAAAGATCATCGTTCACTTGATATCGCAGTCATCTGACCGGGTGCTGAGCGACAGGGCGTGTTTATTTTTGCCTCTGTTGGAGGTCCAGGTACAGTAAGTCCAGGTCCTGGTTGACCCAATGCTATTATATACAGCAGGTCAAGGATTTCCATCCATCTTTCATACAAATTGTTAAAAGTTGTCGACTATCGAATTACTTATTGTAACAATAATTTGTCAAAATCCTGATCTATGGAATTGTGTAACGTCTGTGAGAGTCACGTGAGAGATAACAGAACAAACGACTCGGACCGGACGAGTCGACACATGAAGCACTCGATTCTGTTTCCTGTATGTGAGATTTTTTTTCCTTCAGTAGAAAATTAACGAATCGCTCTTTGAGACGACTCGTTCTTTTGAGTCAAATTAAAGAATCGTTTAAAACGAACGAATCTTTTTCGTGAACGACTCATCACTAGTGTATGGTGTGTATAGTGTGGTATAGTGTGTGTGTGTCTTTGCGTGTGTGCTTTATGTCATGTACACTATTTGGGCAAAAGTTTGTGGACACCTGAGCATTATGTTTTGTTTGAACATGTCCCCTTTTGCTGCTATAATAACCTTGACTCTTCTGGGAAGATGTTTCTTCAAGATTTCTTGGAGATTTGTGTTCCCTCAGACACGTTAGTAAAGTCTGATGTAGGTGAGATGTGGAGCCAAAAGTTGTCTGAGCTTTATAGCAAGGTAGTGAAGTTCTATTCCGACCCATGTGAACCATATCTTCATGAAGCTGGCTTTGTGGACAGGAGCATGGTTTGGGTCTCCTAGTTCAAGTAAAGGAACACATGACCTACACATGGGATATAGAAACCTCAGATGTACCAATACTTGGTGTTCAAAAAGCATAAACCATCATTATTATGTTCAGGTTTCCACAATCTGTCTATAAAGTGTATATGAAGCAAATCTTTGTTACCTTGCTTTTCTCTATCTTCTAGGAGAAGACCAAGGTTTTACAATGTCGCCCCCTGCTGGAGCTCAAGCAGCACCTCCTCCGGATGGAGGCTGGGGCTGGGCTGTGGTTTGTGGTTCTTTCATCTCCATCGGTTTCTCCTACGCTTTCCCCAAAGCCACTACGGTGTTCTTCAAGGACATGCAGAAGATTTTCGGCGCAACCTACAGCCAAGTTGCTTGGATCTCCTCCATCATGCTGGCCGTCATGTATGCTGGAGGTAAAATGTGAAGGGAGAAGGTCCATTATCTATTGGAGATGGTTGATCAGTGCTCTTTTGGGGGATGTAGAACAGTGAAGGTGGTGGTGAACAGCAAAATCTGAGATCTTTATCCTGTTATAGTAGACGTTAGTAATTAGACAGTGGTATGTTTGATGCTCATTGGTTCAGCTTGAAGAACCGCATGGTGGGTTAAAAACGGGTTAAAAGACGTCCTGAGGTCGTTTCCAACTGAACCACATCAGATTCTGAACCTGCTCTTCTTTTACAAGAACCGTAACATTATACGCCCTTGAAAGCAGGGATCAAATCCTCCAGAGAAAATGTATGCTAATAAGTAGATTAGAAGGTCCTGATAGGAGAAATGGACTGTATGTGGGGCAGATGAAGTGAAGCAGAAGCACCTAACCTGATTTCATAGAGCACATGAATAGGTATTAACATATCTCAAGACGCTCCTCAGGGCAGGAGCATCGTTCTGCCTTATTCACACTGAAAGTGTGTAACTATACACGTGATACTCACATACCCAGGACAGTTCAGCTTGAATGTATTTTACACATATTTTATTTACATATGTATTCTATAGGACGTCTTCAGGTGTGTTAGCACCTTCACCCAAAACTGTTCCAGCGTAACAATGCCCCTGTGCACAAAACCAGCTCCCTGAGGTTGGAGTGGAAGATCTTGATTGGCTTCCTTACAAAGCTATAAACCCAATTGAACACCTTTAGGATTGAATTGGAATGTTGAATGCACCCCAGGCCTTTGCTTTTCCAGAAAAGTTATGGGAACCGAAATAGGTCAAAATGGCTCCAGATGGTAATTCCAACCAGTCAAATTCCAACCTGTGAAACCCTGCAATAAAAGCCTGGGTGTCTTGCTATCTAAATCTTACTACTCTGAACATTCTGTGGTGTGGAATTGACACATTCAAACAGTGACATGTCTCACAGCATGCTTTCAAACATAGACCAATGAATCTTTCTCTTTTCCTGGAACTTGCTAGCCTTCCATTCCTTCCAGAAGATAGAGGAGGCTTCATAAGCTAATGTCACTCCAGATTCTGAGATGTTCCAAAAAAATTCCCACCTCAATTGTCTTCTATTCCAGGTCCTATAAGCAGCATCCTCGTGAACACATACGGCAGCAGGCCGGTGATGATGGCAGGTGGATTGTTGTGTTCCATCAGCATGATCGCTGCGTCATTCTGCAACAGCGTCATGCAGCTGTACATCTGCATCGGAATGATCGGGGGTGAGTGGATGAACGTTGCATATATACGAGAATATTCCACACAACACCGAATTTATTTCAGCTCTATCTCCTCTCACCCTCCTGAAGGTTTCGGACTCGCATTCAACCTTCAGCCGGCTTTGACCATGATCGGGAAGTACTTTTTAAAAAAGCGCCCCATCGCTAACGGCTTGGCCATGGCAGGCAGCCCGGTCTTTTTGAGCACCCTGGCTCCATTAAACCAGTACCTCATCAACGCTTTCGGCTGGAGAGGCAGCTTCCTTATTCTCGGGGGGCTTTTGCTCAACTGCTGCGTAGCCGGATCCCTTATGAGGCCACTCCCCCAGCCTGCGACAACGAACAAGGCTAAAAACGAAGAAACGGTTCCAGGTACGAAGATGCCCAAGTCTTCAGCGTGGCAGACAGTCAACAAGTATCTTGACCTGTCACTTTTTAAACATCGGGGTTTCCTCATCTACCTGTCAGGAAACGTCATTATGTTTTTAGGCTTCTTCGCCCCCATCGTCTTCCTCTCCGCGTATGCAAAGGACAACAACGTGGATGAGTACTCGGCAGCCTTCCTGCTCTCCATCCTGGCTTTCGTGGACATGTTTGCTCGTCCGTTGATGGGCCTGTTGGCCAACACACGCTGGGTGCGACCGAAGATCCAGTACTTCTTCAGCTTTGCCGTCCTCTATAACGGCGTGTGCCACGTACTGTGCCCTCTGGCTCAGACCTACACGGGCATGGTGGTGTACGCTGTGTTTTTTGGGTTAGCGTTCGGCATGGTGAGCTCCGTGCTCTTTGAGACGCTCATGGACCTTGTAGGACCTCAGAGGTTCTCAAGCGCTGTGGGACTCACCACTATCATTGAGTGCTGCCCTGTGCTTATAGGACCACCTCTGGCAGGTAAGACCTGATATGCATCTTTTTAGTTATTGTTTTTCTTGCCAAAAGTATGTGGACATCTAATCGTTGATCATCTTGTTCCAAAACCAAAGTCATTCCACTAGAATTTGGGGCTGTAGGGATTTGTGATTATTCCGCGATGATGTCGTTTTTCCCATATGAGTTGATGGACTTTGGATCAGAAGGGCGTGGGTTCAAATCCCTTAACCCTCAATTGCTCAGTTGTAAGTCGCTCTGGATGTAAATGTAAGTGTTGCAATACTACACAATTTTATGGAATGAAATATTGAATATGTCTATGATCTGACTGCATCCCAAACCTTCTCACTTCACTAACACTCTTGTGTCTGGATGAAGCTCCACAAATCTCTACAAGTCTAGTAGAATTGGACTCAAGGTGGAATAGGATGGGATCTTATACTCAAACTTTTGTCCATATAGTCTATGTGTATTTCGATACAGTAATGTGATATATTTATCGTATTCAGTGCTGAGGAATAACGTCTCCTTCTCCCATTGTTGCTCTACAGGACGACTAGTGGATGTTACTAAGAACTACAAGTACATGTACATATGCTGCGGCTCGGTGGTGATCTTCGCCAGCATCTGGCTCTTCATCGGCAACTTCATCAACTACCGTCTGCTGGAAAAAGAGCGCCAGCAGGAGGCGTACAAGCAGGCGGAACTGGAAGAGCCTCAGGACAAGGCGTCTGAAGATGGAAAGGCGTCTGAGGAACTCTGTAGCAAAGGGGAAGATGTTGTGCAGAGAGAAACGAACATTTAGTTTTCCTCTGATGGACATCTGGGCTTCAGCTCACGCTTACGTCTGCAGCGGACACAGAGATCGAGGGGTGAAGAAACACACAACTGCCAAAGCAAAGCTGTGAGGCGACCGTTGGAACAGGACCATTAGAACAGGACCATTAGAACAGGACCATTAGAACAGGACCATTAGAACAGGACCATTAGAACAGCACCATTAGAACAGGGTTTAGACCCATTTTTAGACAGACGTCCACAAGTGTGAGGGTTGAACCAGTGTGCTTCGTCAGATTCTACCTGATTTAAAAGTAATTCTCTTAACGTTTCAGCTCAGGAACAGATTCCGAATCTTTCCACCGAATCCAGAAAAACGTCCAAAAATCGAAACATCTACCAGCGGTACACTCCGGTGGGCTGCGTGCCATATCTGCTGCTCTATAATCTGGAATCTGTGCAGCCCAAATAACAGGACTCACTGTAAATCATTATGCATGCTTCACTAACAAGGGCCTTATCACACTTCTGACCAAAATGTTGGGTCGATGTTGGTGGATCTCACATTCTGAACCTTCCCATGTTCTAAAACCTTTGCTGCAGTATATACAGGGAAGTGTTTTCGCTGGTATTCGAGTGCTATTTTTTTAATTAAGTCTGCAAAAGAATTTAAATATATATATAAATGAGGTATTGCCTTGCCTTAAATGTAAATAATTCAACTAACATCCCAAAGCCAGTATACACAGAGCTTCCGATATGACGTTTTTTTGACTATTTATTGACGTGGCATTACTAATCGACTTGATTATGAACGAATGTACCCACATTTATGAAGATTTCCAGCATATTTCAGGATATATATCAAATGTATCTGCCATTATTTCATATATTGTTCACACTGTAGTGAGATTTTCCGTACTTGAACGATATTCAGGACTTCTCTGCCTTTGGTTGAATGTAGAAACTTGCGTCTTTTAAAGTGTTAAAATGTTAGTCACACGTACGCTGTAGAGACTATATGGACAACAGATTGTCGACACCTGTTTTAGTGACTTTTCGGACATCCCATTCCATACCGAGGCTCCGTTTCCTCCACTCCAACCCATGTAGAGCAGATCTTCATGTTCATGGCTTTGTGATGCTGATCCAAAGACATCCAATACAACTGTTTGACTCCAACTTTAACAGTTTGGAAAAGAACCCCCAAGTCAGGTGTCCCAATACTTTTGTCCGTATAGTGAACGTCATTAAATTGTATAAACGAACAATCATTAAAAAAACGAAAGTGATGAAATACAACACAAAGAGTCTCCATTGGGTTTTTTTATGAATGAAAACTTGATTAGGAACTCAAAACACACTCAAAATTTCCAGATGTTCAAGATTCCAGTCAATGTTGAGATCCTGTTTAACCATAACTCAAAGATGTTCTACTGGATTCAATGTTTAGTGTCTGAGAAGGAAAGTGAAGAACCCTGCTTTGTGAAATGGTGCGTCATCATGCTGGAAAAAGTCGTTTGAAAATTGTGCCCATGAATGGATGAACATGCTCTTCAATAATACTCAGATATTCAATGCATTAAATGGATAAAGGGTGCTGAGAACACATCATCTTCACCACCTTGAGAACTTTTGAGGCATGTTGGGTCATGAATTCTTCCAGTATGTGCCAAATTCCGCCTCATCATTTGAAAGGAAGGATCGATCTCAGATAATGACGAGCAGAAATGCATCTCAGCATGCGTGATCCTTTAGACCTCGAGGTGGATGATCTACAGCTACATCAGGTTCCTCTCCTGTCAGCCGAGAACAAGAAGCCGAAGATATCACGAGCACAGCCTCAACTGGACAGAAGTGTCTGAATTCTTTTCATAGAAGTTTTAAACATATTTTTGGACATATATAAACACAAGATTTATTTAAAATTCATGTCAAATATAATTATTAAATAGCGAAATATCTAAAAAGACTAATTTATATCAAATGAATAAATATATTGTGAAACAGCTCCCCCTAGTGGTTAATATGGAAAAAATGGTATACGAGTTTCAATACTGAAAAATTGTGATACTGATATAAAAAAACAAACAATTTTTTGTTTGTCATTTTTCCATTAGTGCACAAAGACCAATAAATGAGTGATTTGTATCACCAGAACACAAAATTTCATCCTAGTGCATCCGAAAATGAACTTTGTGGGAACGTTTTTTTTTTGGAGAACCAAATATGTCTGTGAAGGCCAGGTGTCCACATACTTTTGTCCCAATGTGCAATTCAGTAGGTGTTTGTCTCATCTAATGGAAAGTTCAATTATTCACCAGTATTTTCAGGTCCACGCAGAATGGCGGTACCAGTAGCCGCAGCCCCTCTGGCCATGTATCAGGCGACGCTTTAATGAGGGGCTGAGGGTCATTTCTAAGCACAGAAAGCAGAGCAGGTCACATGACAACACTCAGAGCATGAATGTGAACGCTGACTGCACCCCAGGCCTCACCTACATCATCTTGTGTCTGAATGAGCACAAATCTCCTCAGATCTAGTGGAACATCTTCCCAGAACATTGGAGGTGTGTGTGTGTGTGTGTGTGTGTGTGTGTGCGTGTGTGTGTGTGTGTGTGTGCGTGTGTGTGTGTGTGTAGTTGCTATACACATAATATATTATATATGATATAATAATATGTAAAATGTAGTGTCGACTGTTAGTGTGCACACAAGCTACTTTTACAGTCGCTAGGGGGCGCTGTTCTCCTTGTGATCTTGGCAAAGAAGAACTCTCTCTAGAACCTCATAATCATATGATTCTAATATAATTATTTATTATTATTAATACAGTATTTAACAGATACATGTCAGGCATTTTAGAAAACATCTAACATTCCTAATATGCCACTGAATGCTAATAAGCTATGCTAATAATGCTAATAGTTTTCAACAATCCTAATTAGAGCCACTGTGGAAAACTGGGAATCCACAAACACCGGTGCTGTGGAATTAAGATTCCCGAACAGTGTCCCAGCATGAGCATGCTCCTGTACACAACGTGAGCTCCATGAAGACATGATTTGCAGCGTGATGGTTGGAGTGGAAGAACTCCTGCACAAAGCCCTGACCTCCTCAACTCCACTGAAAACCTGGGATGAACTGGAGCACTGACTATATCACCAGACCCCATGACCTTCTGATCATCAGTGTGCGACCTCACTGTGGCTGAAGGACCACTAATATAAGGAAGAGACTTTACAGATTGGTGGAGCTTCTTAAACACAAATGCTCTGAGGATAGTGTTGTTGTGAAGTAAAACAGCATCATGACCGTGTCATCTGAAGGTAACAGAAACTCAGGAGCTAAAGCTGATTATCTCTGCTTTGACCTGGCAACCTGGCAGTGTTTTGTCGAGATGAGAAGCAGAGAATTGGGTTCGCCCTCACAACAGGGCTGAGTCAGATTAGAGTCAGATAGCAGCAGGTTCCTGAGTTTTCTTATTCCATTGCAAAGTTTAAAAGTTATCTAGCCTTCTTGTTTTTGAAGATCCCGTTCCACATTTAGTCCAAATTTGCTGGTATTATAGTCACTATTCCTCTAAGAAAATGTTCCACTGGATGTGTAGATCTTTGTGCTCAGTGCACAGTGGGGTGCATTCTCCTGGTCCGGTTCGGGAGAGCAGGTCCTGGTGCAGCAGCAGTTACGGGGGTTTTAAACAGCAGGTGTTCCTGTTAATCATAACATGGAGTTTAAGATTTTTAAAACATCTTTATTTACTCAGGCCTGTTTTGCCTTGTGGATCAGTCTGGATTTCATCTAGATTCCTACCTTTGAATTAAGATAGTTGTCCTCTCTCCATGGCTAGAAGATCTTTACTTATATTCGCCAGCTGTAATGTACCTTCAGGTAGCCTGTAGTACTGCCGATGCACCATGATGTCGTGTCCTAAAAAAAGTCAGCAAGGTCATCCATTTCATGGTCTTTCAAATTAAGGATCTTGGACATAGTGGCCATGTGCATTCTCAGTGTAGTGCAGGAGAACGCTTCAGGGTGTTCTGCTCCACAGCTTCGAACAATCAGACGAATAATGTTTGATCATCTAAAGTGACTCAGTGCTTGTGGTCTTTTTTCACATCTTCAGCAAAGGGAAGAAGTTGCAGAGAGTTCCACTTTGCCTCACTCAAATTTCTGAGGGCCTGGGATAAGACACTCACTCCATTTGGTTTCGCAGATTTGTTTGAAGGCTTGCACATCGCTAAGGGTGTTCTTATCACCTGACATCATCACCTCACATTCAATAATGTTTGCCATCTTCTTGAGGTTGTGCCCAAGCTTCAGTGCTAAAGATGGTGTTTTGTAAGTCTCCTCATTCAAGCCAGCCACAATGTGAACTGCTTCCACCATCCGTTTTCTTCTTCAGCATCATGACCTTCACATTTGAATTAAGAGCTGAAGATGATTCTCCACTGTCATGTTTGTCAGATGTAGAAAACTGTCCAGTGTGTGCTTAATGAAGAGGATTCTTTGGTTCCACTGCTCACCAATGAACTAGAACCTTAAACCCGCAACCTTGTGGGAACCTGCGAATCTGTAAACCGACAACTTACCCACTGAGCTATCACTAAGAAAAAGACAAAGAGAAAGAAACAAAGCTTATAAACAAGTCTCTTTAATCAACAAATTGATTTACAGTTTAATGTCACAAAGTAGACAAACTTAGATTTCCAAAGAAAAAGAAAGATTTTACTTTGGCTAGGCCTGGGCTTGGACCCCCAACCTTGTGGGAACTTGCTGATCAGTAAACCAACACCTTACCAACTGAGCTACATCTTCTGACTTGTGGAACCAGTCAATAAACCTAATGAACCAACATGGCTTCTTTTCCACACTTCAACACCATGTGACTCATATTAAAAGTAGCCCAAACAAGTCTTTCAAAAAAGACAAAGAAAAAAACTTACAAAATCTTACAAACAGGTCTCTTTGAATAACAAATAGATTTACAGATTAATGTCACAAAGTAGACAAATGATTAGATTTCAAAAGAAAAAGAAAGATTTTACATCAGTTATGCCTGGGCTTGAACCGCCAACCTTGTGGGAACCTGCTGATCGATAAACTATTAGATTTTCAAAGAGAAATAATAATTTGATCATGGCTGGGCGTTTGCCACTTGTGTACAGTAAGCCCATGTAAAAATAAAGTACAAAAATATACAAATAAGTGCATTCCTCAGCCACAGCATCATGTCTCCGTACTGGGTCAGGCCACAGGACTTCATCCACATCACAGGCGACATTTTGTCTGGCCAGGCAACGGGGAAAAAACCCCTGGCATGCGGTATCCAGGCTTAACATGTCTCCACACCTCTGTCACCACAGGCAAGTCCCATGGCTTGCAGGAGATGTACCCTGGTGTACGGTTGGCTTTCATATACCTTCCACCGCCATGAGGAGAAGAATTCCTCAATGGGGTTTAGGAAAGGGGAGTACGGTGGAAGGCATAGATTGATAAAACCTTGGTTCATATTGAACCACTGTCTAACCTGGAGGGCTCTGTAAAAACTCACATCGTCCCAAACAACAACATAGATGAGATCCTGCTGCCCTACAGAGCATCTCACGTGTGACTGAGAAAAATGAGGAGCTGGTGAGTGTTGAAGGGCCCCAGGTTGGCATGATGGTGGACAACCCCATGATTGCTGATGGCAGCACATAATGTGACATGTACATGTATTCATGGGGTCTTTCCATTGCATCCAGTTGAAGAACCCTCTGTAGAAATAGATATAGTTTTGTAAGTGATATGGAGTGAGTCATCAACATCGAATGTGTCTGGATATACGCCAACCTGTGCATACTGGAATCTTTGCTCTTTGACTCTGTCTGAGTTGCGATCACAGGGCACTCTGTATAGCTGTTCTCATGCACAGTCTGTTGCGCTTGAGGACACGATCAACAGTAGAGAGGCTGACATTGAAGATACCCTCAAAATTCGACATGGGCCTCAATGATCTTCTGCTGAATTTCACTCAGATTAATGGCATTGTTCTCACGGACCATATCTCTTGGTGTGGGGAGAACATACCTGCACTCCCACCCCCATGTGGGAGGGCAGGTATGTTCTCCCCACACTAAGAGATATGGTCTGTGAGACGTCACTGTGCCGAAACTTGTATTTACTTACAGTATACTGAGGTACAGTATGTAGTCTGTTATACAGTAACTGCTGTCAACATTTACATACTGTATTATAATGTCAAAAAAACCTGTTCTCTTCTCTAAATCTTCAGATTATGGTGGACACAGTGAATCTACTGATGTTTGGTTGTACCCTTTGTCCAGCCTCCCTCATGCTCATACCATGGACAAGAACATGGTCAATCACAGCAGCTCTGATTTCAGCAGATATTACTGTTCTTTGTCTTCGCTGACCACCTCCACCTTCTCCCACACAAACTCTTCCTCTCAGATTTCTATCCATTGTAGGGTCTCACAAAGCAGTGCTCTCTGAACTGGATTACTGTATATGTTCCCTCACATCATTAGCCACAAGTGTGATCAGTTTTGAGTTGTAGTGTTCAAGTGGTGACACTTGTGCTTTAATTGTGTTTGACTTTTGTCCCCTGTCCTCACTATTAAGCAGCACGAGTGCATCACAATGAAAATGTGTTGGCAAGTTGTGTCTAAACAGATGAAAAGTGTTTATGGTTTTGCCAAAAGAGTGATTGATTCAATCTGTGGGTTCAGGAAACTGAGCATTTGGTTCAGACAATAAAGTTTAGTGTTTTAGCATTTGAGAAAAACTGTAAAAGAAGACAAAACAAGTCTTTTAACAGGACTGAGTCAGATTAGAGTCAGATAGCAGCAGGTTCCTGAGTTTTCTTTTCCCATTTTCTGCTATTATTGTCACTATTCCTGGATATTTGTACTCACAGCTCTATAGCAGGAGATCTTCCACTCCAGTAGAGATGGATTTGTGCACAGGAGCATTGTCATGCTGGAACAGGTTTTTGGGTCGCAGAAAAATTCCGCCTCGAACTTTTGTAGAATCATTTTGGTAAAGAACAACATATGGTTTATGTAAAAGCCAAGTGTCCAAATACTTTTGCCAGTACAGCGTACGTTTACAGGATGACACCTGGACTGCTAATAACTAGAGAGAGAGAGAGAGAGAGAGAGAGAGAGAGAGAGGGAGAGAGGGAGAGAGAGAAAGAGAAGAGAGAGAGAGAGAAATATATATATAGAGAGAGAAATAGAGAAATAGAGAAAGAGAGAGAGGGAGAGAGAGAGAGGGAGAGAGAGGGAGAGAGAGAGAGAGAGAGAGAGAGAGAGAGAGAGAGAGAGAGAGAGAGAGAGAGAGAGAGAGAAAGAGAGAGGGAGAGAGAGAGAGAGAGAGAGAGAGAGAGAGAGAGAGAGAGAGAGAGAGAGAGAGAGAAAGAGAGAGAGAGAGAGAGAGAGAGAGAGAAAGAGAGAGACATAGAGAGAGAGAGAGGGAGAGAGAGAGAGAGAGAGGGAGAGAGAGATAGAAATAGAGAGAGAGAGAAAGAGAGAGAGAGAGAGAGAGAGAGAGAGAGAGAGAGAGAGAGAGAGAGAGAGAGAGAGATAGAGAGAGGTAGAACGAGAGAGATACAAAAGCACTCTGATCACTGAGTGTCTTGTTCAGACAGTCGCCTTGAGGATCCACAGCAGCTGAAGTGACTCTGAGACCTGAGGAGATACACGTTCTTCACCGTTCCTCTCTTCCTAAAATGTATTTTCCTCACATTCTGCATTTCCGCAGGACAAAAAAGAACAAACGGATATCAATCACTCCACTTTTCCGTTTACTCTGGTTTATTTTACCAGGGAAGAAAAGTGTCATTTTCATACAGGTATAAAACTGCATCCTGTAAATATTTCACATCTTAAAAAAAAGAATAATCTGTTGACAGTCTTATTACAATGATTTATTACATTAGATTTATGCTGTTGTTCGAGCTCCTGCCTCGGCTGCAGCTTTTATATAAATCTATCAAAAATACTGAAGAAAACACATTTATACATTATAGTGCCAAAAGTTTGTGGACACCTGACCATGATGTTCTTCTTGTGCTTTTTTTGAACCTTCTATCGTACCTTTAGTTATGAACCAACCTAGAAGATGTTCCCCTAGCTTTGAGATTTGTGCTCATTGGGTCATGCTGGAACAGGTTTGGAATTTCTTGCTAACGTCCAAAGACGTCCTACAGAAACAACCTCGTACCCAGAAATAATAATCATGACACCCGAATTCCAAAAATTCCTTCCTCTATCCTGTATACATCATCCAACTTTTGTTCCTGTCACGTTTCGCTCTGCCTCGTTTTCTTTTCCATTTCCAATCCCAATCTTTTCTCTCGACCTGTTTTTTTTTTTCTGTGGAACCTCTGTTCAAACTGCAGGTGAAACATGACCTCTGTGTCTGAGACTCAAATCGAGAGATAAAATATATCGAGGTGAAAACGAATGCGAAACATTCCTCGTTTCCGCACTCCTGCCCGACAGTCATTTTGTTGGAATAAACTGTCAAAGACGTTTCGGTCTCATTTAGCTCGCTCTATTAGCGTCTACTCGGTGCCAAAGGACGACGCGAGGACTTTGAGATCCGCCGCTCGCTCCGATCACCTTGCGAAAGGGTAATATTGATGCAAAATTAATGGACTAGACATTAGGACTCTTGCCATCACGTACCGAGCTGTCAGCCATTTTCAAGGTTATTTTTGACATGTTAATGATGTAAATGGAGACCATCAAAGCACCATGGCACTTTTTTCATTTTGATGATGCTCTCGGAACGTTCCTTTGACGCGAATAAAAAAAAAACCGCAAGTTCGCTATAGTCAAATAGAAGGAACAGATTCTCGCCTTCTCCGTTTGCTTGACTGTTGTTTGTTAGGCACTAAATAGTGGACCATCTGCTTGGTCTCGGTTGATTTGATACCTCAGATGCCTAAAAAAGGGAATTCCAGCGCTCCGAAACACACGGAACATCATGCGACTCTCCGGCTTTTTCTCTTTAGCTGTTTTCCCCCCCAATTCAATGCTTTAATTATTTCATGCTATCTTTCCTGTCTGCTCCATCAGTGTCTGAATTTGTGGCTTTTTGGATGCAAATGATCCAAAACGCAGCTGCATGACTTGTGTTCAATCAGCACAAGTTCTCCCACACCACCCCACTGCTGCTCCTCCACTGGCTTCCAGTAGCTGCACATATCAGATTCAAAACACTGATGTTTGCCTTCAAGGCTAAAAAATGAACCAGCACCATCTCACCTCAGTGACCTCATCACATCTCGCACTGCACCACGCTGTCTGAGATCCTCCAGCACTGCTCCACTGGTACCACCTTCTCTCAGAATGAGAGGTAAGTACACTTCGAGGATCTTCTCTGTTCTGGCACCGAGGTGGTGGAATGAACTTCAGCGGAGTCCCTGACTATCTTCAAGCGACGATTGAAGACTTACCGCTTCCTGAAACACTTAGATGAGCACTTTCCAAGTTGCTTTGTAGAATTTAGGAGTTATATTTATATGAAGTGTGTAATCTGGTGTACAGTGTAGATTTATTTATTACTAGAGACTCACAGCACTTTTGTACGTGGCTCTGGATAAGAGCGTCTGCTAAATGCTGTAAATGTAAATGTTTTTGATTCATGACGAGTCGTTTAGGAAAGATTCGTTCATTTTGATTTAATGTGGCTCAGTGATTCGTACATTTTCTACTGGACGTGCGTGAGCGAAGCATCGCAGGATCTCTGTAGGTTATGTACAGAAAACAGAACTGAGTCGTTTAACTCTCGACTCTTCGAGTCGTTCGTTCTTTTGTTATATAACTCCCATAAACACTATGCATACTATACCTTAATTCTAATATTTGTTCCATGAAATTCTATTAATTTATTTCCAAAAGTTTTTTCTCTTTATTTCGTAGCGTTTCTCTCGGCTGCACTGCTTCCAGTATGTGGATGTTCGATTTTTTTGTCCAATCAGATTTCAGCCTCTATGAGCTGCCATGTTGATCTAATCTGCCCAGAGCCTTCAGAGTCAGTACTGCTGTCCCTTTTACCATCGTCTCCTTAATAAACAGCTTTGTTTCTTTAACCAATCAGATTTCAGATTCACCTCACAGGGCAGCTCGCTGGACCAGAATAGCGTCAGCATTTTTCCGTCTTCTGATTGGTTGGTTGGAGGGAAACTGGTACAGCCGAGTTCGACTGGTAAGACGTGTGTAGCTCTGCACACGTTAATACATCAGAGTTAGACTTTTTTTTATTGCCTACAGTTCAAGAGAAATTGATTCAGTTTCGGACATCGTGAGGAGGTCGGCCAACCCCAAAGCTAGCGAGCTTGTCTCAGCCTGGGAAAGGGTTTGTTCTCCACTTCCAGACCAGTGAATACGTAGACGTGTTGGGGATCTGCTTATTTCTGATCAAAAGAACCAAATGAACTAAATGACTGAAAAAAGATTTGTTAATTTTGATGAATGTGATTCAAATAACCGGGTCACTAAAATGATCCCAACATTAATTCTTTTAACCTGCCTACAGTTTTCACTTCCTGCTGTTAGGACGGTGTGGGATTTAAAGCTACACTACATGGACGGCTGTACTGTGGATATCTGACTAGAACAACAATATTAACACCTTTAACCTTCAGTGTTCTGAGCAGGAGGTTTTGGAGTGTGCTTGTAGAGATTTGTGCTCGTTCAGCTTCTTCTGTTGTCAAGTGCACACTTGATCCCATCCTTCTACAATGCTGCAAGTCCTCCATCTGGACACCTTATAGATCATTTGGCTAGATACTGAACTTCTGGTTACTATCAATGGACTCTGGAACCTGCTGGATATACAATAATTTACCCAGAAGAACCTCCAGGATCCTTTAAAACCTTCAAGATGGTGAATCACAAGACTCTCCAGGCAAACAATCATTGCTTCTGACCATTCTTGAATTTTCAAGATGTCTTCAAGATGAAAAAAAAAATAATAATCTTCTGTCCAAAACCATAAAACTTGGAATGAGTGTCCCAGCAACACATGGCTTTTCTTCGACCTGGGCAGCCCATAATATCATCAAGCAGGAGATCCACATCAGCTCTTCACTGGCGTGTGGTCCTGTTTTACATCCCACCCATACCTGCCCTTAGTGGCATTTCATATCCTTGCGATACCACTCTCATGTCGCTCGCCTCATACTTTCTTTCCTCCATCAGACACTCAAGTTTCAGCTCGTATCTCAGTACGTCTGGCAGCTCATGAATGGCAGCACAACATCTGAAATTGAATCCCGGCAAAACCGAGCTTCTGGATATCCCTGGGGAACCATCTGTACATCTTGTGATCTTGTTCGAGATCTCAGAGATTATAGGATCTTGCCCTGGTCACGACCTTGGTGTAGTTCTGAACAATCAAAAAAATAATTCCCTCATCATATACTGTATATATCTATATATATATATATATATATATCTCTAACTCCCGTCGTAAAGAAGCTTCTCCATGTCGTAACGTCTGTCCCTTTCTCTGCATTCATGCTCCTCCTCAGTTCAGTATGAAATATCCGCTGAAACAACAGAACAGAACCGAATTATTTTATAGATCTTTTCTATACATTGGGTTCGAAATCCTCTGCTGTTCGACCGGCTGCTATCGGCTGTGTTCAATCTGTGTGTCAGGAGCGTGTATGAGGAACACAGAGGGCAAAGAAGTGCGCTCCGATTACATATCACCCCCAACCGCAAAGGACCAACTCAGTGCTGAGAACACCTCGAGAGGTGAGAGACACTGATCATAGATACTGATATACGCCTGGACTAGTTTCACGCTCTCTCTCTCACACACACACACACACACACACTCACACACACACACACACATGCACTGTGCATCCATCTAGTTGTATATGTAGTCATTTGCTGTGTCACTTAATAAAATAGCGAAAACAAGGGGAAAGAAAGAGACAGAAAGAAAGACGGCGAGATGAGCTTGAGGTTCTAATGCATTCTCTAAATATTAGATGAGCTGCAGCATTTAATGGAGGATAAAAGCTGAAAAGCACTAGTAATGCTTTTGGGCCAGTTCCTCAGGAGAATATAAATTCCATGATCATGTTCTGCAGAACCTCAGAGTCTCAAGATCAGCATCCTGAGATGGCTTACATTTCATCATATGATGATGATCTTCTGCTGTTGTATATAAAGTGATATAGTTGTGTTGCCTGCTCGTCCTAAAAATGTTCAAGTTTCAATTTGAAAGCGATTTCTCTCCTGTTCAGCGGAATCCATTGTTATTTTTTTGTGTGTGATTGCAGGTCGGGGTGCTAATGGCTAACTCATGTCCTGTTAATAAATTGTTCGATCTGTGCTATCAGTTATCAAGGACACGAGGTGGCATTGCCGCAAAGCAGCAGTTCTTAAAGAACACACCGGTGCCTCTGTCTGCACTGCTCTCGGCCTGAGATACACAAGTCTAGACTGAATATTGGGATGGAAACGGTTTAATCAATGAGGCTGTTAAATATTTTTGTTTATACGGAATATGAGCGTGGGAAATCGCAGGGGCAGCAGAGCATGGCGTTCACTATCCGGACAAAAAAATAGGAACATTCCACATTCAGTCCGCATTTGCTGGTATAATGAGCTCCTCTCCTCTGGGAAGATGTTCCATTAGATTTGTGTTTATTCAGATACAAAGGTGTTAGTAAAGTCAGGTACTGATGTAAGGGGAGAAGGTGAGGAGACCTGCATTTACGTTCATCCCAAAGGTGTTCAACATCTCTGAACAAGAAGATCTTCCACTCCAATGTATGTAAAGCAGATCTTCATGGAATTGGCTTTGTGTGTTTAAATGTGTTCTACACACTTGTGGCAACAATTTGGGGATATGAATCAGGTGCGACGGGAAAGGTCGGGTGTCCGTATACTTTTTAATGGAGCTATTCATCCATCTGTCTTTCTACTATACAGTCAGTCAGTTTATCTGTCTGTCCATCCATCCATCCAACCATCCATCCATCCATCCAACCATCCATCCATCAATGAATTTATCCATGTATCCATCCAACTATCCATCCATCCAATAATCCATCCATCCATCCATCCATCCATCCATCTATCCATCCATCTATCCATCCAACCAACCAACCAACCATCCATCCATCCATCTAACCATCCATCCATCCATCCATCCATCTATCTATCCATCCAACCAACCAACCAACCATCCATCCATCCATCTAACCATCCATCCATCCAACCATCCATTAATCCATCCATCCATCCATCCATCCATCCATCCATCCATCCATCCATTCATTAATCCATCCCTCCATCCAACTATCCATCTAATAATCCATCCATCCATCCATCCATCCATCCATCCATCCATCCATCCATCTATCCATCCATCTATCCATCCATCTATTTCAAATGGAAGTCTAAACCATGCATTTACTTCAACAATGACCCACAACCCCCCCGCTGTTAAAGGGTCAGTAAATATTTAGGAAGTTGGGGGTAAAAAGTGCTGGCCGAGGCGTAACCTGAAATCGGAAAGCCGAAGCAGGAAGAACATGCGTTTCGAAAGTGTTTCAGCCGCGAATCGAAAAGGAATTGCCTGTGAAAGAGGATACTGAGCCCCAAAAGACCTGATCCATGCATAAAGGTTTTCTCCTTCATTCTCATCCTGAAGGTTGGAAGATGGACAACTTGCTAAAACATTTCATTTCATTTTATTCATTGCCTCTAGGATACGGACAGTTGATGACGATGGTATTGGGGATTATTATTATTATTATTAGATTTAAAACATTAAAAAAAATGAAAATGGATTATTCCATCTGTATTTTCTCGGTTCTCATAGAACCTTTTGATGTTTCAGACCCGTAAATAATGAATTGATTTGATTCTTCTGCAGACTTTCCCCTGGCAGTGTGCTTTATGCAGAGTCATGCTGAGCCAGAGAGGTTAATTGAGCTGCGCTGATGTTTAGTGACATACCCGGGTTTGTGTTCGACAATCAGACAGAGCAAATTGTTCACTCGGTACACACGGGGTCTCAGCAGTAATTGTGCGGTTTTATACATGATATGATAATAATGCAATAAATAGAGATCCAGATGTAGACTGGATGTTTTTTTATACCTGTCTGGAAAAGTCATGCGGTTCAGTTCGAAGCTGAATAGATTGTATTTCTGTACAATTGTATATCAGAGGGGATTTATTGTATATATGTGTATATCTTCTATACACTTGAACTATGTGTGTGATTCGTGGCCCGTTTTATGATGGTCGGGTGTCCACAAACTTTTGGCTTTATTATTTGCTTTATTCTAAATCAATGTAATGGTTTTGTGAACTCATAAATGTAAAGTATTTTGTGTTCAGGCTCTTTTAAAGATGATGAAAAATACAGAATCAGTTCCGATTCATCAGGTTTTATTGTCTCATCAGTACCACGGATTTGTAAAAAAAGCGCTTTTATTTATACGAGTCTATATGAGTATATATTTTTTGGTTCTTAAGCTATTTTACCTCTGCATTGTGACATAAACAAACCCAGTTCTCTTCAAAACAAGTCCCCGGCCTTTCACTCATTCTACTCTTTGCGAAGTTGCTTAATTTTCAGCTGAAATGTTCGTTTTCTACCTCAAAGCTGTCAAACTTTCCTCAAGGCTCCTTTGTGACTCTAAACCCCCCCTGTCACCATTCCCTCAGTCTCAATACCACCGATAATTTGCTGACAAATAATCTACAACCAGACGAATATTTACATATAAATGATATGCAGAGTTTTCGAGTGAAAAAAAAAATGCATTGTTATGACTCCATAACTTTTGCTATGACGGTCATAATGGCAGGAGCTGGAAGGAAGGAAACGACAAAAGGGAAATATGTGAACAAATGCAGACGCGTACCCCCAATATTTCTGTGTGTAGAGAGAGAGAGAGAGAGAGAGAGAGAGAGAGAGAGAGACAGAGAGACAGAGAGACAGAGAGAGAGACGTTATATAATTTTGGGATTTTTAGAAGTATTGGGACACTCAACTTGTTCCCAGCAAATATTATACATTAAACAATATTAAACAGTAAAGAGAAGAAATGAGGAGAAAATCAGTAATAATGAGATATAATAAAGTTATAATTATCTACAAGTGTGTTCAGAAGATTGGAAGAATTAGGTGTAGAAGTCAAAATGCTGATTTTATGCTCAGGAGTCCACAAACTTTTGTCCTTATGATGTTTTATGAAACAGCAATAGGATGTCTATGAGACTGTAGTGTTCAGTTTAGGGTTCATTCAGAAGTTTCTTCACAAACCCTTGTCCCGATTGCAGCTGCACACCAGATCGGCCCCCTAAAATAGAGCGGAGTATCATGACGGATCCTGAAGTGATGAGATCTGGTAGGGTTGGATTACACAAGCACACGGCAATGCAATTAACACAGCATGATGATCTCACCACGTGGTCTCGGGTCCTTTCCAGTTCAGCGCAGATTCGCCGTAATCGCTCAGAAGCTTCCAACTCTTTATTCTAATTAAGTTCATGATTTAATCTATATCAACCATGCAAAAGTTTGTGGACACCCGAACATCATAACTCTTCCTCAGAGCTAAATGTCTTTGGATTTTACTTACAGGAACCCACACGATGTTCAAGCATGATGATGATGCTCCTGTACACAGAGTGAGCTCCATCAAGGCATGGTCGCTGGTGTGAACATCGGAGTGAAAGAATTCCATAATGTCCTCCACACAATCCTGACCTCTTCATCCGCACGGAACACATTTAGGATGAACTGGAACAGCGGCTAAACCCCGGAACTCCTCTCGTCCTCCTCAACGTCAGCATGGGATCTTCTCAGTCATGCAGCAAAGCCTTCACAAAAGACTGGAGCACATTATGACAGGGGAATAAATCTGGACTGGGATGTTCAACAAGCACGTGTCTGAGAAACACATTTTTTTGTCAATCGACTCAATCGAGTTTATTTGCATTGACCTCAGCAGGTGGTAATTAGTGTAAATAGTAGGTGTGGATTTTAATCCGGTTTGTTCAATGAACTGGTTCAGATTAGTTTAAATGTCAGGCACCGGGAAAGTCTCCAAATGTCAGTGCACTGAGGTAGAGTTCAATCACAGCGATGAAATTTCACGAATCAGTGATGAGGTCACATTTAATGAATGATTCTCTGGGTTAATGTATCTGTCACTTTTTTCTTTTCATTTTTACTAATTACACACTTCGAACACGGTGAATAAAATAACGAAGGTGATTCCTGAAAGCGCGATGCTTCCACCGCCATGCTTTTTTTTTATAGTCAAATCTTACATTTTTTCACAAATAGTCGTTGGATGCCAGTATTCATTCCCAACCCGTTCCACCATGACAATTCCCCTGTGCACATCTCTATGAAGATCTAGTGTGTAATGGAAGAGCTTAGGTGGCCTGCTATAGAGTTATAAATCCTATTGAACACCTTTGAGATGAATTGAGTGGCTGACTGCACTCCAGGTCTTCTCACCTTACCTACATCACAACGTGACATTACTAATGAGCTACACAATCTCCACAAAGTCTAGTGGAACATCTTCCCAGAAGAATGGAGGTTATAAGGAGCGGATGGAGATGAAATGTGGAATGAGGCACAAGGATTTTAAGATGTCTCCATCTGTGTCTCCATGAATAAATACCCAATGAGAAGATGTTTCATGCATATTTATATCTATAACCTCTATTCTAACTGTAGAACCTGCAGTACATATATTAATCTCAGTCTATTTAAAGGGATCTCACACGTGTCGAGAGCACGTGAATACACAACAGCAACACAACCCTCGTTTACAATGAGCATCGAAGCATCGTGAGGTTTTGGAGCAGAGCCGCGACGTGTGATGTTGGAATGTAATAATACGTTCGGTTGATTTTGCTGAAGTGTGAATCGGAAACAGGTGGCTCTCCACTCTCCAAGAGTCCCTCGAGCACGTATCTTTCCCTGTCGCATTACTTTCTCTGGCTGGTGGCGCAAACCTTGTTTGACTTTGGCTGTTTGGCCCCTTCATTCCCCCCAGGGTCCTTATTAAACAGCCAGTGTGCCTGCAGCTGGCCGAAATGCGTTTATCGGGAATCAGTTCGCGTTTCAAGTGACAGCTGGGGACCTGCGAGTTGGCCGTAGACCCGAGTGCTCTGTGACACTGGTCTGGAGATGCATTAGCTGAATTACAGGGTGCTGGCGGACCAGAACCGCGCATTACAGCCTTCATTCGAGCCAACACGCTTCGTATCCTTGTTCTATCAAACTGATTTGTCATTTTATTAAGGCTAGCGCTGATGGTACAGACTATCCTCTGGCTCTAACGGTCTTACGAGCATGCCAGAAAAGTCTGAACCCTGAACAGAAAGTGGGGTCTACTCAGCATCCAGGAAATAAAGCAACCAGACATCGTGGGACCATTCAAATCCAGGGTATACGGAGGAATCTGAAGTTTATATGTTCAGTGTTCCGTGGATTCACCATGATCCAGCTACCTGATCCAGGAACCATGAGAAAGATTTAAATCCGTTCTTCTTCTGCCAGAAGTGTTATTTAAGAAAAAAAATAAAAAGGGAAAAAATTTAGATGAAAAAATATACAATAATAAATAATAACTGTACATAGATAGATAGATAGATAGATAGATAGATAGATAGATAGATAGATAGATAGATAGATAGATAGATAGATCTAATTCTCATTGTAAGTATAAATGTTAAAGAGGTGGAAAAGCCGGAAATCTCCACAGTGCCATCGTATAATAAATGCATTTTCAATTACAGCTCCGAAGCCTGAAAACAATCCATCACTGCACTGCAGTTATTACAGACCTGCATCATTTTCATTAATATTAACAATTAATGGAGGGTTTAAAAACGACGCCGTCACCAGATCCAGCCCCATCCTCGTCCTTCCCAAGTAATCAATATCACAAGCTCGTTACTGTGATTAATTTCCATCTTCAGCCTGCTATCTTCTCGCCAGCCTCAGCTGTGAGTTTGACCGGCTGCTCAGATTGTTCCAAGCGCTTTCATGAGGTCGGCATTTTGACGCGTATTAATTGCATTCTAAGACGCTTCTCTGCATCCCTCCTTCTCCCTCCTTCTCCCTCCTTTTTCCTCTCTATTTTTATTCGCTAATTAATATTACTGTCTTTACACCAATCTCATCGGTTGCCAGAACCTTTCCTTTTGGGGGTAAAGGCTATTTGAAAACTACATATTTTATCATCCAGATCAGATTCAGTCCCAACGGATTGTAAAAATCTGTTGTGTGAATGAAAGTGTGTGTGTGTGTGTGTGTGTGTGAGAGAGAGAGAGTGTGTGAGCTCTTTCCTCCGCCTGAATGGCTTCTGGATCTGACAGTAGAGCTTCCATAATTCCCTGGTGACTGAACCCCCGAGGTTGGAGGTTCGGGTTGCTATGTGACCAGCGCATGGAAACATCTGCACCAACAGACTAACAGAAATGCACTTAAAATAATATTAATAATAATAATAATAATAATAATAATAATGATGATGATGATGATAATAATCAATAATAATAATAATAATAATAGTAATAAAAAAATCAATAATAATAATAATAATAATGATAATAATAATAATAATAATAATAATTATAATAATAATGATAATAATAATAATAATAATAATAATAATAATAATAATAATGATGATAATAATAATAATAATTATTATAATTATAATTATTATTATTTCTTTTTAAAGGATCCTGTGATCTATAGAACACTTTAGGAGTGAAGTACAAAATCAAAGTGCTGCATTAAAGTCTGTCGACTATTAAATAGAGGGAGAGGATAATGTCTCTCAGGGTGTTTTCTGACTATCCAAGTAAAACTAGAGCCAAAGAAATATCTGTATATCGGCTTTGGATATATTCTGGGTCATTAATTTTATGGTTTAATATCCAAACAGTCTACTGGGGTACAGTAATTGCCTTCTGAATGTGCTTGTGATGGTAGAATTGTAGAAACAAATCACAAAGGACACAAAGAATCCCATCATGCACCTCTCTATCCATGTTTAACTACACTCAATGTTTTGCTTTATTAGAGACTTTCACTAAATTCCAGACGGTCAACAGGCTTGAACCTTCACTGCCACATCGCAGTTTAATCCCAAAACTCATCAGAAAGCTGAAATGGCATTAATAAATACACCCCCGTTTAACTTTATAATTACAAATTAACCCCAAAAAATCACCACGGAAAATAAAAGTGTGTCCAGAGGAAGAAGTTATTTGTTTCGATCAGACAGAAGATTTTTTTTATATATATTTTGTTATAGAGTAGTCATGGAATGAACCCAACTTTATGTTCTTCTTCTTCTTTCGGATTCTTCCATTAGGGGGCACCACAGCGGATCATCCGTCTCCAACCCCCCTGTCCTCTACATCTGTCTCTTTCACACCAAATACCTGCATGTCTTCCCTCACCACATCCATAAACCTCCTCCTTGGTCTTCCTCTTTTCCTCCTTCCTGGTGGCTCCATCCTCAGCATTCTCCTACTGATATACCCCATGTCCCTCCTCTGCACATGTCCAAACCATCTCAATCTCACCTCCCTCACCTTGTCTCCAAAACGTCCTACATGCACTGTCCCTCTAATAAACTCGTTTCTAATTCTGTCCATCGTCGTTACTCCCAACAAACATCTCAACATCTTCAGCTCTGCTACCTCCAGCTCCACCTCCTGTCTTTTACTCAATGCCACTGTATCTAATCCATACAACATCTCAGGTCTCACCACAGTCCTATAAACTTTCCCTTTCACTCTTGCAGGTTCTTAGGTGCCTATATCTCCGAGGATCTGGTCTAGCATCAGAACAATTAAAACCTGGTTTGGAGAACACAACAGCGTCTATACTTCTTGAGAAAAATTTAGGAAAGTTCATTGGAACATTCAAACGTCCATAAAGATTTGGATTTTTTGTTCTGGCAGCTCAATCGTGCAAAATAAAAAAAACAGCAAGATGGCGAAAGATCTAATCTGAAGGATGAAATACTTTTCAGACACACCGTTTAAAAAAGTTTTTAGTTGGAGTACTTCCAAATGTAACCAGATGGTGGCGCTAGACCAGTGGAAGCATTTGGAACAAATTTGTTCAGAATGTTCCTTAAACCCTTCTCATTTCATGTGCCAAATTTTACACCACAACACGTGTAAAAGTATTTACAGAAGACTTTGTCGAAACACACAAACGCACACTAAAAACAAGTAAACAGCGCATCAGTGAGCGATTTATTCCCTCATTCTCACATCTTTCCACTCACTGAATCACAAACATGAACGTAACCAGACAGGGAGAGCAGAGAGACTGGAAGGGAAGACCGGATTGGTGATGGAGGGAGACTCGGAGGAGTGCACACAGGGGGAAAATCATCATCCGAGGCTCAGATTAATGATAAACACGATAAACGAGCAGAACATAATTATAGTGTAATTCCGAGCTCAGATTTGGGTTGTGGCTTTATTTCACACGATGTATGAATCATGAACGCGAGAAGAAACGAAAAGATGTTATAAAGATTTTTTATTTGAATGATTAAATGGTCAAACCGGGAAAATTCGATTCATTTATATATATTTATCATTATTTCCATTAAACTATATAATGTATTGTTAATATTAGCATAATTCCACAAAGTAACCAGATGGTGGCGCTAGAAAGTTGGAAGCGCACCTTAAATTTGACCCCCAAATCAAATCAATTAAACATTTGAATGTTTGTGGACATCTGACTTCCATAATTACCACTCGAATAACATTGAATTCGTCAGAACGGAACAGGAATTTCCCACTTTCTACTTTCATTTGCTGCATAATGGCTCACTTGGAGCTTCTCAGGCTTTGGAATGGAAAAGAAAGACATGTTCGGATCGACATCTGAAAGAACTTTCTATCCCAGGTTTACTATTAGCTGGAAAATATTGCACTTCCTGTGTAACCCATTTTCTGCTGGAGCTTCAGTGTAATGAAAATAAATACCATGGAATTGATTCTCATACAGATTAAGAAGATTGAGAAGGACCTCAGCGAATAACGAGCCCCTGATTAAAGCACATGGACTTCATGACGAATATATACGTAATATGATGATTTTAGAGCACCGTCCAGATGCGAGTGAGTGGAATACGGACAACCAGAAAAAAATAAACCCAGACGTTCTTTTCCTGTTCTGTCTCCAGAAAGTTGCAGCTCTACCTCTGCCATGTTAATCTCTATTCTGTGACTCTCAGGGCGCGGTTTTCACGCGAAACCTCGTATTCCTTCTTTGATTTTTCCCTTCACTTGGACTAGGAGACCCAAACCTGTGCATGAAGAAAGCTCTATGAAGATCTGCTTTACATGGTTTGGAGTGGAAGATCTCCTGCTATACAGCTATGAACCCTACATCAGTACCTGACATTACTGACATTGTGAAGGAATGAACATGAATTTTCACTATACGCCAATTTTCAACCTTCAGTCAACTTTCAGGGTATTTTCTTAATAAGAAATCATGTAATGTTAAGCTCAGGGACACCAAACGTCCCTGAAGAAAACAGCAGTGGTGGAGGACAGAAGATGTCTCCTCGGGTTTGCAACAGATCAAGAATGCCCACGAGAAGACTTCTTCACCAGAGTAAAGGGTGATTGCGTGGGTGCGTGGCCTCAGACACAACGTTCTCACTTGTTCTTACACATGCAAATTCATAAGAACTCGGAAAGGCCAGTGATAAGAGGTTCAGGTTGAGGTTTTTATTTCTCCATTATCAGAAATCCACAAAAATCGAATCGTATTTATTCAGTAAAATTCTCAGTTTGAATCATGGAAATGAAAAGCATTAAAAATGAGCCTGAAGGAGCGAACTGCAAAAACCAAAAGAGCTCGAGATCTCAAACAACGACGCCTGGGATTCCTCCAGCCTTCACAAGTCAGAAGTGATGTTTATTGTTTTCTTTTTTCCGGACAAGAAATTTTCTCTTTTTTCATCATGGTCTTTTTGCCAGTGTGGAATTACATGATCGTTGTTCACACACTTTTATTAGCAGTACAAAGCGTGGAGCTGGCTTTGTGCATAATTGTCATGCAGGAACTGATTTGGGCCTCACAGGTGAAGTGACGGGAAAATTTACGCTACCCAATCCCAAGGCATCCATCCAGCTTTGTGATAACAGTTTGAGGAAGAACAGAATATAAGTGGAAAAGTCCGATGTCCCAATACTTTTGGCTTAAACTTTAGTGTTCGTTAACATAAAGGATTCCAAATATCTAAAAACATCAAAATAATGATGCAAACTTTAGTGCTTGACCAATAATAATAATAATAATAATAATAATAATAATAATAATAATAATAATAATAATATTAATAATAATAATAATAATAATAATAATAATAATAATAATAATAATAATAATAATAATATTTTTAAAAGCTGTAATTTATTTTAAAAAACATTTTGTAGCTATAACTTCTGTGTTCATTCTTATGACATATTTATTTGTAAATGTAATGCTTTCACGTCTCCCATTAGGGTTTTAAATGTATAAACTAAAAGCATTAAAGTCCTCTGTGTCTGATTAATAATCTCCAGAAATCTGGAAAAGATCGTTAATATTCAGGAAGCCATGAAAACACACTAAATTCACAAAGTCAACACGAAGCTCCAGTGAGGTGGGAATCTCTGAGGGAGGGGTTTCATCAGCAGTAGGAAAATAAACAGAAATCTTCAGAAAGCTCAAGACATTCCATATCTTCATGGAGTTTTCTGGGTCTCCTAGTTGTGAAGGTGAAATTTCATGCTTAGCACATCCAGAGGTTTTGTGAACAGTTTCAGACAGGATATGGAAAAGTCTGGTGTCCTAATACTTTTGCTCTTATAGTGCATTTTTAGTGCTTATTCTCAATGCATGTGAAGTTATGATGTATATGCGCTGGAATAGAAGGTCCTGGAGAACTATAAACCCTATTGAGGACCTTTGGGATGAATCTGAACGCCGACTGCACCCCAGGTTTCGTCTTTACTTTAGCATGAATGAGCACAAGTGGAACATCTTCCCAGAAGAGTGGAGGTTATTATCAGAACAAATGAAGAATGGGATTTTCAAAAAAGCTCAGGTCAGGTGTCCACATTCTTGTGTGTATATATAGTGGAGATTAATAGACCATGTCTACCAGAAGAACACCACAGACGGACTCGGAGCAGAACGTCCACGTGTATGATCAGCACTGTAAAAGCATGCTAACACAAAAACAGAGTAAATGGATACTGGTTTTCTCCAAACCCTGCTCACATGTTCATGATCAAAGCCCTGATGGATGTGCGTGGCAGCGTGGCACCGGCCTTGTGAACGACGTCCTGCGGAGTATAAAAATAAATGAATAAATCTACATTTATTGATGTAGCAGACGCTTTTATCTATAGTGAGACAGCTGAGGGCTAAGTGTCGTGTTGAAGAGCCAGACGGAGCTTCTCAATCCTCAGATCTGGGATTTGAACTCCCTCTTTTTCAATTACTAGCCACTGAGACACCAGGGCTCAGGACTACGCTGAACACGTCACACTTCCCCCAGCCGTACGAGACCAGAGTGCTGAGTTTAGAGCTCTGTTTATTCACCTCTAACCTGAAGCGTGTCACATGATGCTCCTTGTAGCACAGTGTAGTTGTTAGCGGCCGACTGGAGAAACTAGCGAGTTGTTGTTAGCCAATTATTTCTAATGCAAGGAAGTGAAAAATAGTTTAAATAAGTAACTTTTCTTTTTTTTTGTCAATATAATATAGAAATAATAAAATAAATAATGCGACTTTTTGTGTTGTTTTTTTTCAAATCTGATTTATTATAGTCCTGATATACAGCACATACGAGGAAGCATTTGCATTTAAACATATATGTAAGAAAGAATTTTCTTTTTTTTCTTTTTTTTTATACACTACCAGTCAAAAAATCAAAATCAAAACGTAACTCCTCAAAGCAGCGACCATCCGTATATAAAACAGAACTCGCAGAAGTTCCCTCAGATGTTTCCCTCACTTGCAGGTTCCTTTGCTTTCTGTCCAGTTCATTCCAAACCTGCTTCATCGGGTCCGAGTGTGTGAGACCGTGCTTCTCGTTCCAGGCTTTGAATCCTACCCTCTCGTTCTTCTCTTCTACAGTATGTTCTTTATCCTGCTGTGGGATGAATCCCTGAGCAGCTTGGTGGATATCAGGGTGCATTGCGTGGTGCTATAACGTGGTGTAGGAGGAGTTTTGGTTCTACTCACTCTGTGCACCAGACCTTCACACTTCCTCCACCATGTCTGACACTTTCACACAGAGGAACCGTCCTTTCTCCTTCTCACTGCTCAACCAAAACCCACATCTTCTGATGGAGGAGGAAACTGTCCTTCAAATTTCTCTAAAGAACCCACACTTTAGTCTGATCTTCCTTCCTTTCTTTCTTTCTTTCTTTCTTTCTTTCTTTCTTTCTTTCTTTCTTTCTTTCTTTCTTTCCTTCATTTCTTCCTCTCTCTCATCCATTTGTTTTTTTTTCTTTCTTTTTTGTTTCTTCCTTCATTGCTTTTCTTACTTTCCTTCTTTCTCTTTTCATTTCTTCCTTCCTTCTGTTTGTTCATCTGTTTGTTTTATCGGCCATTCTTTTTTTTCCCTCCTTCCTTCCTTTCTTCCATCTCTTTCTTCCTTCATTAATTGTTAATTTTTTTTCTTTCTTTTTTGTATCTTCCTTTATTGGTTCTTTCCTTCTTTCTCTTTTTTTCTTCCATTCATTCTGTTTATTCGTTTTTTCTTTCTTTCTTTCTTTCTTTCTTTCTTTCTTTCTTTCTTTCTTTTTTTCTTTCTTTCTTTCTTTCTTTCTTTCACTCTTCTTTCCTTTGTACTTGTCATGACAGCAGTATTCTACGTCCTGCAGTACAATAATTTCCAAATCTCACTGAACAGTGTTTAAATTCTTCCCTAAAAAAGGTGTTTTTGTAGAACTCCAATATTTATATCGATATCATTTACATTATTATTCAGTTTTTAGTACCATTTTAGGTTTTTCACTGATCCTGGACTGCCTCTATATAAATACATACAGTATATATATCAATAAAACTGTAAAACAGTATTAAAAACATTTGACCAGTAGTGTAATTAATGTGATAAACAGTGTCATAAACTTTCATATCAGATCTACACAAAGAAATGTAGGTGGTTTGGTGTCTTTACATGCCCAAAAGTATTTGTAGTTGATTTGCATTTTTAAAAGCGAAGCTAAATAACAGTATCTCAAGGCAAAATGGACGTCACTCTCAAATCCATATGAAGAAAAGTCAGTAAATGTCCTAAAGTCCAAAAACAGCAAGCAAAACGCAACTACAGAAATCCACAACAAGCCTTTACAAATCCGTCCAGATGTGTCCAGAAACGCTTCATTGCTTTGTTCAGTGTCTGTTACGAAACAGTCCTCACACAGAGCAGCTCCACGAGAAGAAAGATGAGGAGCGTCTGGGCAGGTCTCAGTCCGTCTGACTCAGTCAACCTGAAATAGAACAGAGAAGCAAAGATTAAACAGTTTTATAATAAATATAACATCAAAGCTATTTTTATCACATAAACATGACAGATAAAAGATGAGGTCATTAAGCCGACTGATGCACAGAGTCTGAGCAGATGATGGAGATCCAGATACAGTACATCACAACACAGGGCTTTTCTGTTCTCCACATCTTCAGCTTAGGACGTTCCATTAGTTTTTTCATGTATCTTCCTTTATTGGTTCTTTCCTTCTTTCTCTTTTTTTCTTCCATTCCTTCTGTTTATTTGTTTTTTTTTTCCTTTCTTTCTTTCTTTCTTTCTTTCTTTCTTTCTTTCTTTCTTTCTTTCTTTCTTTCTTTCACTCTTTCACTCTTTCTTTCTTTGTACTTGTCATGACAGCAGTATTCTACTTCCTGCAGTACAATAATTTCCAAATCTCACTGAACAGTGTTTAAATTCTTCCCTAAAAAAGGTGTTTTTGTAGAACTCCAATATTTATATCGATATCATTTACATTATTATTCAGTTTTTAGTACCATTTTAGGTTTTTCACTGATCCTGGACTGCCTCTATATAAATACATACAGTATATATATCAATAAAACTGCAAAACAGTATTAAAAACATTTGACCAGTAGTGTAATTAATGTGATAAACAGTGTCATAAACTTTCATATCAGATCTACACAAAGAAATCTCACTAAAACTGTAGGTGGTTTGGTGTCTTTACATGCCCAAAAGTATTTGTAGTCGATTTGCATTTTTAAAAGCGAAGCTAAATAACAGTATCTCAAGGCAAAATGGACGTCACTCTCAAATCCATATGAAGAAAAGTCAGTAAATGTCCTAAAGTCCAAAAACAGCAAGCAAAACGCAACTACAGAAATCCACAACAAGCCTTTACAAATCCGTCCAGATGTGTCCAGAAACGCTTCATTGCTTTGTTCAGTGTCTGTTACGAAACAGTCTTCACACAGAGCAGCTCCACGAGAAGAAAGATGAGGAGCGTCTGGGCAGGTCTCAGTCCGTCTGACTCAGTCAACCTGAAATAGAACAGAGAAGCAAAGATTAAACAGTTTTATAATAAATATAACATCAAAGCTATTTTTATCACATAAACATGACAGATAAAAGATGAGGTCATTAAGCCGACTGATGCACAGAGTCTGAGCAGATGATGGAGATCCAGATACAGTACATCACAACACAGGGCTTTTCTGTTCTCCACATCTTCAGCTTAGGACGTGCAAGTCAGCTGTAATACAACACTAACTAACTAACAGACAGACAGACAGACAGACAGACAGATAGATAGATAGATAGATAGATAGATAGATAGATAGATAGATAGATAGATAGATAGATAGATAGATAGATCAAAAGCAGAGTGAAATGTTGCTAGATATTTAGACAGACAGACAGATAAAAAGAAAGACGGACGTACGGACGAACAGACGGACAGACAGACAGACAGACTACAAGCAGAGTGAAATTTTGCTAGATATTTAGACAGATAGATAAACAGATAGACAGACAGACAGACAGACAGACAGACAGACAGACAGACAGTCAGATAGATAGATAGGTAGATAGATAGATAGATAGATAGATAGATAGATAGATAGATAGATAGATAGATAGATAGATAGTCTACAAGCAGAGTGGAATGTTGCTAGATATTTAGAGAGACAGACAGACAGACAGACATACAGACATACGGACAGACAGACAGACTACAAGCAGAGTGAAATTTTACTAGATATTTAGACAGAGAGACAGACAGATAGAAAGACAGACAGACAGACAGACAGAGAGATGCTGGGAAATGCATTCCCCTGAATAAATGGTACGTAAATGTCTGAAAGCACATTATTAATAATCCGTCTGTAATAAAAACGTTTGTGATCAGTGTTCAATATCGTGCTCCTCCACCGTACACGTCCCCGTGGAGGAGCTGTTACCATAGAAACGATAGTCGGAGGGAGCTCATAATATAAACCTGCCGTTAATGTTAACGAGGTGTGCTGTTTATAACCCACCCCTTCTGACCAATCAGAGTCGAGCATTTAACCACACTGTGGAATACTCGAGTTTAACGGATATATAAGCAGCATAGTTTCTCCTGAAAGCTGCACTGAACGACGTGCTGCACTGAACGACGTGCTGCACTGATCTCAGCAGGAGGACAGGAACGACAGAATCCCACCCTCTTTCCACTGCATTCACGTCTGTTCATTCGGAATGATTTTAGTGGCTGATCAGTGAAGCTCGGGTACTGCATGATATCCCAGTCACACACACACACACACACACACACACACACACACACACACACTCAAACAATTCAATCAACTCTTTTTTTTTTTTATCAAAACGTCAAAATAATTGTCATTTCCTTTTTTTTTTTTTTTACATTTATAAATATATAAAATAAATGCTTTATTTAGGGCTGATTTACATTTTCACACAATCAAAAGCCTTTTCACGCATAATGTAATATATTATTCTCACGATAACATCTTCCTCTCCAGCCCATAGGTTTGTGCACAGGAGCATTGTCATGCCGGAGCAGGTTTGTGTCTCCTAGATCAATAGAGAACTTTGGGGAAGAACCACGTAGAGCTGGAAAAGGGGGGGTTTCCCAATACTTTTGCAAATGCATAGTTGATCCAGGAGTGTGAAAATGACATGAACAGGAAGTTAGTGAGCTGCACATAAGGAAAGAATGTTATTAATCGAGAACAGATGTGTGTTTATGTGTGTGTGTGTGTGTGTGTGTGTGTGTGTGTGTGTGTGTGTGTGTGTAGGAATATTAATGATAATGAAGCTTTTCCTGGCGTGTTCTTGCTCCTAGCGCACTTCTGTTCATTTCGTTTTTCAATTTGAAATGCTTCCTGACCCTGTGCTTCATATAAACATTTTTACTCGCAGTGATTCTAATGATCTATTGGAGGACAGAGCGCCTGAGGGGTTTTAATCCTCCCAGAAGAAAGAAGAAGAAGAAGAAGAAGAGGCCAGAAGCTTGAGAGAAGCTACACGCTGTGGCCAAAAATATTAGGACACAAATGTATAGGATTCATTCAGTTGAAGCAGGAGATCCAGACCATGACGATGCTCATGTGCAACAAATCCAGCTCCATGAAGATACGCTTCACATCGGAACACCTTCAGGATGAATGCTTACGCCGCTCAGGACACGGAGTTGTCTGATGTTTTTGGGGGTGTGCTCGAAAAAAAACAAAAGGAGAAAAGAAAAAAAAGCACTGCAGGAAATATTCCGATCCGAAGCATTTCATTCCGTCTCTTAATGTATCGTGAAGTGCAGCCTGACCTGTATCCGGTTTCCATCCGCTACCAAAGCTGATCCCGGTCAGAAGAGATCTGTCCCAAAGGTTACATGGGAAATGAAAGGAGGAAACAATATTACTTTAATATTTCATTAGCGGACGGAAAAAAGAAAATGCACGCTTTGGAGGTTTATGTGTTTTACCACCGGGTCGATATTTAAAAACCGCCGCACACGACAGCCCCAGAGATGCGCTGCTGGGGTTTTTTTTTTCTCAAAGCTGTTTAAGATTCCTTCAGATCGATAATTAGGCTCCAGACAGGTTTGGTGTGGCTGGTTAAATAATTGATATAATGTGGACAGAGACGAGTAGGAGTGAAGCCGTACAGTCATCATAACCAGGACAAGGGCATCGGGATCAGCTTACTATTAAAAGGTTCTAATTAAAGCCGGAGTGTTGGCTGATCGGCCGGGTGAAGGTGTAAGAGCGTCGTGGTGACATGTCATCGAAGACGACTAAAAGCTTCACGCTGTCGCTAATTGTAACTCGCCTAGTAGGAGGAAAGTTAACCACGGACACCTGGAGGTGGAAAGATCTTCCGGAATGACGCTTTTACTCACCTTCGTGGTCTTGATCTTGTTCCCTGTGGCACAGCTCCAGCCTTTGAGATCCGGCAGAACTTTACACTCCTCTCCATCTAGACAGGGGTGCATCTGACACCACCACTTTTGCTCCACTATGGAGGCTGGAAGAGGAGAAACGCACACGATGAAGTGTTTTGTTGTATTTATTGTACAGCATTAAAGCGTGCTTTCTAGAGCGATATAATGTGTGTATATATTTACAGCAATTACACGTTTCAAACACACAAATCTGTGCCTCCAAATTTCATTGGATGAACCCCACATGGCTGGAAAAGTCATGGTGTCCCAATACTTTTTAGTCTTAAATGATACTACAAGCTTTTCTACCTTTATTAGATTCCTATGGGATAATCGAAGCCCCCGTGTTCTGGAGCGGATCGGAGTAAAAAAAAAAAAAAAAGGTGCAATATCTAAATATGTAGTGGAGATAATGAAAAGGTTAAGCGCTGATCGCTTTGTCATGATTTCCTGCAGCGAGCACATTAGCGCTATGCTTTAATTTGCAGGGAATGTCAGACACAAAATGTCATCGAATAGGTCAGACAGCACTGAGGGGCCCATCTGGGTGCTCGCTCAGAGCTTCATTCTCTGATTTTCTCCACTTTATTACATCTCAACTCGGCTCGGCCACTTAGGAGTCGACGTCCACTTCCACCGTCAACGAAGCTTTCATCCTAATATATATATTATATGGACAAAAGTATTGGGACACATGAATTTTCCATACGCCATCTGTTGCTTTTCTCCAAACTGTTCCAACATACTTGTATTGGAACCTGTTCCATCATGAACATGACGATCCAACTTGATGAAAATATGCTTTATATGGATTAGAGCAAAAGATCTGGCTTCATCACTTCTCCACAAAGATCACTCTGGAGCATCTTCCCAGAAGAGTGGAGTCGAACATAACAGCAAATGGGGATTCAGGTCATCTTCTTTTTGGTTTCATAGTAACCCATTTAGAACCGATTGTATATTTAGATCTTTCGAAATTTCCAAATGTCATTTGCCAGATGTTCTACATTCACAAATTTATGCAAAAAAAAAAAAAAAAAAAATCCCCCTGTAAATA
>MU551644.1:706051-716897 GCA_024362625.1 Silurus asotus
AATTATTGTTATTATTATTATTATTATTGTTGTTATTGTTATAATTATTGTTATTATTATTATATTATTATTATTATTATAATTATTGTTATTATTATTGTTATTGTTGTTGTTGTTATAATTATTGTTATTATAATTATTATTAATTATTGTTGTTGTTGTTGTTGTTGTTGTTGTTGACTGAATGCATCAATATTATCAGACCTTTATGTTGGCCTCGATATAAATATGAATGTGATCAAAAATATCAGGAAATAAGTTTAAATATAAAATAAAACATGTACAAGTCTTGTTGTTATTTTGGAGGACTTTGATCTTAGTGACCAAACGTACATCAGATCAGCCCTAAAGCAGAGACTCAGGAATGAACAGATCCTCAATTCACAAGCAACAGATGACCTGTCTATTGGATATTGTGCACATCCATCTATCCATCCATCCATCCATCCATCCATCCATCCATCCATCCATCTATCCATCCATTTTCTATACTGCTGATCTAGCACCAGGACATTCTCACAGGGAACCCTGAAGCTGTTCCCAGGGTGCTCCATCACCAACCCTTCACCTATCAACCTTTTACTTAAACTAGAAGATCCAAACCTGTACCACAAAGTGCACAAATCAAGCTCCATGGACATTTCATTTATATGGGTTGTAGTGGAAGATCTCCTGCTATAAAACCTATTGGTTGATTCCTTCTGGATGATTTTTCACGCTTACTGCACCTGTGACCTCCTCATCTCACCTACATCACTTTATTAACGCCCTTGTGGCTAAATGAGCACAAATTCCACATGTGGAACATTTCATCATAAGAGTGGAGGGGATCAAAAACTTTAGATATGTAGACCGTAAATGCAGGATGAAGGCAATAAGATACAATTCACCACAATGGCTTTTTTTAATATAAGATACTGTGCTTGTTACAAGCTTGAGAAGGAAATCATTCCTAAAGAAACTAAGGAAAGCTCATCTATCTTCTGAGAGCTCAACTTCTATAGCTGTATCATTGAACCGTATCTCACTGTGGTACAGCAGCTGCTCAGGTTCGAACCAGAAAGCTCTCCAGAGGGTGGTGTGAACCTCATCATTACCTAGCTACATTCTATCAAGGACAATCGAGACTCATCATCATGGACTGATGATGGAACGTTCGCTCTTCTTCTTATCCCGTGAGTGCTACTGAAGGCTCTACTGCCGCACCAGGAACAATCCATCTCCTCACAATGGCACTAATCCCCAAACCCATCCAAGATTTCCGAATACCTTCATCTATACTGCGGAGTCTCGGGACAGCATTCATTACTGTCGCCAGATCTGCGTCTACTTTTATACCGTTTTATTTGCACCTTCTTCTACCTTTACTTTGCACAATTCTATTGTATTCTGTCGGACTCCATTTCTTCATATTGCAAGCCGTAGTTTTTTCTATACCTGCGCTAAACCTTATACATGCTAACCGAATTTCATTGGCTTTGTAGGTTTCCTTTGGGTTCAATGGTTTCCTTCATTCCTCAAAACATGGCAGTAAGTGATAATGATAGATATGTAATTATTTCAACAGGTTATTATTTTCTTTCGTTGTGTTTCTGCGACAATCAAACCCTCTATCACCTCAAACTTGCTACAGCTTTGGCCCAAGATATGGTCTGAAGGTTCCCTGCCACCTTTTATTGTGCCAAATGAATATGCCACATTTTATTTTCAAGAATAAAAAAGAACAACAATAGCAAACCTATGGTGCTTGGCCCCCTAATAATTCACACAATGTAAAATGGCAAGGAACATCATATCTCCTGCAATATCTCTTACCCTGTGAGCCACTTCCTTTTCATCAGCTCTCCACTCCTCACAACAAATTGAATAGCCACAGGCCAGTGAGCACCGTTCACAACACGGCTTCGACCTTACTGAACAAAGGACATAAGATCAGCCGCCTCGATGCAGAGGCTCGAGAATGAAAAGTCCTCATATCACAGGTTAAACTGAATAAGTGTGTTTCAAAGTTTCATGAGATTTAAGGGGTAGTGACTGAGGGGCATCATCTCAGACATCAGAACTGGAGATTCACAACAAAACCAAATAACCTGCCTAGTGGATATCTATCCATTCAACTGTTCATCTATCCAATTGTCTGTCAGCCCATCCATCCATCCATCCATCCATCCACTCATTACTCATTTATCCATCCATCCATCCATCCAATCATTCATTTATCCATTTATTAATCCATCCACCCATCTAACCATCCATCCATCCATCTAACATCCACCTATGCATCTGTCTGTCTATCTGTTCGTCTGTGTATCAATCATCCATTCATCCATCAGTCCGTCTGTCCATCCATCTATCCATCCATTCATTCATTCATTCATTCATTCATTTATTCATCCATCCATCCAGCCATCCATCCATCTATCCATCCACCTATACATCTGTCTATCTATCTGTCTGTCCATCTGTGGATCAATCATCCATCCAACCATCAGTCCATCTGTCCATCCATCCATCCATCCATCCATCCATCTATCCTTCTGTCTGTCTGTTTGTTCATCCATCCATCCATCTATCCATCCATCCATCCATCCATCCATCCGTCCATCTATCCATCCACCTATACATCTGTCTATCTATCTGTCTGTCTATGTGTGCATCAATTAGCCATCCATCCTTCAGTCCATCTGTCTATCTATCCATCCATCCATCCCTTTTTGATACCGTTCTATGGTACACAGGGTTACAAGGGAGCCTGAAACCAGTCCTGTGGAACTCTTAGACCCCCTGGATGGGGGTCATGAAGCACAGTTCCATATACAATCCACAGCTAAAAGTACTGGGACACCCGGATTTTCCAAACGCCACATGTGGTTCTTCTAAAACTGTCAGCACAAAACTTAGAGGCTCACAAGTGTCCAGGACGTCTTTAGATGAATTGCATAAACTTTTCCCTACAGTTAAACTAGGAGACCCAAATCTAGTGTAGCTCTGTGAAGATTTGGTTTCTATAAATGGAGAGGAAGATCTTGAGTGGCCTGTTACTGAGCTAGAAACCCTACTGAGATGACGTGGATGCGACGTTCAAAAAATACATATAGTGTATAATCATGCATCCATTCACACGGGAGAGGACATCTCAAAAGCACAGGAGAACATCTGAACTCCACATGCACAAGTGGGATTCAAACCTAGGAGGCTACACATGTACACACATCTTAATGTTATGGATTAAATGTACTTATTAAAGATGCAGGACTCGTGTTGTATCGTGTCCATAAATGACACTTGAAGGTTTTCAGGTCTTTATAAGTTCAATTAATTCCTTTCACAAACCACATTTTCTTTTCTCCACCCACTGGAGGCTGCTAATGACTGGTAAATGCTACCTAATGTTTTTCTTAAAATATTCATAAGGGCATAAACAAACAAACAAAAAAAAATCATGGAAGCCTGATTGAAAATGTGTTTCTGTGCTTAAGGTGATGACTGTCGCAGAATCTGGAGGTGAAAAAGAAAACGCTGATCAGTGAAAAAATGAATAACACGGGATAAAGAGAAGGTTCGTCGGTCGGACGCGGTAATTCTGCCAAAGCGACATAACGGACCTTAAAGACTTTCTCGTAAATTGGATTTCTGCTGTGTTCTTTTGTGTTGCACAGTGTGGCAGTGTGGCATGAACCTCCCTGGAGCAAGTGTCATAGATTTAGGAAAAAATACATTAAAAAATCAGGAAAAATACAAATAACTCCATCGAGACCTTCACCAAGCACTGACCCCGAACCTAAAAGTGTAGCTCACAAAGCAAACGTGTGCAAGTTAGAAAAACTTTCAGAAAAAAAATAAATTATAAATATCCAGCATTTCACTCTGCTTGTAGACAATCTATCTATCTATCTATCTATCTATCTATCTATCTATCTATCTGTCTGTCTGTCTGTCTGTCTGTCTGTCTGTCTGTCTATCTATCTATCTATCTATCTATCTATCTATCTATCTATCTAACTGTCTGTCTGTCTGTCTGTCTGTCTGTCTGTCTGTCTATCTATCTATCTATCTATCTATCTATCTATCTATCTATCTATCTATCTATCTATCTATCGTCCGTCCGTCCGTCCGTCCGTCTCTATATATATATATATACAGTATATAACTTTCATTCTCTCTCTCTCTCTCTCTCTCTCTCTCTCTCTCTCTCTCCACTATAATAGGAACAGCCACTCATTTAAACATTATCCAATAATCTTCTCACAGTGAAGCATCACCTCACATCCCATCACACCAACTCAAATTCAATTCCATCACATCCCGTCACATCACATCACATCACCTCAAATCCCATCCCATCACACATTCATTCATTCATAAAGGTGACAGTAGGAACTTCGAGGATTAAATCATTATACCAGAAAAGAAGTATTTTCTATTCCACAAAGAACCTTTTAGTAAACAGGTCTTCAAAAAAACAAGATTTGCCCCACTTCATGCCCTATTCAGTGTAGTGGAAAAGTTCCATCTTGAATGTTAAAGGTTCTTCACAGACTCATTCAGTGTTTGATGTTTTATGTCTAGACTGAGATGCTTTTCTGCACAACACAGATTATTTTGATTTACTCTACGGTTCCTGGCAGCTCGAACCAGCCTGGTGATTTTCTTCTGACCACCCAGTGAACTGTCACATGTAATGTTTTTTGTTGTTTGCACCATTCTGGACTATGTGTAAAGATCTCAAAAGATCTAAAAAAAAACAAACCATCTGGACTTTTTTCCTTCATTCTGAAGTTTGAGTTGAACACTAAAGCTCCTTTCCTCACTAAATGTATAGAGATTTCTGTTCTATTTAGTTTTAGAGATCAGGCTGCTGGATGGTGTCACCTTCAACTTCACAGTTCAGCTTTGTGAATGTAGCAGGAGGGAACTTGGCAAATGTGATGCTATGACTGAGTGCTGACATCCAGGAACACGCACCTGCCATCTCAAAAGATTGTGTGCGGTTGAGAAAACAAAGAAGCCTGTAGGACTGAAGGATCATTAAATGTGATATGACGCAATAAAATTTACAGCCAGCATTAGAGAAAAGATCGTCTTCATTTATTCTTATTCTGCCACATTCTTTCCATTATCACGCTCGAGGTTTGTGATATTTTTAGTTTTCATGATGCCTGATGTTCAGATAAATTTCATAAAAACTGGTCTATATATCAGTAAGCATCAGTAATACAGTGGTAAAGGATGGAGTGATGAGTGGAGTAGTGGTTGAAGATGTAGAGATGAGTGGTGGAGTGGTAGATGATGAAGGGATGAAGGAATCAGTTATAGAGTGGTTATTATAAAGGGATGAGTAGTGGAGTGGTAGATGATGGAGGGATGAGTGGTGGAGTGGTAGATGATGGAGAGATGAGTGGTGGGGTGGTAGATGATGGCGGGATGAGTGGTGGAGTGGTAGAGGATAAAAAAGATGAGTGGTGAAGTGGTAGATGATGGAGAGATAAGTGGTGGAGTGGTAGAAGATGAAGAGAGGAGTGGTGGAGTGGTAGATGATGGAGAGATAAGTGGTGGAGTGGTAGATGATGGAGGGATGAGTGGTGAAGTGGTAGAGAAGGTTTTAGTTTTGTAGGTGAGTATTACTGATGTATAAAAGCAATTTTATTTTACATTTTTTTGTACTAATTTTTCTGGAGGGTTTGGTGCTTGGGGAATCTGTCTCCTGGTACTGTGTGTGTGTGTGTGTGTGTGTGTGTGTGTGTGTGTGTGTGTGTGTGTGTGTGTGTGTGTGTGTGTGTTTTAGGTAACACTTTTATTTCACCTTGTTAGTTAGAGGTCAAAGTGACCTTGGCGTCGACTGTACAAGAAGCTTCTCATTATCGACATTCACTCCGGCTCATTAAGGCGTGTTCCACTTTTTATTCTTGAATAAAAATAATAAATTAAATTAAACCGGGTCTCTGCAACCCGAAAGGAACATAAGGGTTAATACCCAGAAGACTTATTCCTACACTGGATCGCCAAAAGTTTGTGGCCACCTCGCTGTATGTACTTTTGAACATCTGATTCCACATCAAGTCTCTATTTGCTGTAATAATATCCTCCATTCTTCTGGGAAGATGTTCCACTAGATTTGTGGAGAGATGAATGCAAAGTGTAAGGTGATGTAGGTGAGATGAGGAGAATTCATCCCAAAGATGTTGAATATGGAATATAGCTGGAGATCTTCCAATCAACCATTGGAAAGTATATGTTGATGGCGCTGTCTAGTGCTGAAACAGGTTTTGTAGTGCTGAAACAGAAAAATGTCATGTTCCTCAAATGATATATATATATATATTATCACATATAATGTATCATACAGCACTCTGTGTCACTTGGTAATGGTGGCGCTCTGTCGTTTAATCTCCTGATCCGGTGAAACTTCCGTTAACTGTCTTTTGATTAAAGCGTCCTCCTTTTCCTGCTCTTCCTCCTGCCCTGACGATCCCGTTGCACCTAATGCCAGTGTGATGTTTCAATCAATGTCCCTAAAATTCCACCCGGCACCCATTAGCTGTTCAAATCATTCCTACCAATCAATCTCGAATCCTTCTCTTTCTTCTCCACTCTTCACTTATGACGGTTCGTAACGCACGCAGACTATTTCTGATTCCACCCTTAATTGCTCTATCTTTTTTTTTTTTTTTTTTTTTTTTGCAATGGCCACATCAATTATGGATATGATTCGGAGAAAGCCGGGATTGTGTGTCGCAGCGTGACTAGCTTTAAAAGGAAACTAATAGGTCATTTTTTTATATTAGCCTTTTACTTGATTTTATATGATAGCGGCACTATGGCATATCAGCACTGGTGGCTTTGACTTTCGTTCCCATCCGTCAACCTGTGGGATCGTGTGTCGCAGCGTGACTAGCTTTAAAAGGAAACTAATAGGTCATTTTTTTATATTAGCCTTTTACTTGATTTTATATGATAGCGGCACTATGGCATATCAGCACTGGTGGCTTTGACTTTCGTTCCCATCCGTCAACCTGTTCCAAGCCAAAGCTCATCCCTGTGGAGCATCACATCACATCACAGACCCTCTGCTTTAATACACACTGATACACTGAGGGTAAACTAAAAACAAAACATGTTTTCCAAAAGCTAATGTTAGTATTCCTAGTGGAAAACGGTAGAAATGTTAGAGATTAGATGTCAGATGAGGTGAAGAGGAGTGAAGTCATGCTCATTGTCTTTTATCACATCATTATCATTTATCATAAATTACTTGAAATGGCACCAGTGTTAAATAAGGAGATGAAAAAGACTGAATTTAATCCAATCCTGTTGCAAATCAAAGGGAAAAATGGAACTGAATGATTATTTAACACAAAACGAGACTTTTGTACTTTTTGTAAAGTTTGTACTTCTGCGTTCTTCTGCTTCTGTGCTCGACTTTTTGCTCAGTAAATGCAAATGAATGCTAAAAGATTAGAACCCAAACCCATAACCCTCACTCCTAACTCTGATCCTTAATCCATAACCTTGACCCTTAATCTTAACCTCAACCCGAGCCCTGGCCTTGACCCCTATCAATAAAAATTATATATATATATATATATTTAAATATATACTAAACATGAATAATAAACAGATAGAACTTAGTGATTGTTTACAAACAAAAGAAGATAAAAGTTAGAGAAAGTCTGTGCCTGTGATTCCTCCATCTCAGCAGGAAAGGAGTTTAGTCTTCCCATAATCCTGCCCCTAATCCTAACCTTAACTCAATCCCTAACAATAACCCTGTCCCTAACCATAACCCTGACCCTATCCTTAACCCTGACCCTAACCCTGTCCCTAACCTTAACTCTGACCCTATCCCTAACCCTGACCATAACCCTACCCCTGACCCTAACCCTAACCTTAACCCTGACCCTAACCCTGACCATAACCCTGTCCCTAACAATAACCCTGACCCTAACCTTAACCCTGGCCCTAACCCTGTCCCTAACCTTAACCCTGACCCTAACCCTAACCCTGACCATAACCCTAACCCTGTCCCTAACCCTGACCATAACCCTGTCCCTAACCATAACCATAACCCTGTCCCTAACCATAACCCTGACCTGATTTCTATTCCTTTCCCTATCCCTGACCCTGACCCTAACCCAAGTCTTAACCCTAACCCTAGCCCTATCCCTAACCTTAACCCTAACCCTAATTTTAGCCCTGACTCTAACCCTAGTCCTAAAGCCCTAACTCAAACCCATGACACTAATCCTAAACCTATCCTCAAACTTCGACCCCTAACCCTATTTACAGTAAATTGCTTTTAGAATGTCTTTCCTTTTCGCTATTTCGGTAAATAGAAAACATTTCTGACAGGATTTTAGTTTACAGTTTGATAATGCAGGTGAAATTCAATAGAAAGGAAAATGTTGCAATTTGACTGTAAACTGAAACTGTAGCTAAACACAACACACGAGTTTCGCTCCACACAGCAGATCCACTCATGTTTAGATCCGTTAAAAACAATAATAATAATAATAATCTTTTATCTGCTCTGGTTTATTAGGAATAACTCCCTGCTAGCGCACTGCATTTCACCGTCGCATCACAACTGGAAAGGGAGGAGTAACGTGTGTTCCGAACACCATGGCAGACACTTGTCCTGTGACAGGAAGGAAGTAGGTGCGATGTGAAGTGTCACAACACGTTTCTATTTTTACTTTCGGCGTTAAGCTCGCCGGAGTGCCGGGGCTCGCTGGCACGGCCGACCCAGGATCCAGCCGCTCACTTTTACTTAACGCCCCTGACTGATATACCTATTAGGTGATTCTCTCTGTAATCTTAGTTTTATTTTATGTTCTTATTGTTGAACATCTAGTTCACATTGAGTTATAATTTTCCTGTTATAATAACCTCCATTCTTCCAGGAAGATGTTCCTTCAGGGTGTTCATTAAGCCACAAGAGCATTCATAAAAGCCAGGCACCTATGGAGGTGAGGTGAGGAGATCTGAGGTGCACTCAGCGTTCACATTTACCCCAAAGGTGTCCGATATACTCTCTCTCTCTATAGATCTTTATCGCAGCCTAATCACGGTCTTCCACTCCATCCTGTATCTTCGTGAAGTCCTACTTTACGTGGACATTTTAAATTCGACTGCATCCAAACACCATGTATAAATGTGTCTACACCATTTTTTTGTTTTTTGGGTTGAAAAGTCAGGTGTCAGGTGGCGACCCCTAATGGCCGCAGGCGGAAAAAGAAGAAGAAGATGTGCAATTCACATGCATTTACTCTGTAATGTAATGTATTTAAGGGTATAAAGTGTGTGATGAAAGTGGTGTGAGTGGAAAAGAACGAAAAAAAACATTGCTTCCCTTCTTTACTTTTTTTTTTTTTACAGTTGCTACGGCAATGCAACAGCAAAGTTATTCTGTTCTCAATCTCCACTGGGGGTTTTATAATCCCTACTAACTGACAGGCTCGTTTGTGAGATCGGATTACACCAGAGGCTCATTTATGGCACCTTCAGACACAGGGGTCACGTGATGCCGCCCCACAGTCGGTACGGCTTTTCCTCTCGAGTACGCCGTGTGCGTTCGCATGGAAGTAAAACGAACCGTCATCAGGCTAATTGCCAGACAACAGACTTTTTTGTTTTGGTTTAAAAGATTATAGCGACGAATTTCTGTGTGTTCATCTGGACTAGAAAACCAAAACCTGTTCCGGCATGACAATGTGTATCGGCATTAACGTTAACTCATCGGTTTCGAAAAGTGGGTTAGACTTGAAGATCTCCTGCTATAGAGCTATAAAACCTATTAAACACCTTTGGGGGTGAATGTGAACGCTGACTGCACCCGAGGCCTCCTCACCTTCTCACCTACATCACTCCTTGTGGTTGGACGAGTTAATGCTGTATCCTCGTATTCCTGTTCTTGGCTGAAAGGAGAGGAACCTGAAGAAATGTTGGTTTCAGCTTTTTTTTTTCATAGGTTATCCACTCTGGGGTTTCACATGTTGTGTGTTCAATGTTCTGCTCATTGTGATTTTATTATTTGATCACATGACCGGCTGATGAAAGAGCAGGTATAGAGGAATTTCTCATAAAGTGCTCACTGCTCCATTTATACGCGAGAAAACAAATAGAGTTAACATTATGTTTCCCCACAATGATTTGATAAATGTGCAAGGGGTTTATCACACACACACACACACCCACACACACACACACACACACACACACACACACACACATGGTGATCATTCAAAGAAGGAAATGTAATAAAGGGAGTGAAGGAAGTAAATGGCGAGTATAAAAAGAGTTGATGTTCTGGTTGGTGTGCTTCCACCTTCTACAGGATCTGATCTATTTTTATACTTTGTGCTTCAGATCTGTGACAAAACGCCGCATTCGCACGTTGTGTATTTTCATTGCTCTGATTCTCGATGAGTCACTGTGCACTAATTATGTCTGACTGCACCGCAAGCAAACTCATATTGTTTAAAGCATCGGAGGAAGAGTTCCTGGTGAAAAACGTGACGCCTGCCACAAATCTCATCTTTCGGGGGAATTGAATCACCTCGTCGGAGAGCTCCATTCACACCACCTCTAAAGAACAATTCCACAGTTTTATTGCTTTTTATATATATTTTAGCTCATGCTGAATTTTTGGAAAGAGGACCTAAATATAGGACTGGTGAAAAGCTCCTCTTTATTTTTGGAAATATAAAAAAAAGAAAGGATAGAAAAGGTTGTGATATGATTGGGTTTGTTGGTAAGATCAGAAATCAGTCAAATCACATGCACTCTACTGTCTTTACTTCCATTGGTGGTCCAATCACATGCACTCTACTGTCTTTACTTCCATTGG
>MU551645.1:0-16623 GCA_024362625.1 Silurus asotus
ATATATATATATAATCATTAGTTAAGAAAAAGGCAAAAATTAAATAGATAAAGTAAGTTAGAATGGCTTTTCCCTTTAAATGTAACCTTGTGGGAAAACTTGTAGACAGTCTTTTATGGAAAGAAATGTGTGTTGATGAGCTTCTAGCAGTTGATTAATCGCTAAAAAAAGATTGGCATGTGTTAAATTTTACATTTTAAATTTCAAATTTTTTTAATTATTATTATCATGGTTATACATTTCTGTATAAGAAAACTATATAAGTAAATGTATCTGTTTCTATCTTCTCCTCAGATAGTTCATGGCAGAAAAAGAAAACAAGCTAATGATGACACAGGACCTCTCAGGAGTGTAATTTTATATTTCTTGCAAATTTTCTGACCAAAGACTAGTTAAAATGTTTATACAGTAGTTGTCATTTTGGGCATCTTAGCCCAGTTTTTTTTCACTGTACTGTACATAGAACAACTTTTTTTCTTTTTTTCTTTTTGAATTAAGGGGATTGATATCACTTGATGGTCAGCTCTTCATTTAACAATAAAAAATAAAGCAGTCTTTTATAATGTGATTCACCTAGTTTCCCCTTTACATTCTCAAATGATGTTATGTATAATGCAATTTTGGTTTGATTAGACAGAAAACTAAACATAATCTTAAATTAAGTGGAAACACAAAAATAATCAAATATATTGAGAAAATAACATCTTAAACGAATGTAAAGATATATGTAAGTATAAAAAAAATGTAAAGCAAAGATTAAATTAGATTAGTTAGGGCTTTATATAAACCCACCTGTCAATACAGACAGAATGCAGAAAGAGAAGAGAAGGGGCAAAGTCAGGAAATGACTAGAACTAATGCAAAATATTAAAAAGGAGGTAACACACACAAACAAACACATAAGTTGTACAGCTTAATTTTTATTCATTAATAAGTCAAATTCATGATTCAAATCCCCTCTTGCAGCACAAAGCTCACCATAAAAGCTCACCATAAAAGCTCACCATTTTTCTGTGAGCTAAACATCATTGGCAACTTCTGTCACACAGAAATAATACTGTGTTTGTGATAAAAGAAAGAATTACCCTGTTTGTAGGGTTTAGTTAATTCTTCAGGAGCTGGGATATCGTTCATTTTGCACATTCTTACTGTTTGATTGAAAAAAGATTTGTTTCAATGCTTTTATGGTGGGAGCACCAAGATCATTAGTTTTAACCCAAAATGTTAAATGGATGTATGCATTTAAATTAAGTAAATTCAGTTAACTTCAGTGTACAAATGAACAATTAAAGGAAAACATTGATGCTATTAATGTTAATAGGTTAATTTGTTTGTGGCTGCTGTATTTTTGTTATTGTTGTAAGAAGTGTGCCACGTTGTTGCAGTGCAAAATTTAAATGCAGTTGCACTAGCATTAAACATAAGATAAACTTCAACAATCTGATTATAACCTAAATATAATCTCTAGGTAACTTATGTAACGTCTTTAGGTTACGTACTGTATGTAAACCTAGTTCCCTGAGGGAACGAGATAATGCGTTGAAACAAATTACATACGTAACCTAAAAATGTTCTCTTCACAAATGTGACCTTTGTCGAAATTCTTTGGGAACAAGTGTCCAGTCACAATAGACTGACAAATCCCTGACTAGTGTATATGAGCACACCTAGGTCAAAGGACAGTGGGGCATGAGAGCGGCGTAGCAGGTACTGCTGGAATGCCGCTGCCTATTTCTTACTTCTGAAGGAGTAAGTGAGGTGTCAAGCAGCACAGCCCTGTCCCTGTCGGATATTTCTATGTGTGAGCCAGTGGTGCCTCTTTGTTGAGATGAGGGCTTCCATGGACTGGCCAATGGCCCAAACAGTCTTTTTAGTGATTTTGAAAGCACAAGCAGGGGACAAGTGTGCCTGCATAAGGGTTGAATCCCATACTATGCCTAAGCAAGTTGTTCGCTGTGACGGAGCAAGCACACTTTTTTGGTGTTCCCATCGTACCCATAGTCATTTTTGAGAACTGTGAAGTACTCTCTGTCTGATGGAGGGACCACCTCGATGGCCACCTTCCTCAAGAGAGTGTTCACTTCCTGTTCTATGACCAGAGCCAGCTTGGGCCCCACCAGGGTGGGGGACACCCCGTTGAACTGGGGCAGGGGAGATCCAGACTGGACTTATAGAGCAGGACTTACAGAGGGGTGTGAGAATCCATCAGATCAGATACGGTGGGCTTCTGCCTCGAGCGTCACACCGGATCCTTTATGGGGGAGTGCCTGTTGCGACGCTTTGTCTCTGCACCTCACAATGCTGGGAGTTGCCGGTTGTGGTGGAGGCTGCACCTGCCAAGCAGCCCCATAGGGGCAACATGGGAGGAATTGCTGGAATGCCGCCAAGTGCTCCTTGGCCTTCTGAAGCCTGTCAACGACCGCATTAACAGCGTCGCTGAACAGGCCGGTCGGCACCAGAGAGGAGCACAGCCCTATCCTTGTCAGAAAGATCCTACAGGGGAGCTAAATGTCTTAGTGGACAAAATGGCGGCCATGGACCAGCCAATGGCCTTAGTGGTCTCTTTGGTATCCCTAAGGGCTAGGTCTGGGGCACAGTGGAGCTCATGAACTTGCTGTCCACCTGAGACATTTCCCGGGTCTAGCTCCTGCAGCAGATCAGCCTCATAGGACTGCAGCACAGTTATGGTGTTCAGACAGCCTAAAGCCTGACCCGCCGAGGCATAGGCCTTGCCCACCAGCGCCGAGGTAGTTCTCAGGGGCTCTGTGGACAGCACTGGGACTTTAAGATATGATGCATTGCCTTTGGAGAGATAACTAGCCAGCACCTCTTCGATCTGAGGCATTGCCCCATAACCAAACTCTGTCAGTCATACTATATTTGTATATAGTGACACCCTAGGACTAATGAGGTGGGAAGAAAGGCAAGCCCTGGTGCCGAGGAAGTGACGTGGATTGCAGGAAGCGATTTTAAGCTTCCTGGTTGTCACCCCACTGGTGATGCTGTACTTCCCACTGGACTGATTATACACGTGATTCAGAGTGTGGACAATGCAGAGGCATTCCCAAAGTGTTTTTGATGTAGCTTAAGTTTCTGAAGGTGAAATTATAATTTGTGTACTGTTTACTACAAACAGGATGCAAAGATCCTCGATCCACCTTTCTCATTCACCAGTTTCCAGGGATGTTAAATTCTATATTAATGAGCAATCCAATATAAAAAATATTGTAGGCAGCAAATGGTCTCAGAGTGCAATGAAGCCAGTTGAATGACACAACTGATCCAAGTTAAGGCTGAGATTTGGATCAGCTACAGGAAATTAGCATGAAATTTGAAGCTTTGATTGTTATCTGTTTGAGCAGAGTCTAGATGAGGAGATGAGAGAGCTGGACAGACTAAAGCACTGCTGTATCAGTCTCATTAGATAAAGTTGAAGCAACAGCTAAATCCCAATTGTACCATTACCAGAAAGTTGTCAAACTGAATCGTTCCTAATGTATGACCAGACTGACAGCCAATCGAAAAAAATAGACTAGCAACAACAAATACAAAAATTAATTAAACCCTCTGAATTTTATCATGCTATTGAATATAGCATGTTGATTATAAAGACTGATGTGCGTCATTCTGGGTGGCATTTTCCTTTAATGCTGCATCAACTTATTTGAATGGCTTGCTTGTCATAATATTTTGTAGCACTTTGTTCCTAACTGTGGTACTGACATATACTGTGCTGCATATTTTTGTGTTTTTCCTGCTCCCAATACAAATAAACATTTAATGATCAATATCCAGGAAAGTGTGTATTGCTGAATAGGGATTTTTAGGAAAAAGAATACCTATTTTGTTTTTCAATAATACTAGCTGATCATATTTGTCTTTGTACAACAGTTCACCCTTACCAATAGGTATAATTGAGAAACAGTCAACATTTCGATACATTCTCTTTCTGTCTCTCTTTTCTGCAAATTCATGGCATTCTCAACTGTCAGATTCACAAGGTTTCACCTGAAATGGTTGTCAAGAGTTCATTTGTGACATAAAAAAAAATTATCAAGTTCAAGTGGTAGATTTTTTTATTTAAAAATCCACTGTTCCGAAGAGACTCTGTGAGTCAGGCCTTCATGGACTTTATAGTGAAGAAACCATTAATTTGGAAGAACAACAAGCAGAATATATTTGCTTGTGCCAAGAAACACAAGAAATGGACATTAGATCAGTGGAAAACTGTCCCTTGGTCTGATAAATTAAAATTTGAGATTTCTTTAAAGTGTCTTTGTTAGACCTACAGAGTGTGAACAGATGGTTCCTGAATGTGTGGTTGCTACTTAGAAGCATGGAGGAGGTGTGATGGCTACCACAGCATTTTGCAGTGACATGCCACCTTATATACCTTGTACTGTACTTAGTGGGACCAACACCTCTGGGTACTCCTTAAGGTTGTTGGAAAACTATTCCAGGTGACTACCTCATCAGGCTCACTATAAGAATGCTAAAGGTGTGCGAAGCTGTCATCAAAATGGGTCACTTGATTGTGCCCTCCAGCTTTATAGGGCCACAATGGTGACTGTTAAAATTTTTTTTTTTTTAATAACATTCTGTTTGAAGTGTTTATTTCCTTAAAATTAGAATTGCCATAGAATTTGCATAGAATCTCTCAAAGTTTGGCAAGCTCTGAACAGATTGTGACTGGTGAGAAATTAGGAAAGAAAACACTGTGAAAGACGGGAAGGTAAACCTCGACTTGTCTCAGTATGAAAGAAGGGAATCTGTCTTGGTGGGTAAACAGTGCCCCCAGGCATTTCTTTCCTTCAGTTTGTGCAGTACTTTAGAGCAGGACTTTATGTCCCTGTGCGATTCACATAGTGTAAGCTCACTGAAATTGGCATACACAATGCTATTAGTAGTGTAGAGAAAAGTGCAGCTCTAGCTAGACAGGAGCAAAGCATAAGAAATGCCACATCCTTAGAACATAATACTGGCACATTTTTTCTTGTATGTTTCCTAACTCTGGTCCAATAAAATCACACTTCTCTTATTTTATACCTGCTGCATAAACAGAGAGAACACAATTGACTGCAGTAAATCAAAGGGCTACCATTTTTCTCTCTTTGTCCTTTAAAATTGTATAGAGAAACTGTCTGTTTTTAAGCCAAACTTTAGTATTTAAAACAATATATACAACAATATAAAGTAATTATTTTTGTTTCCCTGCATGATAGCAAGATTTTGTTTTGGCAGGAACAGCTCGGGGCTGAAATCCACAATGCTGAATGCCCTGAAGCAAAGCTTCTGCAACACAAAGGCTTAGAATATACACCCTTACCGGCTGAAATCAGACATAATGTGAACGATTTGGGTTTGAAAATGAGAAGCGTTTTCCCATATCATACCAAGTGAAGTCATTCTCAGCTCTGTCACTACACAGATGATTGTTATTAGTGTTGGAAGAGTTACAGTTTTATCTACTTGACACATCTCCAGAGTCACTGACATGGGCTGCAATGCACTTTTTAAAAAAATTGCCAGCTAATAAATGCCAGCTGACAAACAGCAAAATAAATGTTAATTAAATTCTTCCTTTTTTAATTCCCCAGAGTGCAGTACCTGTAGTTCATTTTCATTGATCTACATGGACATCACTCAAAACCCAAAGAAAGGCTGAGATGCATTTTAGCAATGCTGCCATTTTCAAGAACGGCAAATGAAATTTTTTATATCTGTCTCTGAAGTAGTCTCCAGCTGTTGCACTATATGACCCTTCACTCATTCACACTGTGCTATATAAGACTTAGTTACTGTGAGACTGTCTTCTTTTTTTCTTACTCTAAAACCTGTCACATCTCAGTGTTAGAGAAATTATGTAAAAAAAAAAAAAGAATTAGTGTTTCCAGGTTGACATCCAAATTTCATTTTTAAAAGGAGAACACTGACATGGCCTTATTATGTGAATCAGGTTGTGTGACAATCCCATTAAGCAATACTGTCTATTATACAAACTAGATTCTAAAACTATAACCTATAAACCTATAAACCAGGTTAGATGAGGTTGCATATTTTTATCTACTTTTATGGTTAAACATTTTCATATAAGCATTTAGATTACAACTGTTATACTAAAATAATTAACGATAGATAGAGGAATAGCTAAGGGTTAAACCACCCTAGAAACTACAACTGCACAAAAGACATATAATGCCAGATGCTTTCCAGTTCCCTGTTATTGACTACCAGATGTTATGTTGAGAAACAAGATTAACCACTCAGGATCATGAAGTTTTTATTTCTGTTTTTGAAAACTACTAGACAGCTAGTTAGCATGTTATTTTAATCATATTCAGTGTAACTATCATTTTATTTCCTACGTCTATTAACAAGGGCAGAAACACTATGTGCAGTTTGAAAAACCTACTCTCAACAACCACTTAATTATGAAGACTGCCTGCTCATTCATGTAAATACCCAATCATCCAATGATGTGGCAACAGCTCAAAGCATAATATCGTTCAGATACAGAGCAAAAGATGTAGGTGATATTACATCATACATGATGTCTTGATGACGTCCTGGGATTTAATACAAAATTGTGGGAAAAACTTATTTCAAACTACAAAACATCCGATTCTAAAGGCATAAATGGCAATTTGATAATAGATTTCACAAAGGACAATGGCCAGACTGAAGTTTAAAGCAACTCAACTACCCACACTTGACAACTGTGGTGAGCAGAATAGTATCTCACAAAACATGCAACATGTCTATCCTTGAGGCAGGACGATGTTGAACAATGTCAGATTTTGAGGCAAGACCATCTCAAGCAATGTGCTTTAACAGAAGCAAGCCACAGTTTCTCTTTTATGAAGAACAGCCCTGAACAGGAATATGAGGCTACATTAGTACCACAAGAGCTGAAGATTAGAAAACAAATCAACCTGGTATTGTTCCAGTCTTTGGCTGCCCAGTTTATGTGAACCTATGCCCACTGCAGTCTCTTGTTATTGCTGGCAGGTGTGGAACTTAATGTGGGCAGTAAGTGTGTAATTCTGGTGCATGTGTTCATTATGATGTTAGTCTATTTAGGAGGTCAGTAGAAAAAAATCTGCTTGTTCTTTCATTTTCATTAATTAAACCCGTCCAAGAAATAGTCCATTGTAAAAAAATAAAAATAAAATCACTATTAAAAAAAAGTTTAATTGAATTCAAATTCTTTAAAAATTGTTAAAATAAATTTCGTTCATGGCACAGAAAAAGCTTTATTAAAGAAACACAGACATATAAAAAAGAATGTATATGCACTTTAGACTAAGACAACATATTTTGCTAATTGTTTAGAAAAAAGATTATGTGCTGCATATTTTTTTAATAGACACATACTGTATGTTTTTAAGAGACTACACAAAATTAATGTAGACTAGAACCTTCACAGATGCTTAAACAACAACATTTCCACTTTTATAAAGTATGGAAATGGAATGACAGAATGGCCAAACACTTAACCATGAAATACATTGTTTCCTCAAATGTGCTACAAATATTGAATATTAAAAGTTGTTGTTCTGGCTTGACAGCATTTTAAAATCCGTCCTTAATCCAAGACAAAAAAAAATCCCTTATACATAATTACAAGTATACATAATTATTTCCAGCTAATAACAAAGGATTTTTGAGTGTTATTGAAAGACTGATTGATAGTATATCATGCCTAATTGGCAAATTCCACTAAATAATGAAATGAAAAATACAATCACCACTCTTCAATTGCCACCTGTTTTTCCACAGTTCACACATCAAGATGATTGTACAGATAACACAATCATTTAATTAAGCATATTTACTAATCCACCACTGAAATAATTTTGTGGATTTACTGCTGCAATTGGAACATCTCTAGGTTACGCATGTTGCTAATATAAGCAACGAATGCGGACAAGTTAACCTTCAGGGTTAAAGGAGTCAACTCTGTGGCAAACTGTTCCTGCAAGAACTCCAGAACTGAACCAACTGGGCAGTTAACTAGGTCTAACTGGTGGGGCTCACACGACATAGTGAACAGAGGCCACCTTGCGGCATACGACCTCCTCGTGAAGGTAGCTCTGGAATTGAGGATGGTCCCTAACACCTCAGTAGAGAGACCAGATGCTACAAACTGTGCCCCCAAAGGTGCCAAAGCAATACCCTCCACAACTCTGGGCACCTGAGAGAGGAGAGAGATCCTGGAAAGAATTTCCGAAGGAGGACCCCAGAGGAGGGACACCAGGTCAGCAAACCATGGTCTGCCTGGCCAACTACCAGGAGGAGACGGGCTCCTTCCTGGCAAAATCTCTCCAGAACTCTCGAGAGCAGCTTGATCGGGGGGAAAGCGTACAGATGCGGCCTTGGCTTGTATAGGGGCAAGTTTAGAGACCCCCTGGTGGTTATATATATGAGACTACCGCTGTGTTGTCCATATGAACCAGCACATGGTGGCCCCTCAGGTCTAGGAGGAAGTGTTTCAAACCCAGAAACACAGCCATCGTCTTTAGTCAGTTTATGTGCCAATGAAGGGTGCAGCTCGCTCCACTGTCCTTGGGCGGAGTGGCCACTAATGACTGCTCCCCACCCTGTGAGGGACGCGACCGTCAATAGCATTATGCAATGACATGGAGTTCCCAAGACAGGGCCCTAGGAGAGGAACGTTGATTCTCTCCACACATCTAAATCTGAAAGGGCTCACCGCGAGACCTTGATGGTACAGTGTGGATTGCCTTTTCGGGATAACCCTTAGACCCATAGCAGCCACTTGAGGGGTCTCATGTGGAGGAGGCCAAGTGGATTCACATTGGACGCTGCGGCCATGAAACCCAGCAGCCTCTGGAACTGCTTCACAGTGAGTGACTGTCCTTCCTTTACTCTCCTGACTGCAGTGAGGATAGCTTCGATCCGGGTGGGAGAAAACCATGCCCACAACCTGGTTGAGTCCCACACCATGCCCAAGAAGGTGGTTCTTTGTCGTGGAGAAAGCACACTCTTCCCGGCGTTCAGTCTTAACCCCAGCTCCTTTATACAGGTAAGAATGACATCTCAATGCCGGACCGCCTGAAGCTCTGATCAAGCTAATATTACCCAGTTGTTGATATAGTTTAATATGCGGATGCCCTGAAGCCTCAGCGGGGTCAGCGCCACATTCATGCATTTCCTGAAGGTGCTGGGTGAGAGTGCTAGGCCAAACAGGAGAACCCGGTATTGGTAAGCTTCACGCCTGAAAGCAAACCTTAGGAACCACCATTCTTCTTCGGAACAACGAAGTACGGGCTGTAGTAGCCTGAATCTCTGACTGAGGGGGGGACCACCTCGATGGCCATTTCTTCAGGAGAGGAGGCACCTCCTGTTATAGGACCAGAGCCTGTTCGGACCACCATGGTGGGACACATCCCGTTGAACCGGGGAGGAGAGTACCCAAATTGAATCAACTAGCCCCTCTCTACAGTATGCAAGACCCACTGGGACACGTCTGGCAGCATTCCCCAGGCTGTCAGAAAGTCCCTTAAGGGAACCAGCCCCTCTGACCCTTCCAGAGCAGCTGGAGCATTGCCCTGCAGCTGTTGAAGCCACCTAAGAGGCGGCAGGTCTCCCTAATCCGCAGTGATCTTTGGGCGTAAGTGGAGGAGACACCCGCTGGAGAGAGGCTGTTCCTGCAACACATTCTGTGGCAGGGCTAACACACTGGCCTCCTGTATCCGAACGGCTGGAGCAGTGTCCAGCAGCCGTTGGTGCCTCCTGAGAGGTGGCGGGTCTCTTCCATCCGCAGAAATCTTCAGGACGGAATTGGAGAGAGACACCTGCTGGAGGGGGGGCCCTGCTCCGAAGCACATCTTGTTGCAGAGCTAGCAACCTGGCCTCCTGTTGGTGCTGTGGAGGGACGGGCACCCTGGAACGAGGTGTACATCCCTCCTGGACGTAAGTCAGGACTTACGCACCACGGCCCGTTTATTAGAAGCGAGGAGGCCAAATTCTTTTTGGGCCTAGAGCGTCACCAGGGGCCCTTAGGGATCTCTTCCACATGCAGTAGCCACACTCCTTATCCCCAACTACATTCATGTACAGCGAGGTTTGTAGGGGAAAATTATGTGTTGCATACGCGGTCTTCCAGGACCTAGACACCTCGGTGTGCAGGTTGGGGAAAAACGGTAGGCCCCGGCGCTTTGTCTTGGCAAGAGAGAGCCCAGAGCTGCGAGGGAGAGCGCTCTCCTTGAAGAGCGCTCTCCAGAAGTGAAGCGTGCGCATAGCCATGCGGGTACAATGCAAACAATCGACTCCTTCCTGAGCCGATTGAGCGTGCTCCATTACCAAATAAACAATGTATCGATCATGCATATCCTTCCCCGTAATGGAACGGGGGCAAAGATGAACACACAGATATTTTTGTTTGCTAGTCATGCTTGCACAGAAATCACACACAAGGCACTTAGCTGGACGAGCAGAAGCTAATGAAGCTAATGTCGCTACCACCGTGCAGCCATTTTGTAGCTCCTGGTTGTTGTGACGTCACCCGCCGATGATGTCACGACTTGCCTTTTGGCCAGATTTCACACATGGTCTATGCAAGATAGTTAATGCGAGATGGACAATGTGAGATGTTCCCAAAGCCTTGCAATGCAGATGCAAATGGGAACAGTATTTTTCCCATTATTCTAGCAATGATAACCACATTTAAATGCAACATTTTGAGAAACTTACTTAATGTCATGATGTGAAATTTTCCCTCATATATTGCTGCTTTTACACTGTATAGTATGAAGATCTATATATATTCTATTTTGCTCATTTAAAGAGGGCAACCTGGCTGTTTACATTTAAAGTGCAATAGGTGCTAACAACATGCCAATAAACAGAAGAGATTTGACTTTGAGCATTCCGACAGAATTACGGAAGGAAGGAGATAAATAAATGCATAGCAAAAAAAGCTCACCTGCTTCAAAAATAACATTTCTCTCATGATAAAAGTGAGATTTAGACCATGGTTCATGCGGCATTAAGCGTGGAACTTTAATCATTTAACAAACATTTGTTTGACAAGCGCAAGTAAGAAGATGTGCGTTTTGAAGACACCATCGTGGATTTTGCTGTGAGGCTGAACATGCTGCCAGATTCACTACAGCGTCCCTGATGCAATGGGGCTGTGAAGAGATGCAATAATGCTTTGTTGAACATTTCAAGAAATCAGTTTGTCAATCAGTGTTCAGAAGTTTATATTTAAAATTCCAATGTGGCTTAAAACAGTTAATGGATTTAATTTGTACAAATCTTTTTTTAACTCTTAGATTTTTAGTATAAAGTATATGGGGTGTTTACATCTGTGGTGTTTCCAACATCACACTTGTCTATAAAGGGAAATTTCTGTTAGAAAAATTAATGAGGTTAGAATTGTAGTTTTTTTTTTTTTGCCACCAGGTTGATTAGATTTTTTAGATATCCACCGTAAATTTACAGTGTTGTTTTAAGCAAATGTAGTACCAGGAAATATTTACACACATACAAGTTTATATACACTTACCCATAATATTAATTGCTTTTTTAAACATCCCATTCCACTTTAGTCTCCATTTGCTGTTATAATAAGTTCCACTTATCTGGGAAGATATCCCACTAGATTTTTTTAGTGTTATTGTGGATATTTTGTACTCATACATAGACAAGGGTATAGTAAAGAAAAGTATTGAAGTAGGATGAGAAAGCCTGGGTCCAGTCAGTGTTCCAATTCATCTCCTAGGTCTTCAATAGGGTTGAACTTTTTAAGGTTGAAAGTTTTATGGCAGGCTACTCAAGATCTTCCACTCCAACCGATGTAAATCATATTTTCATGTAGTTCACAGGAGCACCCCTTCATTGTTTGGCTTTTTAGTGTGCAATGTTCCAAGCCAAGTTTAATTTTCCAAGCCAAATTTAAAGCGAAATTTTTGGTCCCTTTTGGAAATTCCTGGTTGATGTTAGCATGGAGTGAGCTGAAGTGGCGCTAAAGATTTGAAGATTTAAGATGCGCTAATGACGCCTGACATAAGGCAGAATGACTTGCCATTACTTTCAACATATTAAATATAAACTCTTCCACTCTTTTAAAAACGTCCTGTGTTCATCTTCATATTTTCCTTTTGCTGTGCATTTTTTCCCTACTATTTTGAGAGTGGACTTGACACAAACTGTTTACTTAAAATTTTAGTAAACAATTTGCATATGGAAGTTTGTGTTTGTGTTGTTGTTTTTTAATGTTCGTGTTCGCTTCGCTTGAGTTCAATACGGTATTTTTGTCAAATGCGCATGTGCGTGAAATAAAAATACCGCAAAGTTTCCCAGTAGGGGCAAGATCATTTAAGTCTTAAAAATACCGTATTGAACTCAAGCGAAGCGAACACACACATTAAAAAAAACACAATCTATATGAATGTAAGAGCCGCATGAAACCAGGCAAAGAGCCGCATGCGGCTTGAGAGCACCGGGTTGGCCACCCCTGACCTAAGCCCTGTGGATGACGGAAAAGTCATCCACCTACCAGGATAATTTTTTTTTAGATTAGAAAGAAATTGATTAATCAGTATAACGTTGAATTAATCATTTATTAACTTTTCTCTCTAAAATAATATGAACAACAGGTTTTCATCAAGAAATATCTATATATTTTAATGAAATGAAGATCCAAACACGACTCTCCAAATCTCCAAATATTTAATCAAGATGTTAAAATAACCATGTCAAACATGTTTTTTCATGTTTTACCAAAGAAAATGGTCATTCACAAGTTTCACAAATAACACAAAAAACGTTGATCAATCTTTCATAATTAACACATCAGAAAAATACAATAAAAATATGTAACATCAGTATAAATAGCAATATATTGTGTTATCCATACAGTATCGTTATCTGAATTTGGATTCAAACTCAAAACATGGCCTAAACTGAAAGATTTTTTTTCCTTCTTGTTGTATTTTAATGTTTACCTGGCAGCAACATTTATTTTTAATGCTGGTCCTAAAATGGGGTCAGTAAACTGACAGTGGTCAGGCAATCAAAAAAACAATCTGAATTAGGCATGGCAAAGATAAATGAGATGTTTATTAAAAAACAAAATCAAAACCTACAGTTACTATGGCAAGATTTGACAAGGCTTGCTCTCAGCTAATATGCAACACAGAGCATGTACTTCACATTGAATCGTTGGTGTAAGGGCCTGTATATACCATGTGGCTGTAACTGACAGATGGAGTAGTGATGTGTCTGATCAGTAAGCCAGGGAATGTGACAGTCTCCTTGGTTATAAGGTGTCCATGGAGGCCATGTTTGTAGGTTGCGTTATTTTCTGGGTGTCGTAGTTGGATTCTGTTTCTGGTGTTAATGTGACAGAAAATAAAATCATTCAGCTCGTATGATTCTTTAAAAGATTCTATATAAACCTTTTTGCAAGAAGGTTTGTGCCTCCCATTAATGGCTGTTTAGAATATATTTTCTGTTTAATTTGAGTAATATATTGATATTTATTTACACCTACAATATAGACAGCTATACTTAACCCTATAATTGACTTGATTCCTCCTATTTGACAAAATGGCAAAAACTTATTTTGAACAGCAGGATAAACCAGAATTGATAAGAGACCAGCATCACAGACAGCAAGCCAAACAAAAACAAACCCACGTGAACCATAGGAAGATTGTCAAGAGGAACACAAGAGAGCTGCACACTGAAGAGAAGAACAAAGTCGATGAATGGAAAGCTGTGATGGGAAACCATGCACTACTCTTGCTTTTATGCATGCTGTAGATACACTAGAGGAAAACTCGAAAGCCTACCACTAAGAAAAGATATTGCCCTGTACACAGACTTACTGGCCTTCCTTTCTCACCACCCACAAGCCCTTCATCACCTCTTCTGGATGTCTCTCCACACTTTAATTTTTTGCTAATAAAAAAACACTCCAGGCCTCAAATCTCTTTATACTACATGCCTAAGTGTTCATGTTCGCTGTATGCCCTTTGGAGCAGACAACATTATGTTATTTACATCTATATGTTGGATAAATCATATGAAAATAACAATCCTGTTTATATATAGTCCTACTCATCCATTTCACAGGTTGTAAGACTGCAGACCTTTGGTTTATTTGGTATCTTGACCAGCTATGTCATACAATTTAGTTCAGAAAAATAAAAAAAGTTCTACCCTTTTGCACAGTTTGCTTTTGTATAACTAAGTATCTTAAACATTAACACATTTTCAGAAATAGACAAATATAGCAGGGTTTTATGACCTTCACTGGGCGAGGAACACAAAGGCAGAACTTCTGCTTCCTGAAAAGAATATTTAAAGAAAAAGTATTTGTAGAGTTCTGGGACGAAATTAAAAAGTGTTGAGGTGCACTTTAGCTTATGAAAGGAGTAAAATTGTATAAAATGCATACAACCTCATCTATGAATTTGAGTAATATGTGTACTGTATGTCTATCTGCCAATGTGAAAATGTGTAAAAATCTGGCTTCAAAAGTAAATCCAACGCTTTATCCCTATTGAAATCTAAAGTAAACAGAAGAGCCGAGATCCAACCAAATATAAAAAAAACTGTGTAAATTGCGGTTCAATAAATATACAGCATGGAATTAATTTACTGGTGACAATCCTGAACTGAAAAAGCAAGAACAGAAAATAGATGCCATCACAAGCCTGCCAAGCAGACTTACTTTGCCAGGCTTGAAGCATGATAACATGTATCTGGCTGGTTGTCACCCAATATCAATATCCAGATATAAAAAAAACAAGGCTTTCCTTAAAAATTATGCTAGATTTTGCAACTACTTATGGTGCCCTGAAAAAGGGAAATTGTATACTCACATGTAATCCCAAAATTAAAGCTGCCATTCTGCATTTTATCTTCATAGCAATTGTTTAGTTTCATATGCAAGCTTTTGGCAGCAAGAGCCAAAGCAACAACTGTATTACAATCCAATCAATCATTGACCATACAGTATATTCATACATCACTAGTAAACACAGTAAATGAGTGGCTGGTTGTGTTTGTGTGATGCCCTACACTGGACTGGCAACTCATTCAGAGTGTATTCATGCCTAGTGCAGAGTGTTCTTGGGAATGACTCCAGATCCACTGCAACACTTACCAGTGTGAATGATTGAATGAATAAAAACTGGAGTTTATTTTCTCTGCACTACAGCACTTTAAGTATATAGATAGCTGATAGGGGGGAAAAATAGATCGTGGCAGTATCTGCCACAGTTCCCTACTTTAATTAAAATTTTCTGAATGTACTTTATTATTAAATTATATATATATCAGACTGATTTGTTTCTATGGACCTCTTCCTAATTATCTTTGTACATCTATTTGTCTCCTTATGTTCTTGTAAACACTGTGATTAATTAATTAATGTAAATATGTAAGTGCTTAGGGTACATATATTTACAAGCCTTGTGCCTACATACATATACATCTATATGCATATAAGTGGATTTCTATGAGCTTGTGGAATTTACATTTATAGCATTAGCAGACACTCTTATTTAGAGCAACTTACCATTATCTTGTTCACACAACTTAGTGGTAAGGTCCAACCAGCTTGGCAGCATGGTGGTGCTGAGATTTGAACTCACGACCCTCCAATCAGAAGACCAACGTCTTACCACTGAGCTACCACTTGAAATAAGCAAGGCATAGCATTGTCATTGTGGTGGCTTTAAAAAAAAAAAAACCTTAAGAAATTTCATGTGTTGAAATTGTGACATTTTTTACTATATGCATAATTGTATGGGAAAACATGTTGAATATAGCTGTAGCTGAATTTTGGCAATATATATATATATATATATATAGCCCCATTACTTTTTATATATGTCATTTATGTCAACTTGACACCTATAAATCTTAGATTTAAAACTAATAAATTTGCAATGAAGTCTTATTACGCTTTAGTTTATCTTTAGGTTGCATTCTACACTATATAAATCTTGCATTTGGAAATGTAAAATACTACAGAATGTTCTCTCTGTATATTTTTTTTAATTCCAACCACCCACCCAAATTTTATTCTATTATTTGGTTGCCAAATTTTCAAAAAACCCTCTATACTTACTTGCATATAAAAGCCTATGGAGAGACAAAAGGATAATTAACCCGGCATGCTAATGAGATTAATAATTAATGGAAAATAAGTAGGAGGCGGTTAGCATGATTACAGCAGCGAACTGTTAATTGACCTTTGCTAGGATTCCATTCACAGAACCTACCGCCTTGCTGATGCGGCTATAGAAATGAGGTCATTTGCTGTTGGGCTCTGTTTTTTACACCGTCTAACTGACCAACCTGATGATTTAGAGCAATTGATCCTTGCATACATTAAATAATTCAAATGGAAATTATGTCAACGAATGGCAGCAGTTTTCTTTTTTTTTTCTTCTCGCACCAGCAGATGAAGCATAACCTATATTCATTTGGAACTCAATTTTCCCAATTATGTTCGTAAACAAAAGTATAATTGCCCTTTGTCTAATCGGGGGAAGTCATTAATTTATTTGGCTCTTACAGAGATTGAGAGTAGAATCAAAACTGTGTTAGTGGCCACACACACACACACACACACACACA
>MU551645.1:17232-28646 GCA_024362625.1 Silurus asotus
TATATATATATATATACCATTGACCATTTTTATAAAAAATATAAAAAAATAAATACATATAATAGAGACATTACAACTTTCAACACGTTTATATACGTCTTTTCTTTCTTTACTAAGAAAACACCACCGAAAAAAATATTTTTAATCACTACACATTTGTTTAACTGATGTGCCAAGTTTCATATCAAGCACCCAAATCCTCCATGATGCATCAGGCACATCAGGCAATTAAAACATTCCACATGGAAACATAGCAAAGGCTCAGTTTGGTGTCCTGATAGTTTACGTAATTAAAAACACTATAAGTACTTTAAAACATTTACAAGAATATTTTGTCTTCATGCCCTATGTTAAGTTTGGTTTTACTAATAATAAACATACATTTGCATAAAGCATTTCTTTTTGCCCATGCCCATGTTGATTATTAAATTATTAGAGTTTTAGAGTATAAAGTATTAAAGTATTCAAATGTAAAGTACATTTAGAACAAAGAAAAAAACATGTTATTTAGTTGTGATTAATCACGAGTTAAGTCATGACAATCATTTGATTAATTGCAATTTTTGCTATTTTTTATTTCTAGCTAGCAGACTGCCAATCAGAACATCAGTAATCAGACTGTTAATTGCCCCACAACAGGTTACTTCTGGGTGCCATCCACAGATTTTAAATGTGTTATCCATTCTGGGAAGAAAGCAAAACTGGCCTTACGTTCTCGTTGGGAGGGGTTTCATATTTTCACTCCCATCTGTCACTCACAAATACACAAGCAAATAATGGGCATTTGTGAGCTCATGCATACAGAAAAAGAGTGAAAAGTGCTATTATCTGAGTGTTTTAAGCCAGCCAATGGTGCTACATGAATAGCAGTTAAAAAAAAGAAGGAAGGCTAAGATAGCCATCAACATTCCCAATTGGTAGCTGCCATATGATACAAAAGAGCTGACTGGTAAGTGGAAATTGGTAAAGACTAAATTAAAGTGAAAAAAGCCTCAATTCTAAAAAAGTAAATAAAAAAATATGCCCACTGTTTTAGGGTATTTTATTTATGTGTAAGGTATGTGTGGTGTAAAAATATGGTCTATGCAGACAAACACAATTTTGCTCAAAGCATGTTGGAATTTATTCATTTGGCATAGGTTGGAATTTGTGCAAGTTGGCAGTTATGTGACATAGATGTTGTTTTTTTTCTTCCCAGAGGAGTATTTTAACAACTTAGGCTGTTGAATGCCAGCATGTCTTGCTACCTGAGACTAATCGAAAATGCAATTATTTTTTTCTTTACCACTGGGACTTCTCCAACAGTAAAAGTAAGTGATATCATTTTATCTAGTATATAGATACATCAGATGCCTCCTGGTGATGACAATGCAGATCTCTGTCACCATCGGCACTGTTGACAGACGACCTCAGCTCAAACATGTATAGCATAACTCCAAAAAAAGAATGGCATCTTATCCTCTACAATATCTTGTTCTAGTTGACAGGTATTGGTGAACAATGCAGTGAGAATTTCACCATAGTTAAAAAAAAACTAAAAACAAAGCTCTGCTTTTCTGGTAGAATGTTTGTTAAACTACTGTTAAGTTTGTTTATATATGGTGTGACTTCCTGTTTCAGAAAGGAAATCAGCTAGCTTATGGACTCAATTCAACTCTCAAGCTATTTCATGGGAACTTTCAAGGTGAATAAAAACATACATAACTTGTCACAATACAATTGCTAGCACTTTGTGGGAACCTTTTTACAGTAATTTCTGCATTCACAGCAATTAAATGTTAATTTAAAAAAACACCAAAGAGAAAATAAAGAAAGAAAAATGCACATTTCAGTTAATGCACATAAGCGTTATCTACCTAGCAAGATATGTTCATTCATCACCATTATGTTGCATTGACATGACATAACATACATTTCAAACATAAATCCTCAGCCAGTTTTATGAAATAAAATAATATAAATAAAAATAAAACTTTTTACTCATAAATGTGGTATGCTACGCTGTTGGCCCTAATACATGCTGTATTTAAAATGCTTATATATGCTTGTCAGTGTCATGAAAAGCTTATAGAAGTGTTCTCGGTTTTTATTCACAGTTTTAACAAAATGCGAAGGAAGCATAAATGCCTTTGTAAGGATTCACTGCTCACATAAAGCTGCAGAGAAATGTGTAGTTTATGATGCTTACATCAGTCATATTGTCAGAATTGGCACAAAAGTACTAGAATAGCTGCTATGTTCTGTTTTTTTGTTATTCAAAACAACTAAAATAAAAGAGATTTTCCACCTATGGGAAGGCCAATCTCAGATGGCAATGCAATGCCCTAGATTTGGAAGTGTCAGAGAAATAAGTGGAGGATTATTAGTTATTTTTACTGGCTCTCTAGCTGCTGAGCTTTTTTTCAAATAATATACTGTGGCAGGAATGGCTTTGTTTAGGGAAATAGACTGCATATTCTTGTTCAAAAGCTCATTTCATGTATCGACATAAAAAGATGGCAAGTGAACGCTCAGGTTTGCAGAGAACAAAATATAAGCTCCAAACTGTCAAGGAATCGGTACTGCTCTGACTCTAACCTTCCAAATATCCAAAGAACCAGTGAACCAGGTTATTACAGTAAAAAAAAAACAGAGCTGGAAACAACTTGTGATATCTGTCACATAGACAATTTTGTAATTTTTTAATTTTTGCAGCAGAATTGATTGCAGTCTTTAAAAAGCTTCATGTGTTGCTTATTCAGGATGTCAGATGGATGTTTTGAGGATGGAAAGTAGCCAATAAACAGCATGCTCCTTCCTCAGACAACACACAGGAAAGGATGCAAAACACGTATAAGAAGTGTGGAGACAACAGAGTGTGATGAGCACTGAAGCAACAAAAATAAATAAATAAATAAAATACAGCAGGGGGAATCTTGTCAGAGAAATCAAAGTCTTGACAAGTTGAAGGGAATGATTCAAACGCTGACAACATAAACAGGGTTTTTTTTTTTTTTCCCATTGCCAACGATGGGGGTAAAGCAGCAAAGCTTAGTGCATTTCACTCAGTTATTGAACTCCTGCCCCGGTACAGTAGAAGTGAAGGATGCATGTAGGTAAAGCCTTATTAACAGGTCTAGCTTTTCTTACACCTCAATTTTCATTTTCCATCAACATCACTCTCATGTGTTACAATTCATACAAATGCTGTGTGAGATTGATATTCCAAACAGGATAATCTGCTACACAGAAGGCATGCAAGAGTGAGATCCTGTTTATTGCAAAAAGAGCTCTTTAGAAGCTTAGATGTTTACTGTTCCCTTTCACCCCACCTTGTCAAGCAGAACTGCTACAGAGACAGTGTCACCCTACAGTGTGCATTGTCAGATTAAATATTTGGCCAGAGCACCTTTCTACATAAACACAATGCTCATTAAACAAAACTTTAGCATTATAATGACCTATCTGGACAATGAACTGGGCTATACTTAAATTAAATGCTTTATATTTACTTGCATTTTACAAGGAAAGTATGCCTCAAGGCTTCTCTGTGAGTTTCCTTTAGTGCCCCTCCACCCCCATCCAAAATCTTGTATATAAATAAAAAAATAACTATAGATATCTAGTAAAGAACAAATAAAGCATTTGCAATTGTGTAAAAACTTCAGGGAGTGCTGTTTAAAAACATAGTTCTTCTTTTTCTACCTTTCCTTTCGCACTTACCCATCAGGGGTCACCACAGCGGACCATCCATCTCCATAGCCCCCTGTCCTCTACATCTGCCTCTTTTAAACCAACTACCTGCATGTCTTTCCTCACCACATCCATAAACCTCCTCCTTGGCCTTTCCTCTTTTCCTCCTTCCTGGCGGCTCCATCCTCAGGATTCTCCTACCGATATACCCCATGTCCCTCCGCTGCACATGTCCAAACCATCTCAATCATGCCTCCCTTACGTTGTCACTCTAATAAACTCGTTTCTAATCCTGTTCATCCTGGTCAATCCCATTATAGATAAATAATGACAAAACGTGTATAGCTGATTTTCTAAAAACAGCTTTATACCGGTCAGGACATGAGGGAGGAATACACTGTGAACAAGATGAGAGTCCATCACATGTTAATGATTATAACTGCGTAAAAGCAAAGTAAGAATCTATTTGCAAATACATCAAATAGAGCAAAAATATAATCCATTTACAGTTTTGGCATTTGGCAGATGCCTTTATCCAGACCGGCTTACAGAAATGCTTTGAAGTCTCTGTCAATAAACACATCATGATACTGGTTCAGTAGGTTACAAACAAACAACTGAATAACCAGTGTTGCAACAGCTGGATGATGTCACTGGTTTAACTTGATGCAATTATTGCAAGCAAGAAATATAAAAGCATTTATTAAATGTTGTTTAATTCTAATTTACTTTAAGACTCTTCACCTGTTCGTATATTTTTGCTCACCTTAAAAAAAAAAATGGTTTGTTTGCAACAAAAGGTGTCATGTTTGAATCTGATTAGCACATTTAATCAGGAAACTGAAGCTGAAATTCGAATGTATCGTCTCATGTTCTGCTTTTGACCTCAAATCCAATATGTCTTCAGTGTGATAAAAGCAAAATGTTTGCCCTTGTCATTCAAACTCATTCAGAAAGCACTGAACATTCCTACATATAAAATAAAACAAATGTAGCTATTTACTTTATGAACCAATTTCCAAGACAGCCGCAAAAGTTAATGTGAATCGATTTACCACCTCTCCACTCTGCTGTCCTTCATGAGTGAATATTTTAGCAAATCTGAGAGTAAAGGTGACTACCATGATTTAACTTTATCTTACTCAATTTTATCTATACATTAACCCAGAGCCTGACATCACAAATGTATTGCTTGCTAATCATTTTGCCTATTTTCCCCCCTTTTTTTTCAGGTAGACATTTAATTGATTAGATTTTTTATTCTTAATAATAAAGACTGTAGAAATAATAATAGGCTCTAACAAAATTATAATAACAATTATTCCGAACACAGACTCACTGCACAACACTTTCCATTCACTATTAATTTTCTTGATCCCAAGGCTTTTCTCATCTCTGCCCCGTGTCACATATTCTAATATTATTCAGATTGTGCTGCAGAATCCTGATGGCTAATATGAATTTCAATGATATTTTAGAGAGAAATTGACACAAATAATACTCAAGCACACATAATGGCAACTTAAATAAAATCTAATCTTTAGCAATTATTTTTAAATCAATCATAGTTCATAATATTACTGGCTTGGCATAATGGTGGTGATACATAGAGATTATTAAAGAGTGCTCTTGGCTATTACCGTTTATATTTGCCAAACACATACAATGTGTGTGTGTGTGTGTGTGTGTGTGTGTGTGTGTGTGTGTGTGTGTGTGTGTGTGTGTGTGTGTGTGTGTTTGTGTGGGTTAGAGGACTTGTTTGCATGCATGTGTTGTTTTTTTTTCAGGAAGAGCCTAAGAGCCTATGAAAATTCATGCATGAGCTATTGGCTAAATGATAAACACGTTCTTCCTGCTTGCTGATTGACCCAAATGCAGAGTTAATGACTTCCTGGTCATTCAAGAGTTCAAATACTTCTCATGACCGTCTAATCAGTTTTAAGTAATGCTCCTTTTGATTTGCATGAAATGCCGCTGCATGATTCCAACATAACCTGCCAAGTTCACCGTAATCAAGAACACGACCAAAAACAAACACGACCTTAGATAAACACACTGCCGGTTTTAGACATTTCAAGGCATAAATAAACGTGAATTGAGACGATTCTATAATATACTGCAAATTAAGCATATGAAAATGTGGGCACACACACACCCCTTTGGCAAACAGGATTTTTTTGGGGTCTGCTTCTGATTATCACATTCATCTGGATGTCTGTGGGTGTCGGGGGAGGCTAGCCAGGAAAGTTTACTACCTGGCAACAACCTCTCATGGGACTTCCCACACCTGCTGGGCCCCAGATGTGCTCCCTCATGTTTTTTTCAGGTCTCTGCTCAGTGCTAAACTCCCACGGGCCTTTGCCATTACTACCGAGTGAGAGGTAGAAGAGATGCTGCTATGCGTCGGGCACATTCCACTGGAGACTGCACACTATCGCTGGAATGTCCTGAGGGAAGGCAGGGGAAGTGCAAATATATATGTGAACCAAGTGACTCAAAAGAGAGGTGATTTGCATTATAATTCTATAGTAAATGCTCTGCCTTAGAGTAAGTCGTCACTGAGAGTCCGTGAAATTCCACTGTGGCCCAAATGTAAATGCATATTTAGTCATTCTGTTCCTCATGCTCTTTCTGTAAATCTATATAAATGCACACTGTGGGTATTGTAAAAACATAAAAAAAAAATTGTGGTAGAAAATTAATTTATTCATGACCTCTTCAACTTAAAATATAGTTTGTATTAATTTGCCTCTCGTATACATCTATTTTAAAGAGATCATTTGTTATACAGAACATCGCTTTATAAATAAAGCTTTCTTAGTTGCAGTGCGGAAACATGATTCAGGGAGTGCTGTTTATGAGCATCGTTTGCGATTTTGCAAAATACACTCAACCCTCTACTAAACCCATTATAGTCCAATAAGATAAACTATGCCTATTATTGGAGGATAACAAAATGCTAAATGCAGTCGTTTATCGGAAGATTTAGCACTGACTTTCAGTAACCACTTTATCCTGATTGTGGTGTGAGGCAAGAATACACCCTGAATGGGTTGCCAGTCCATTAAATGGTAGTGATTAAAAAAATGGTTATTGCTATGATATTATAATATTGGAGAAGCAGAGTGAGGATCTGTTGGCAAATTGCAGCAAGCAGAGGAATAACACAATCCATTTACATTTACATTTTTGGCATTTGGCAGATGCCTTTATCCAGAGAGGCTTGCAGAAGTGCTTTGAAGTCTTTATCAATAAACACATCCTGATTCTGGTTCACTAGGTCATGGACTAAGAAAACCATAAAAAAAAAAATATTAATAAAAAAAAAACTCTGTAGGAGGTGTAATATTGTTAGAAAAGCACCAAAAAAATGTTCTTGATTATTTAAGGACTTCTCAGTTATTTCTTTTAACATTGTTCAAAAGCTGCTCATGATTAATGATGAGTTGTTCGGAAATCCAGAGGAAGTTCACTTAGATGCCAGAACAGAGGAGCCTTGGGGCATGCTTTCCTTGTAACCTGGGAAATTGATAGTGTCGGTCCAGTTTTCGCTTTGTATGGAAGTTTCTGATGCGGCAAAGTTACAACCCACAATGTTTTACGGGTCTAATTTGCATATGCTGTATTGTATGTGCTTATAAAGGATTGTCATTTCAGACTTATTTAGAAGACTTCCTGCACTTCATTAGCCTAAGTGCCAATAGATTAAAAATCAAGTCAGTTGAGCAGTGGTGATTCTATATTTTTGCAATTTCGGACTTGCTTGATTGTTAAAAAGCAATGACTTGTGCTTATGAAACATATGCTTGTAATTTTGTGTATTCACCAGTAGTAGGTATGTTGTTGCCATTTATGTTGGGTGTGGGATTTATCCCCATTTCTTAGTGGGTTTCAGGGAATACTATTTGTTTTTCTTTAGTGTGGGCTTGCTTTTTTAAGGTAATTTAATGTTTTTGCCTTGGTACATTCTGAAGTAAGACCTGGTTTGCACTTGTCTGTTTATAGTTGGATAATATCCCAATATATCACCCTTTTATGTTATCTCAGACTGCCTATGCCTCATTCTTGGAACTTTCATGGTACCACATATATTCAATATCCACTTTACACACTCTACAGCATAAGCTACTCTAGGGTGTAACAGCAGCCACAGAAAGCCAGTGGAGGGAATGAAGCAAAAGGGGTGGTGTAAAAGATCTAAAAAATCTTATAATGAGCATAAACAACAAATCTAAAGAGTAATCCAAAATAAATCAAAGTGCAAAGATTCTAAACCCAATACACACAACATGATATAAGGCTTTTTACTAAATTAAACACAGGAAATGGCAAGACTAAACATAAAATCAATGTCTTTTAAAAAGAGTATATACTCAAAATCCTAAATGTGCTCAGGACGTCAATGCCAGGTTGACCAAATGTTACGTTGTCACAGATACTGTGTATAGACAGGAATGGGGCCTTTTCTGTCTGTCAACTCTATTGTCACTTAGGACAAAGAGAAACAGAGTAATGAAAATCAAGACTCAATGTGACAAATGCTATCTAGAATAATTAAGATTAAGATACATGAATGGTCTATTGATATCTGTTTATGTTCTTCAAACATTTAAAACTTGAAGGGTCTGGTTTTCTTTTTTCCTTCTTGGAATTTCCATAATGGCATAATATACAGTGTTACACCACACCACAATAAAAACCTCTTGACTTGACTTGACTTGAAATGTTTTTCTCTTTTATTATATTGCATTTCTCTGTTTAAACTGGTAGTACACTCAGTTTCAAATCTTTGTTCATCTGGATGGCTACAGTAGCAGTAATAACACTAAGGGAAAGCAATGCCCAATGTACTCTTTCTTAAATGAGTAGACAATTCGGCAATTCTAATTTAAATCCACTATTCAGCATTGAAGAAAGCATTTTAAAAAGAATCAACCATCTAAAAACATCACACAGTCAATTTAATTGCAAATACGGACAATAATCATGGCCTGCTATAGAACTCTGACCTCTACCCTACTGAACACCTTTGGGGTGAATTAAAATGCAAACTGCACCCCAGGTCTCTTCACCCTACAGTACATCGGTACCTGACTTCACTAACACAACTATATCTGAATGACCAAAGATCTCCACAACTAGAAATGTATACCCTTCAAAATCTAGTGGAACATCTTTCCAGAAAAGTGGTTATGGTAACAACAAATGGGGAATAAATGTAGAATGTTCAAAAAGCATATATGGCCAGGTGTTCATAAACTTTTGTCCATATACCCTTGCATTCATGCAACATGCCTTTACCACCATTGCATTTTTTTAATAGAACAATGTCAAAAACACATTTAGAAATCCCTGTTATAATGTAGTATAACTTTATTTCAAATGAAATAATACTCCTGCCAATTTGAGTTATTTATTTAGATATTTATTTTTTTATGTTGCAACAAACATGGGTGAAATCAAATCTGAAGATACATATAATGCTTTAAGCATCTGCTAAAGTAAAAAAAAAAAAAAATCCTAATGGTGAAATTCCCAAAGGAGATATTCTCAATTTCCGTTTAAAAAAAAATGAAAGAAATCACTGGATTTAAAACAGATGGCTTCAGATGCCACATTCCCATTCCATCTTGTTTTTGAAATCGGCCCATTTAGCATAGAAAGTGTGAGCCAACTGATTTTTGTGTCTGCACTAACATTTGATATACTATATGCTAAACAAGGAAAGGTTCGGATAGATAGCAACCGAAGGTGAAACATCTTCGTAGCAATATTTAGCACAAACAAGGGGGTGTATCGATAATGATCGGTGAAACTGAAGAGCTTTCTGAATCCTCTGTGCTGTAGAGCTCAGACGGGATTCTAAGTGCTGGTGAGTGACCTTATGTTAGATCTCTGGAGCTTAAAATGACATGCTGGGGAAGCAAGCAAGACCTGTCATTTGCCACAGACGTTGCCTGCAGCGACCCAGAGGCTCTGCTTGTGTAACACACACATTTTGCCTAGAGGCCATTTCCTTTTTCTCATATCATCTCATTTTATCTATTGCATGATCTGAAGTCTAATACTATCATATGCACCCTAGATGCATTCCCCTATTGTGTTGACTCAACCTCCCTGTTGCTATGAGAAATCTCACTTTGGTAAATCGGCTGAAAGTTTCAGAACCACATACTAGACTGCTAGTGTGTATGATAGATGTGTGGCTATACCTCATTTAACAACATTGTAAAATCTAACGGAAAGTTAGTTAAAGTTGTTTTTATAACTTGGCATTATAACTGAATACAGCCATGTATTCATTTCATTTTGCTACATTTTTTATAAAATCTATACAAACCCAAAATCTATTCAATACCATTTTTGTATATAATGCTTTCTATTAGAATTGCAGGACAAAAACATTTATTTTCATATCTAGCGGTCCTTATGGTGGCCACAGAATGAAAAGCTCAGTCTAGACGTTTGCATTTTTTTTTTCTTGTCTTTGGCTATATTCAGCAAGCTGCAAGATATGCTCCCCCTGATATGTTCTTGGTCTGCAAAGTGAGGGGGAACTTCCTGATGCAGGAACTGATCAGAGGGTTTATGAGGTACTGTACTTGAACCGACTCAACACCTTCCTCTTGATATAAAGGCCAAGGCCTGGATATCTGAGCTACATCATTTTACAAACAGTATGCTTGGTGACTATACCTATGCCTGTTCACATATCCTTTTATTTATTTGCATTTATTTTCCCTGTTATTACTAAAAGGGCATAAGCATAGCTGAAGATAGGGGTGCACAGAAATAGAGGGTTGTGATTGAAAACTAAGCTCCTGCCTCACCATCACCAGCCAATACAACTGAATCTGATATGATCTAATTGTCAATTTCTCACTTTTTTCTACGCTTGTTCACGCCCTTTTTCTACCTATAAAGAAGATCACATATATTTAATCTTCTCCATCTGTGTCAGGATTTCTCCCCTTATCTATAGGGAGCATCTTACACTTTTGGCAGAGAACTATGGCCTCAGACCTGGAATTGCGGACACTCGTTACAGCTGCTCCACACTCAATACTAAGTCTTGCAGCTGAATGTAGATGATCTAATTCAAATGGTGCCAAGAGACCATAATGTGCAAATAACAGGAATCTTAACTGTAGTCTTCATGCTGGTTACTTCTCCAAACTTGGCCTTAACATCCTGTCCATGAAATACATGTAGCGGTATAGAGGCCTTACTAGATTCTGATTTAACACCAGGAAAATACACAAACCTTGCTGAAGTCACACAGATTACATGAAGCGGCCACCTGTACTGCGCTCATGCATTACCTCCCACAACAAATCTTGATTCACACGATCACATGTCTGTCATATCTATAATGGATTAGCATACTCCTCTGACCTCTGTGCATGAGTGGAGAGATGGTCCTCTGTTCCATTACCTGGGTGAATCCTGCATTCTACTGTACTTCTTCTGAATACTACAGCCTGCATAAACATTGGCTCATTGTAAAAAAAAAAAATAATAATAAAAAATAATAATAACAATAATAATAATTATTATAATAATAATAATAATAATAATAATAATAATAATAATAATAATAATTCCATGGATATATTCCAAATCCTAACATTTAGAATTTACTACTATGATTTCCAGAATAGCTTGGATTCCATTCAAAGCATAAAAAAAAAAGTATATATGTGTGTGTGTGTGTGTGTGTGTGTGTGTGTGTGTGTGTGTGT
>MU551645.1:32315-58002 GCA_024362625.1 Silurus asotus
CTCTCTCCCTCTCTGTCTCTCTCTCTCTCTCTCTCTCTCTCTCTCTCTCTCGCTCTCTTTCTCTCTTTGACTTAAAATAGCATGATATATGAATTTGGATTCTGTCTCAAATATCGAAAATCAAATATAAAAATATTTTAGTATTCTAGTCTAAAACGTATAATATATGTAAAGTATACAGAAATTGGGACGGTTGTATGATGCAATGAAGTACAATAAATCCATCTTCCCAAAGAAGAAATAGCTAAAAAAAAATCCCCCAAATAAATGTTTTTTTATTTTTTTTTATCTTGTGTATCCAGTGTATTGTGGCACCATTTTTTGTTATTTATTTATTTATTTATTTGTTTGTTTTTATTTATTTAATTTGTCTATGAATGACAAATAATCTAGAGAGCTGAAATGATATGAACAGTTACAGGACCCTTCAGTATAATATCAAATGAAGTTGCTTAAGCTTTTTTTTTTTTTTTCTTCGTGTGATCGCAATCTGTGATGTGTTTAAATGCGAAGTGTTCTGTAGAGTTGAAAGCCCATTGAAGCGCACAGAACAGCACCGCTGCTGCTAAATCAAGGTACCTTTTAAACTTACCATGCAAAGAAGTGATCTCACACACACATAAAGCTTTAACAAGTTTATTTTATCCTGTACAGATGAAACAGATTATAAATATTTTGATAGCCCTCGCAGATGAATACGCTGCACTTTAGCAATATGTTTTGTGGATAAATATATCACCCGCATTTGCGTGTAATTTTATGTAGGGATATTTCACTTACTCTCACTTATATTCAGTAAATATGAGGGTCACAATGGAGCACTGGGCATGAGGTGAGACAGGCTTGGGGAGGACGATATTACAGAGCCTTAACACTATGCACAAATATACACACTGACATTCACACAAGGAAAATAGATCATAGTCAATTTACTTACTGGTAAGTTTGATTGAGATTAAAGAAAAATTATAGGACCTGCAGGAACACTATCGCTGTGAACCCACTATACCCTGAAATCAATTCCTTTAAAACCTTCCCTAAATACTCTAATGTTATCTGATTTGGTTTTATGTTCCTGGATTTTGTGTGTTATATCTTATGCCTTCTCTCAAACACCCTTTTTAAAATCGATGCTACCAATGACCTCGACGGAGGATATCTGTGTTTCTGAAACTAAATAAAATTCCTAATGTATTTACATTATATGAACAAAAGGATGTGAACACATCCCATTGAGTGTTGAACATCCCATTCCAAAACCAAGGGCATTAATATTAAGTCGTTCTGCTTTTTGCTGCTATAAGAAATAAAGTCTTCTGGGAGGGCTTTTCCCTAGACTTTGGAACATAGCTTTGAGGATTTGCGTATTCAGCTACAAAAATGCAGGGCGTCAGGCACTGCTGTTCTGTAAAAAAGGCCTGGTGTGCAGTCAGAGTTTCAGTTCATTATAAAAGTGTTCAGTAGGGTGGGGGCTCTTTGAAGACCACTGGAAGTCTTCTACACCAACCTTGCCAAATCATTTCTTTATGGACCACACTGTGTGAATTGGGACACTGTTGTGCTCCAACAGGTTCAACAAGTCCCTTAGATCTAGTGAAGGGAAATATTAATGCTAAAGCATAGAGCATATATGTGAAATAAATGTCTGCTCACAACTTTATGACAAGCCTACCAGGAAGACCTTCATATGGGTGTTTGCTTAAGACATGACTTTTTTTTCTATTTTGTGATGGTGAATCTTGACTTAAAAAAAATAGATTTTCGCTCATTGTGATGCTGTAATCATGCTTTGGTGGTGGTGTGGATATGATTTAAGATCTGACCCCCGCTAATATAGCAAAAACCTCACATCGTGGCACGTTCACTTCTCACTTACAAGAAGTTGCATAAATCATCATTTTTTTTTTTTAACACCATCCTTAACTGCTTCACACATGTCTTGCTTGTGCAATTCACCTGTCTCCTTAAAAAATGAATAGGAGGTGGGATAAAGAGCATTTCGCACCATTCACATAGCATTAAAGTGTAATAGCAGACTTTATATGTGTTTTTTTTTTTAATTGTTCTGTAAATCATTGTCAATCATTGGTGTAACAACAGACAATCACATGCTCATTCAGTCCTTATGATTCCTTATCTTCTAATTAGGTTGTTTCTTATGTATGCAAATAAAACATAGCATTAACATAGCAATATTTTGTTATCTTTATAAACCGAGCCGAAACTTTTTCATGTACTATTTAAAAATTTCCTCTTACCAAGATTCATATTGGTGCATACTGCATGTAAGATTTACCCATATCAGTCAAAGATTTTATTATAACTACATTCTTGTTTCTTTTGCATACATGAGAATCAACCAGCCATCATGCTAAGACTTCAACTCGTAACCTTTAGAACCAAAGTTCAAAGCTTTAACCACTAAGCTACCCTCCCACAAATAACCCTTCCAGTTTATGAAGGAGCACTATTAAAAATAAAGGCATCTAGGATGGTCAGTTTGTCTGAAAACACTAATGTACAAAGTGTATCAAATCATCATGGATTTGTTTTCTACCCTGCATGCAAAAATATATAAATAATTCTTTCAAATAATTGAATATATTTCAGACTAATTTATGAGTATTATAATACACACTGTGTTATAATTCCCACAGCTTGAGAATGTGTAGATTTCAGGGCACATCTTGTCCCTGCTGAGATATAAACATGCCAGTAATTTGTGCGTATATTCTTTTGCCTGTATATATACGCCATGTCTTCTTTTGACTGATGGATTATGAGAAATTTAGGACAGGAAGAATTCTCTGATCATATCATGACAGCTTCAACTCAAGTGGACTGTGAAGCACTGCCATATCTACAAATGTTCCGTTGCTTGCTCATCTATTCATCAAACTAATGTGGAAGCCTTTTTATCCTTCTGTTTTTTAGCCTTACACTCTAACACAAGGGAATTCCTATCATTACATTCAGCACCTCTTAAAAGCATTCTTCACTGCAGTTTCAAAAGGGAGGTAAAGAATAAAGAATCTTTTTCAGGCTGTGCACCTCTACAGCACCCATAAGCTTTTTCTCCGAAAAAAAAAAAAAAAATAACTCTAGCTGTCTATTCTCATGTCATGTTTGATACAATCGGGTCTCACTTTCAATAGCTTGTGTTAAGTGAAATTGGTCAACTCGAGATAAAGGCAGTAGCCTTATTTGGCAACATGGACCTTTTTTTTTTTTTGCAAGAAAACACATTCCAGCAATTCTTGCGAAATACTTTTATTGTAGTCTGCTTTTCTTTTACTGTACTCTCTCTCAATGCTTTTTAAAGACTTAAACAGGCTCTTAAAACATATTATATAACTTTCACATATCTTTTTGAAGCCACTTGAAGTAATCATTATCTTATGTGGTAACGGATCAGCAGACACAATCAGGTAGACTACGTATTTGTGTAATTATAGTGCATATTGTCTATGATGCAGGAAGTGAGCATATGTAGGCAACCAATTGACCAACATCCCCTTTATCCTTTACAACTCCTTTATACCCAAGGTGAAGAGGCCTGGGGTGTAATCAGAGTTCTAATCTTTGTGGCAAGAGTTTGGGGAAGGACCAATTGTCCATATTGTGTACCTCCATGAGCAATGAACCATATAGACTGTATAAGACTGCAGAAAGAACATCACTTATAATCTTATACTCCAGTAATCGTTTTATTTTTCACTCTCCAGTGTTCTGTATTGTTGAAAGATTTATGATCAAACTCTTGATGTCACCCAAATGAGGATGGGTTCCCCTTTTGACCCTTTTGAGTCTGGTTCCTCTCAATGGTTTCTTCCTCATAACATCTAAGGGAGTTTTTCCTTGCCACAGTCGCCACGGCTTGCTCATCAGGGACAAATTCACACCATTCACAACTGTTGATTTGTGTAAAGCTGCTTTGTGACAATGTATGTTGTGAAAAGCGCTATACAAATAAACCTGACTTGACTTGACTGATCATTTTATTTTATTTTTTTAAAGGAGATGGATGCTCATCTGGCTTCAATCCCTCAGACATTGTTGTCACTGACTAAGTATTTTAGAAGTTTAGAAAGAAACCACTTTAATTTGCTGTCACTGAAATTGAATTATTGAAAAATTTGAATACACTTACAGACTTTTGCATTTTTTTAAACGTCCTGACAATAAATGTAGCAAAGCAAAACATTTTTAATGGAAAAAAATATATATTATTTAAGTGTACTAAAAAAATAAAATCACTGGTATATTAAACCATGTATTCAAGCACTGTAAATAATATAGCATTACTGTATTTGTAGTATTTGGCTTGCAGAGATCAGAGTCTACCCGCTGCAAAGTAAGTGTTTTATGTTAACTGAACTTTGTGTTTTCCAGCATGTCTTTTGGAAAACTACCTACTGTTAGCTAGCTGGCTTGCTACCACTGGATCTACAGGAAGTCTGATTTGCTTCCCAGTGCTTGAGCATGATGACGTATGATGTGTGTGCAACATTGTGTAAGATATGAAACCCACCACAGTAGCTCTGACTGAGAATGAGTATTACAAGACAAGGTGACTCAGAGCGCGGAGACATGCCAAAAATGCATTGCAAATTGCAAATAATTTGTAGCAAAACAGAAACATTAACTATTTTAATGATTTGGACCCACAGTCAGTTCATGAAGATGCTGAATAATATGTCTTTTGCAAAAGAAGTTGTGGTTAAACAGTGCATAATAGAACAATTTGTTGCAGTTTTAGGGGTATTTATTTGCCAAAAACTAAAAAAAAAAGAGAGAGAAAAGAATGAACAGAAATGAATCAAGCCAAATCAAATTAGATCCTCTAGGTGGTAACATTCATTTAAGGTAATCTGTATTTTTGCATTAGCTTTCCATACAAAAACAAAAAAAAAATTAATTTCTAACATTAAACAAAACTGGGTTCCAAGCAGCCCAAGGCTTAAAGAGTTACGTTCTTCATCTTGCTATTCTAATGAATTTACTTAAACTTTTTACAAAGAAAAAGAAAAAGAAAAAAAACAGCTTTGCTTCACAGGCTGCTGCTCTTGTGGGTTTAGCACGCCATACGCTTGATAGTTTCTTGTCCACTGGAATGTTGCGTGGGCCTCCATCATTATAGCTGACATGTGATGCGATGTAAAACAAGCAAATGATCTGCAGCACTGTCTGTCTAGTTCACAAGCATTCAGAGATTAAAGGAGAGACTGCTGGATCCAAAAAGGCAACATTTATTAATTGTTTGTTTGTATGAGAAGATGAGATTTTTTGTCCCATTCTTGTCAATTGTATTATTTCCATAAAGTAAACTATGCATACAGTATAGTATATAGGTGTTATTAAGTGGAATGTCAATTTTGAAATAGTTAAAACCAATTTCTATCCAAATATTAAGCAATTGCTTGTCTTGTTGTCCGTGTCTAAAAGCTCATTATGTACCATCTCTACATTGTGTCTTCTCCCTCAGTTGGGATGATCAAAGAAAATCAAATAAATTCTTTTTTATGCTCTTTTCATTACATTTGCTTGTTATTTTCCCACACAGCCGGGCAAAGAAATAGGCTGATGTGACTGTTGTCTATTTTTGATGGCGAGTAGAACCAGTGATTTTAATGAATACTGCTCTCTCTGAGGGTTTTCAGACTTCAAGGTCATGCTAGATAACTCATATTTGTAAGTATACGTTCTCAGTTAGTTCTCCTAGGAAAGTCCTTAAAGTATCAGGGTAGAAACCTTTAAAAAAAAAAAAAAAAATTATATGTAAGTCAATATTTAAAGTCTAGTTACAGTTTTTTTTAAACTCACTCTTCTAAATTAATATACCATTTGTGACCATGATACATTTATCAAGTTTTTAGTTTATATCTACTTAATATAACTAAATTCGCTTATCTTCTAATTTAGAATTTAATTTGTGATCTAAGATAATAAAAAGGTTTGCTATTTTCATCATGAAAACTCCACTGCTATGTGATTAACATATTGCTGAAGGTTTTCTATTGGTCTTTAATGGTGTCCACTTGACATAACATGACACGCAAGGAAGGCTAAAAATTTCCAGTAGTGAACTAAAGGGACTATTACAGTTTAAATGAAAGTAAGTGGGAATAAGACCACCACAGCGTTAACCAACATATTTGGCCAATTTAAAACCAATTGTAAAAACTACCACAAAACTAAAAAAACTGAACTAAACAAAACTCATACAAAACCAGAGAATATGGTAAATGGCCCTTACCCCACTGAACTCTACACTCTTATAACACTCTTATAACACAATTTCTCATGCTTTCACTGTCTTTCCTGCCTTCAATCGTCATGCATTTTTGCTTTATTTAGTATATTTTGGGTTATGTCTATATATTACTGTAAATAATTATAAATTCATAACATATCCTAACTATATATATATATATACATGTTATAATTGAACTATCCCGGTAAACCCAGATGACGATGTCTGCTATTTGTGTCTCACCTCAGGAAGTTATTTTATATACAATTTTTTTTATTTATTTTTTTTTCAACTAAACATGTGGTAATGCAGCTCTGAAAGAGGGCATTCAATTTCTTATCACTTGTAAACCCCCCCTCAACTGCAACACTATATAAGATTCATACCTGTGACATGACATCACAAGATTGACAAGATATGAGGGTGGATAAGTGTGAATTGGTGTGAATCCGCAGGGGTAAACATGTCAGCATAGCATTGTATATAGGTGTTCACTTCAGACACATTGACATAGATGTCTTTACTCTTCTTTCACACCATCAATAATGTATAATATCTTGTCCTTAGCAGGGTGTTCCTTGATCTACAGTTAATACAGGCAACTAAAGTCCAATCCCTGCACCTATGAAGTTTGTCTTTGAACAATGGATTCAACTATGCACTCTTTGCTGCATATGATGTGTATAATGTGCTTCTGTATGTTTCTTTGGATTGTGCAAATTCTTCATAATTGTTTTGAATATGAGATCTCATAATTTCTGCAGCACTACCGAGGGCAACTTTTTATCTCTGTCTTCAGAGGTCAAACACCACAGAAATCTCACACCTCTTCCAGAAAGATCGCAACAAATTCACACATCATGCACAGATATGCTAAGATATTCATATGCCAAGTTTATTTAATTATCACTAATGCACACATGGAGAGATATACAGTTTATTTTTTTTTATTGAATTAACAAATATTCCCAGAAATTATAGCAAAAACATATTAATTTAATCAAATGTTGTTTTAATTAGGCTACTGTGCATTTAATGTACATTTGAAGGGCAGCATGATGATTCAGAAGGCTGAATTCCTGGACCCAATATTGAGCTTGGGTGACTGTCTGTGAGGAGTTTCACATCTTCTCCCCATGCTTATGTTGGTTTTCTCCAGGTTTATCTCATTAATTTAACTGAGCATTTATCTCATTTATTCAGATGAGCAGCTATGTGATTTTATTTAGGGACCCAGTAGTTGCAGCTTGTTGTAGCTGGTATTTAACCACCCCTCCCTGGTCAGGGAACCAAGGGTCCCAAGCCCGGATGAATGGGGAGGGTTGTGTTAGGAAGGGCATCCAGTGTAAAAACATGTGACAAATCAAAAATGCATATCATGAATACAGATGATCTGCTGTGGTGACTCCTAATGGGAGAAGCTGAAAGAAGGTTTAAGATGAATACATGTACATTTGCAAAGAGAATACTCAAACTATCTTTTAAATAACATTTCTCTGTGTTGAAAGAGTTTAACTGTTGGTCTGGAAATAGTTCACAGTGTGTTTGAAATTACAGGAAATTTACAGGAAGATTCCTGTAATTTCAGAAAACAATCCGATACGCCTTTTTCTCCTAAGCATTTGTAAGAGAAATATTTGTGAAAACATTGATGCCAAAATAAAAACCTAGGTGAGAATCACCATTACATCCCCTGAGATATTACAGAGTAACCTTTGAGCAAAGAAAATATCACCTGAAGTGGGGTGGCCACTTCTAGTCTAGATCACTACACCTCTACAGATCATACTTGCTGCACTGCCACTTCTCAACAAAGCATCCGAGGTTCTCTCATGTGTGTCCCTTACTGAGATCATTCCTGTGACTCCTTTTTGCAGCAAGGATCAAATACAAATCCCTGGTGATTTCTAAGCCTGTAAACCATGGACAGGACCCCCAGCATGACAACTCTGATCTTAACCTTCAGGAGTGCTGACATGTACTTAAGTCAAACGACAAGAACATATTCTCATTTCAAACTGCTCTGTAGCCAATCCTATCCTATAAATATTTATAGTAATCCAGTAGACCTATGTATAATATATACACTTTTTGCCCTTTATTACACTTGCATGTGATCAAGCCTGAATGAGATTTTTGTCTTTCAGATAGTGAATTTATTTCAAATCTCTATGCAATTGTAATTCTTTGATCCTACTGCAGCCTTTTGTTTTCTAACTTGTAACCGCATCTGTAAATGAAAAAGGAGGCTTGGTAATAATAATAAAAAAAACGTAAATAAAAGGAAAAAACAGCAGACAAAATATGGGGAAAAGGGTACCCAATAGATATTAAAGAAATAAAGGATCCAAACAATGCAATACAGCCACATAAAACCATTTCTGTACACCCAAAAGGAACATTAACCAGATTCAGTTGTTTTAATAATACCCCTGATAAAATGTCAGTAGACATAAGCTAATTTCCTCATGGATTATTTTATTGAATCAATTTAAAAGCCATATGCATTTGGTTGCCAAAGTTTCATAGTAATACAAGTCCTTGGAAAAACAAGATAACCTAATTTATATAATGGCTTATGATTTGGTGCTATGGCGAGATCCGAGTTCTTGACTGAAGGACACTGCTGAAGTAAATATTAAATAAAATAAAAATAACATTTATTACATTGGTCATTATGTATTTTGTTTATATTGAAGATTGGTAAAAAAGAAGCATTGAAAAGTTTTAGAGTATGTGGGCCACTAATTTTTTCTTTAAACATTCACTTGCTATGAAGCACATTTTTTTTTTCGGTCAGTACTGAAGTCCAGACAGATTAATGACGGTATCATTACAATTTCCTCACAAGCTGACCAGCTCTCAAAGACACACCCAGGAAAAAAAAACGACATGGCTTAGGCTTTTGGAAATGGCCCCTAACTACATTAGTATCTATCCAGAACACGAAATGAATCAAATGGCAGCACTTTACTATTCTACCTCACTCCAGAATTGTATTGAATGTTATTCAATCCGAGTTCCCTATCCTTGTCCAATGTTGCTCTATAAGCATTGGTATAATCAAGTTCTTTTGAAATACACAAAAGCTTGCTCTTATACACATTGAGAAGCAACATGAGACTGCAACATGCTTGGTCAAATAACTACATTCACCTGTTTAATAGTGTTTTTTTCTCTTTTTTGAGAAAGAAGAAGTAGAAGGAAAAAAAAAATAGTGCATCTGGGAGACAATATTTTATTGTATTCATTATTTTAATTAAAGTCCTTTGGATGGCAAAGTTTCTATGGAAACAAGGTCTAATAAATTAACCAAACAAATAACACATGCATGCACGTACAAAAATAAAGCAAAACCAGCTTCTTGAATTTAATGAAGTGTGTCAGTTATATGTATAAAAAAATAAAATAAAATACAGGGCTTTTATTCAAAGTTCAAAAGTTACATTAATATTTTCATGAGGACAACTCTCTGTATGCAGACTCGTGTTTCTCAGGTGCTGAACTTGAATTTGTGTGAATTGTTAAAATTACTGGTGAGCATTTCACACCTCTGTTGTTTGCCAGATTGTCTGTGTAGCTCTCGCAGAACTAGAGTTTACCCCCTTTTGTTGAGATCATTGTCTCCAAAGTGAAGCATGCTTCAGTGTAAAGAGACACTGAAAATCAGCATCAAATAAAATGATCATGAACTAAAATGATTAAATGAAAGAGAAGAATATATAGGACTAATACACTTCAGTTTAATTAAGTTTTATTTGTATAGTGACTTAAACAATGAATATTGTCCCAAAGCAGCTTTACAGAGATAAAAGAAGGTAATACAATTTTAATTTATATTTTAGTTCCTATAAGTATAGTACTTATGAGTTTATCTGTAATGAGCAAGCCATGAGCAAGATGAGAGTGGCAAGGCAAAAAACTACCTGAGATAGTATTAGGTAGAAACCGTGATCCAGACTCAAAAAGAGAGTCTATCCTCATATGGATGGATCCTAATTTCCATTAATTATAGTTTTATCATTGTAATGTGTGCTGTTCAGTTAATTCACTGATAATTCACTGTATTCTTAAGCCCCTGTAGCAGACAATTCATATTACTTCTAATATAAACTTCTAATTCTACTGTAGTGGATATATTATATCTGAATGCCAGGAACAGAAATTGACAGGGAGTTTAGTCATTAGGACAACATAAATCTCAATTTCACAATAGAAAATAATAAAAAAAAAAATCAAATATGAGACTAATATTGCTATTCTGACCACGTGTGTTATCATGTCTGTGATTTCATCATTGGCCAGCGAGTTAGAACAAAGAGCAAACGTGAAATTCTGCGTGAAACTAGGCAAATCTGCCTCAGAGACATCTGACATGACATACGTTTGACAGCATGCTGCAATGAGTCGTTCGAGGTGTTTTGAGTTGCACTGAAATGACAACATTGAAAAGGCAAACGTGAGACAAAGATTGTGGTGCAAGTCTTTGTATAAGTGATAATTAGCTGAGAATGTGATTCAGGTGCAAAATCACATTACATGAAACTCAAGGGCAATGATCCTAATGGATTAATTTTTTTTAACAGTCTTTATCACTATTGTAACTTACGCTACACAGCTTACCTGCACCAGAGAATTTGGACAAAATAACATCTGGATAAGAGCTTCCAAACAGATTGAAACAATCAGTAGTAAGCACTGTGGAGGTGACTCTCTCACTTTTCAATAATTCATTAGTTTTCCCTTTGCTACAGTGAATACATTTTATTATACCATACACATTATAACAATAAAGATAACATTGCAATTATTTAGTTTTTGAATTACATTTTTTGTATTTTATTGTAAACGGATGCCATAATTTTTTGGGGTGCATCTGAGTATTAACTGAACTCAACTCAACTTTATTGTCATTCTACATACACAGTATACAAAAGAACAAATGTTGTTACATTTATGTTACAGTTGCATTTAGCAGTTGCCATTGTCCAGAGCGATGTACAAAAGTGCTTTGAGTCTCTAGCAATGAATAAATCTACACTGGTACTCTACATTACTTAAGAGAAATCTTAAATATATTTTTTTTTCATCACCTGTTTCTGTTGTATCAGAAAACAACTTTGATAAAATGAAAACGTACAAATAATTTTAATTAGCCAAACACCAAGCGAAGCAACATTAAAAGAGAACAAAGCCGAACCAGTGGATCACCAATCTTAACATTCAGAGAACAAACATGAGACAATGTACTGTGAAAGGTGAGGCTGATGGGATCCAACATAGTCAATAGTGCGTAATCCAGATACATCCCTTAATTATTATTGTCCTACTTTATTTTATTTTTTTCAGTTGCTCCCATTAGGGTTTGCCACAGTGGATCATCCATCGTCATACTACTCTGTCTTCTACGTCTGCCTCTTAAAAATACCTGCATGTTTTCCCTCACTACATCCATAAACCTCCTTCTTGGCCTTCCTCTTTCCTTCTTCTTGGAGGCTCAGCATTCTCCTACCGATATACTCCATGTCCCTCCTCTGCACATGTCCAAACCATCTTAATCTAGCCTCTCAAAAAATCTTAACATCTTCAGCTCGGCTACCTCCAGCTCCACCCTCTGTCTTTTAGACAATGCCCCTGTCTCTAAACTATACAACATCGCAGGTGTCACCACAGTCTTAAACTTTGCCTTTCACTCTTTCAGATACCATTCTATAATAAATCACTAAGGTCACTCTTCTCCACCAACTCCACCCTGCCTGCATTCTTTTTTTTACTACTCTAACACGCTCTTCATTATGTTGCATTGTTGACCCCTGGTATTTAAACTCCTCCACCTTCTTCACCTCTTCTCCCTGCAACCACACCACTCCACTGCCCTGCCGCTGATTCACACACATGTACTCTTTCTTACTCCTACTTACTTTCATTCCCCTTCTCTCCAGCACGTACCTCCACCTCTCCAGGCTCTTCTCAACCTGCTCCCTCCTCTCACCACAAATCACAATATCATCCGCAAACATCATAGTCTATGGAGACTCCTGTCTGACCTCGTCCGTCAACCTGTCCATCACCACTGCAAACAGGAAAGGGCTCAAAGCTGATTCTTGATGCAGTCCCATCTCCACCTTGAACCAGTCTGTCATTTCTACTGCACACTTCATTGCTGTCACCCTCTCCTCATTAATGTCCTGCACCACCCTCACATACTTCGCTGCCAAACCTGACTGCCACACCATACAATACTACAACTCCTCTCTCAGCATGATGTCATAAGCTTTCTCTAAATCCACAAACAAACAAGGCAACTCCTTCTGACCTTCTCTATTCTTCTCCTCAAAGCAAATATTGCATCCGTAGTGCTCTTCCTTGGCATGAAACCATACTGTTGGTCACAGATGGTCACCTTTTATCTCAGCCTGGCTTTGCACTACTCTTTCCAACATTAACACTGCTCACGCTAACCTCCACTCTCCTTCACTTTTGTTTTCCCTGCTGTCTCTGTAGATGTCTGCCCCTTTTAGTTGGCCAACAGTAGCCCAATTTCCACCGGTACCCTGTTGGCTAACAATACCTTTGGAGGTCTTCGGTAACCTGAGCCTCGACCAATCCGGTATGGAATATTGGTTTGTGATCCGCATATTTGATTTGGCATGTGTTTTACACTGGATGCCCTTCCTAACACAACCCTCCCCATTTATCTGGGTTTGGAAGCGCCACTACAAGTGCACTGGCCTGTGCAACACTAATGGCTGGGTTATTATTGTCCTAAAAGGTAAAATAATATCTGTACTATGAACTCACATGAAATGTCAGGCTTATAAGTCTTTGTTCTTTTTATTCTCATTGTGAGCCCATAAAAAGTAAACTTGCACATTTACACAATCAGTAATATTTCACCAACAATTTTTTCCCAGCTTGTGGAAGCCATAATTTTGCTTTTTTGCAATTAATCTAGATTCAAATTCATTATAATCCCACACAATAATGTATTGCTCTTTAACTAAAAAATTAAAAAGTATGCACAACTGTTATTTTTTGTGCTGAAAGCTATTGGCTGTATTGCCACAAACATCTTGTTTTTTTTTTGTGTGCATATGCACAGTGGGTAACCGCTGATTCAAAGTAAAAATCTGAATTGACTGAGAAAGTTAACAACCATTATCATACACCCTATTGAGCTTTATTGACCTGCGTTGATTTTGTTCGGTTTTGTCAACTTGAAAATTTCCTCTTCAACCCCTCAAATTTAAATTTATGCCTCTGCTGTAGAAAATTGGACACACGACTTTATAAGACAATGAGCTATGGAAACTGAGTTCATGAAACTGTATTTTGTGCGCTGTATTTTTTCTGCTTTATTTCAAGTTTAATGAAATAATTGTAAAGACATTTTGGTTAAGGTATGCTCTCCCCTGAAAAAAACCCACACATGGTCTGACAGTCAAGCTAAACAAAGCAATCATCCGCTTCTTAGTTAAGTAGGCCTATGCAGAGACAGTTAATGCTTCCCATGCCTGAACTTCAAAGTCTTTTCCAGGTGGCACAGCATCAGAGTCTGATGGTGAAATTTGAACCAATCAAACTTGTCTCCTGATCTGTGCTAACATTCAGTGATTACAGTGTCTCAGTATCAGATTACTGTATCATCTATGTGTGGATTGGCTTTCTTGTTGAATGAATGTATTATGCCTTTGAAATTACCATGGTTTCTTATTTTGTGTTAGTAGACAAAAGAGAATTAAAAAATGAAAATAAACAAAAAAATTAAATACAACAACCCACAATTAAAAACAATAATATCAGCACTGCTAGCAATAACATCACTGCTAGTTCTACCAACCATCCAGCATAATAGATAAATAGTCTAAATTAAATTTATTAACTAACATCCAATAATTTTAGCTTGTTTATGTTATCTTTTAAGCATGGACTATATCTGAACAAAGCATGCTCCTAAATTGATCCACATGCACAAAACAACAATGTGTCATGTGATCCATGTAAGTAAAAAAGGCCACATTATTCAGTCAAGCTTATTTCTTCGGTTCGTGTCATCGGCTTATTTATATTCTGCTTTTATACTTTGCTTTAGCACTGCACACTTGTTCTTCTAAAGCCATGTTCGGCTATTTATTTTTGAGATCTCCTCAAACACAGAGAGGTTGAAATATGTACCCTCTAATTTGCTTGTAGAACCCCAGCACTACGAATGTTTACTTTTTTACCCCACTATCCCACCACTAAAATCCTCCTGTGTTATTATCCACATATCTGGTAGCTCAAAATAATAAAAAAATAAATAAATAAATAAAAATAAATAAATCTAGTCTAGTTGGATGCATTTAAAAACAAGCATTTACTCAGATATGTCCTGGACTTCAGTACTGTGTATGAAAGTGTCTTGAATCAGAATTGATTCATTTATTTTTATTTTTTATTCACTCAAGTAACAAATCTGTATCACATATGAACAAAAATATCCTATTTGAGCCACTTTTGCCTAAAGTTTGTGCACTAATAATTTTTATTTATTATTTATATTTGTAAACATTTTTCCATATTTCTTTTTATTATTATATTTGCTTTGTTCGAAGCTAAATATTTTTTTTAAATCAAACTTTCTTATTATTCCTTTTCTTTTCATATATAAAATGTATCATTGGTTGTCTACCATATTATACATCATTCTTACTGGGGAAAAAAAAACTAAACCAGGTGAGTGCTTATGCAATTCTTGATAAATTATTATACGGAATGTATTGACTTTTTTGTGGGTTTTGGGGAAATGTTTCTGTTGTTTAGGCAATAAATGTCAATTCACCTGAACTCGTGAGACAATTGTGGGGAATATCTTTGCATATAGAATGCAAAGTCAGCCCTATTGGCAAGCAGCATCAGAGATGCTGGGAGAGTTCATCAACCACTGAAGAGGTGCTGGTGTGAAAAGTAGAAGTCTGCTTATTGCTTCCAAAAAAATGACATTTAAGAAGCTTCACCAGCATATGTTGGGACTTACCTCCAAGCATTTGATATTATGGGAGAGATTTAGTTCTATAGTTAATGTTATTGAGACAGCACACTGCAGTTCAGCCAGCACAAAGAAAGCATTATGAATTGTTTTTGCCATTGCTGCATATGTATTATTCTACATAATTAAGTACTGTACAATAAAAAAATTGCACTGTAGCTTTTCTTCTTATTTATTTAATTGGTGTAAATTTTGACAGTATACCTCATGCCTTTCCATAGTTTCTAATAGCTGTATGTAACATAGATGCAAAAAAAAAAAAAGAAGAAGAAAATGTATGTTGGAAATTGCTAGAAGAAAATCTGAGCAATTGCACAGAGCCCTGTATTGATTAGATGAGTTGGAGTCTAAGGTAGCATTCTATCTTCTAGTGCAAGCTAGCATTAAATACACTCCAGGAGGCCTTCAAAGAGCATTACATATACCTTGCCCTTTAACCTTACTTTTTTTTATCTAGTAGATTGTGCCAAGAGAAACGTAACTATAAAATCACCGTAATCATTCACTTAGTTACCTGAATTCTTAGTGCTTTAGTAAAGGAAATGATTTATATTTCTCTCTGAAATTATGCCATCATGAAATACATCTAATATTTGTCTAAATGTTAACACTGTTAATATATACAATCAAATATTAACATAAACATAGATCATTATTAAAATACCTTTTACAGCTATATTCTTGAATATATTGTGAAGAAAGAGTAGGAAACTAGCAAAAAATGGAAATACAATACAATGTAGGAAATAGCAACTCTCAAAATGGCTACTTTGTACTCATACAACAATGACAAATACATTGTGAGGTAGATTCTGGCCTGGTTAATTTGTTCTCAATCAAAGTGCTGATTTAATTAGTCCCTGCATGGGGTTAAACTGCCTTACAGTATGTGCATATTCAATTAGACTGATAAAAGTCGCAACCAAATTATGAAACTGGTGGTAGGGAAGAATGCCGCAGGGCGCCGAAACTCACAGTCGCCGCTTACTTGTCTGGGATAATTCCCACCAATGAACATCAGCATGAACGTTGGGCTCCTCTGCCTCAGCTCCTCCAGGACATATTAAAATAATCCCCCCACATTCATTTAGCTAATCAGAGCATGCACGGACATTAGCTTGGAGAACTAAATGGTGCTATTCAGCTCTGACCTGCCTTCTCATTAAAATGAACAGACGAGGGATTTTTCCTCCATGTTGGTTTTGCCCAGGTTCACTTATAAACACCTGAGGTTCTTATTTACTTGACAAAATATTCATAAGTAATTTTTTGTTGTGGTTGTGGTTTAATTTTAATTATTTATTTATTTATTTTTTTCTTTTTTCAATAATCAAGCAGTGCAAACATCTGAGAAAATCCTGAAAGCTCTTGGTTACCCAAACTGCTCCTTAGTCAACACAGCAACATGCTCCAAGATGAACCAGGACAAACACACTGAAGAGTAAGAACAGAGCAAACAGAAACACTCTGTTACCCCCGTGGCATTCTATCAAAAAATAAATAAATAAATACAACCCGAAATTCATCACATTCTAGCAGATTTCAGATCAAATTCAGAAGGAAACGTTTACAACCAAGGATAGACAACAAATGACAAACGGATAAAATGAGACTTATATGGATTTATTTTATATATTGTGTACATTTATCATGCTACAGTAAGTCACACCTCGATTAGCAAAACTGATTAGCTTAATCTTATGACCTCAAGTGTCAAACAATACGTCATAATTAACCACAAAAAGGACAAATCACAGTGACTTTAGGATTGATAAACCGAGTGTAGTATCGCATTTGTAAATTGGGCACTTTTTTAGCTCATGACTGATGCACAATTACTTGTTAGAATGGAAACGAACTATTTAGTCAGTCAGTTGACAAACTGCAGTAGCACAATGCTGTATGTATATCTTAAACCTTTTAACACCTTCCTGACAAATCATTCCTGCCAAGCATTATTTTGAATTGCTCATCCAAAAAGCTCTCATTCTATATAATAAAAGCATCCTTTTTTTTAGACATTTGACATTTTATTTGACATGATTTTATTTATATTTACAATTTTAAATTCCACCCCAACCTTGGCTAACCATGTCTTCATGCTTTTTTTTCATAGGAGCATTCTCATGCTGGAACTTGCATGGGCAAAAGGTAAGTATTAATAGCAAGTTTAAACACTAAAGCATACAAAAACCTTCAGAAACTTTGTGGCAACAGCGTAGGGAAAGCTGAAATATTGGTCCAATGGTCAAATGCCCACATAATTTGCACAGTCTATATCTATTTTTTAATTAGATGAAAGTAAATTCAAGAGAGATTAGCTGACTTGCAATGTTAGCTATTATCAATTTAACTCTAAGTAATAGTCTAAATCGTACAATTGCTTCATTTGTATACCTATATATGTTGAGCCTTCATAAAAAGATGGGCTTAAATACTTATGAACAAAACTCTGCCAATGGGACTTTATTTAACCTGCTTGTGTTTGTTTTTCTCACACAAGGGTGGATTGGGGTGTTTAACCTACCCTTGATACATTCTGCTAAATGTAATATGCTAGATTAGCTCTGTTTACAAAAAAGTACTTTATTTATCTATGTTTAAACACTTTCACCTAAAAATAGACCCCTTGCACAGTGATACAGGGCTCCCAGTGTTCCTGCCACTTTATTTATCTATGTTTAAACACTATCACCTTAAAATAGTCCCCTTGCATAGTGATACAGGGCTCCCAGTGTTCCTGCCACTCCTGAAAGTCTTTTTTTTCCCACAATGGTGTCAAAGTGGAGAGCTTTGAGGTATTTGTGTATTGTACTTTGACGGTCATCATGCACAATTTGCTGAATGATGTTGCTATTTTTAGGGGTTAAACTCATTAAAGTTCTTTCCTGATCTCTCTTCAGAGTTAAGTTCTTCTGTTCTTGAAGTGTGTGTGCCACTTAAAACACCTCGACTTACTTTTAGCCATAAGTCAATTGTATGTCATGTCAAATGTCTCTCTGACAAATTTGTCCAGTTTCATGCAGAGTGACTCATTTTTAGTTAATGCATGTGATCATTAATTGTCCTGTAAGCTTCATATTTATTTCATCTGACTAGTAGGTGTAAGTACAAACCTCTTGCTAGTTGAACAAAACATTTTGGTTGCATAATGTTCCTAGCCATTTGTTGCACAACCCCAGTCTAGACTAGATGCATTTTCTATTCATATCTAAATTTAGATCTGATTTGAAAACATTATCTGTTTTTTTTTCTAAATAATGTCCTCTTATCTGGTTGCATGAAGTTGTTAATATCTTTTGCAAAACATTTCCAGAAGCATGTCATTTTTTTTTTTTCACAATTACATATTGTACCTAGTCTTGCTCCATGCTGCTGCACCAATTGATGATAAAATCCTAAAACATCGACAAACTGGGTATCTCAGATTATTTTTGATCAGTAAATTCATTAAAATTCCAAAACACTACAAATGAACTCCTCATGTACAAATTATACCTTTAGAATTTAATAATGTGTTTAAAATGTATGTATTGGCTTAGAATTTGCTTTCTTATATTTAATATTGAAATGGAAGTATCATAATTTTGTTAAAAATGCACTGTTTATTTCATTACCTTTTTGTTGTTTAAACTGTAAAATGTAACAATTTGACTACATACAGTACAAGCCTATATATAATGAGCCATTATTTTGAATTGTTTCCCGATCCCCTGAAACTCCTTCTGTCTACCCACTACAACAACTGTCTCATATCAAGTGAGATTTGGAAGTTTTTGAGACGAAGTTGGCAGCTATTACAAACAGTTTCTGTGCTAGATGGGCATAAATCAAACAGTTCAGGCTTAGAAATATTTCAGGTGCAGCTGCTCTCCTCCTAACACACTGCCTATGGCATTAGTGTTGACATTTCCCACCTCTCTTATACTGTGCCAGATTTATGAGACAGCACTGATTGATCCTCACAGACAAAGCCGCACCAAATATAGCCGTCTGACAGCACGTGGCTGATGGTCCCTCCGAGGAGAATGGATTACCTGCAACAGGGTCCGGATTCAGCAGAAAATTAGAGCTTGTTCTGAAATTGTTATTAGCAAGCTTATTTAGTGACAATTAATTAGGACATTTAAGGGACATTAGTTTTAAATGTCACTTTTTATGTTTTGTTTGTAGATGTGTTTTTTGTTGCTTTGGTTTGGATTGGATGTCTTTACTTTGGAAGGAAAAAAGCAGGAACTATATCAAGCACATTAAAACTTAAAACCTGAAAGCAATTTATTTAATATTGCTTTCAACTCACCTCAACAAATGAATTGTTTTGAAAGCTTGCTCAGTCGGCTCTCGAGAAAGCCAGCTGCTCACATAGCGGCAAAACGTACTCCCGCAGAGACAAAGCGTCGTTCAAGGACCTGGGGTTTGCAGGTGAACTTGGGGTTTTCAGTGCTTCAGGGCATGGCCAGCTTCAGTGAACTCCCTCCTCGGTTCTGCCTAGTAGCGGACTTGAAGAGCTTGCCGCCTTGCAGGAGGCCCATAGAGCTGCACCAGGGCATAAGCTCCATCTCTAGGTATACCAGAGGGCAGTCTTGGGAGACTGATTCCCTTAATAGACTAGCTAGCAATCTGCCAGCTGTGTCTTAATGGGTCCTGAGCACTTTAGACAGCAGATGCGAGTCTCTTCTGCCCTGGGTCAACGGGGCGTGCCCCAACCTGGTTAGACCCGAGCAGGCTCTGGTCATGGTACATACTGTAGGAAGTTCCTAAGTTTGCTTTCGGTACCGTAGCTTACCAATACCGGGTCCTTCCATTTCGCCTTGTCCGCACCTTAATGAAGTGTTCGAGGTGAGACTTTAAGGCGTCCGCATTCTAAATTATATTAACAATTGGTTGATAGTGGCTCAATCCAAGCTGGCAGTCCAGCATTGAGATGTCATTCTTGCCCAAATGAAGGTGCAGCGATAAGTCTAAACACCAAAAAGAGTTTGCATTCTCCATTACTGAGAACCGCCTATCTAAGCATAGTATGGGATTCGACCATTATGCGGGCATAGTTGTTCCCCGCTCATGTCAAATCCATCCTTATGGCTGTCAAGAGTGTGAGAGAAGGCTAGTCACTCACTGTAAAGCAGTTTTAAAGATTGCTGGGTCTGATGACAGCAGTGTCCAATGTGAATCCACTTGGCCTCCTGCACTTGGCCTCCTGCATATGAGACCCCTTCAGTGGTGGGTTGCCTCCGTAGTGTCTGTTGCAGTGAGGGTTCTCACGGAAGGGCAATTCAATCCATACGATCAAGGTCACGTGGCAAGCTCTACGTGCCTTAGATGTGTGGAGAGATCCCGGGTTCTTGGCTCAGGGCCCCGTGCTTGGAGTTCCTGGTCATCCGCTTCACTCAAGGTCTTTGGGGAAGGCACCATCACACATGAAATGCAAATGGAGCAAATATGCAGGAGATTACCAGAGCACAAGTGACTTGCAACTTAAGAGACATTGCACTGTCCCCTCTGGTTTTCACTTACTCTCCCAGTCCATCTTGGGCTGGACACCATAGTACAGATGTGGCCAAGAATGTGCCTGTATGCCTTTCCCTTCATTGTGGTCCTACCGGGAGTTCTGGAGAGAGTTCTGGGGACAGAGTCTGTATCCTCCTGGTGGCCTTCTTGAACAACCTCCATGGGAGATTCCACCCAGAAGGGATCTTCTCTCCCATGCAGGGGGGATTCCTGGTTTACCCCCACCTGGAGTTATGGAGGTTGTGGGTGTGTCCCCTGAGAGGGCACAGTTTTTAGCCAATGGGCTCTATACCGATGTAGTAAAGACTATTCCCCAATTTAAAGCTCCCTCCACTAAATGGCACCTGTTCTCTGTGTGGTGCGAACATCACTAGTTGGACCCAGTTAATTGTCGAGTTGGTTTAGTACTGCAGCTCCTTCAGGAGCAGTCCCTCACGGTTGTCTCCTTCCACACTGTAGGGTTGCATGTCTGCTATCACCGGTAACTGTGCTCCGCTTGCTGAGCAGTTGCTGGGCAAGCACTCCTTGGTGACATGTTTCCTGCACGGCACCCGGCTGCTGTGGCACCAGACGTGACAGAGAGTGCCTGTGTGGGACCTTAGGCCCTTAGTTTGCAGGCTGGTCTACCCCAATGACCTTAGAGACACTCCTGGCTCCTCCATACTTTGGTGTGCCCAACCACACTAGGCAGGGACTGGTCATTCTGGCGTGATTGGAGTCTCGTTTTCAAAGCATTGTTAACGTAGCTCAAGTTTCTGAAGGAACGAGACGAACCTAAACACTTTTTTTCTGTTCTATGGAGAATTTCATGACAATAAAATATATATTTGATTTATAATAGTGATGAACAGACACCCTTTTAAATAAGAAATGACAGTAAATGTAGCATAATAGCTAACTTACCAATATGTTCTGCTGTACTTCTTCTGCCTGATGTAATGCCAGTGCCTGATCCTGGCACACTTTTACTGCTGTGGCTTCTCTCGTTCTCTCAGAAACCTGTCTGATTCATCTTGATACTCGACTTCTGCCTGGCGCTTTCTGCACTCATGACTTACCTTCTGCTGCACAGGATGGTTCCACATGGATGCCTTCAAGATTTGCACTTCCCAAAAGTAAAATATTTATGCTCAAGTGAATTCATGTTCTTACACTTTCTTTAGTAGATAATTTTATAAGGATACTGTCGACTTGTACAACAGAACTAAAGCTGTAATCATACTATGAACTACTATACTATAAAATACTATAAAATGCTTTCAATATGTTTATTATTTGACAAAGTTGCTTTTTGAATTAAGGTATTTTTATGTTTTACCAAGGACTGTCTTCTTACCACTGATTCCTGTAGCGTGTTCAGTGTATTTGAACAAATCTTTTAATTGAACAAATTGTTCTAGTTTGCTTCCACATAATGATGCATAGATTATTATTATTATTATTAATATTATTATTATTATTATTATTTATATTATAGTAGCATTAAAAACTACTTCATACACATGATTTTTATTTATTTACTTTATTTTTTTTTTACTAATTTACACATTTTTACTAAATTATATTATATATTTGTCAGGGAACCACCGGGCATGCCTTCCCTCAGCACCCAGCATGCTCACAGCGCCTCGCCCACTTACTAGCCACCTTCATCTGTTTCCCATCATTTCTCCCCCTATTTAAAGCCCCCGTTCACAATCACTAACCGTCCGTTCTACAGTTCACTCTGGAGATAATTCCTGGACTACCCGTACAAAGGACTATACCCATTTTCCGGTACTACTAAGAACCATACCCATTTTCCGGTAATGTTATTTCCTGGCTTGTGTTTGTTCCTGAAACACTATTAAACCTCGTTTTTGGTTCTTTGGTTTCCGTCCCTTGATCACCGCATGACAATATTATAATTAATACTTTCAAACTACTGCAGCCTTTACTATTACTGTATATAATTGTCATTGAACAAATAAATAAACAAATCATTTTGGAGAAACAGAATCAAGAGTCACTAGAATGATTTTAAATTAACACCCTAATTTTAAATCTATATTTTGATTGTTTCTTTGTGATCGTATATATTGTGTAAACATACTATACAAATAACACTGAAGTGAACAGCTATACAAGCTCTTTCTGTTGTATATTCCCAACATTATTTGTCTGTATATATTACAAATGAAGCAATATTCAGGACTCTTCTGGGAAATCTTATGTTAAAAGGATATTAGGATATAGGGATTGTAAAGCATAATGAGGCCTGAGTTGCATTATTTATTTATATAAGATGTTTTAATAAAATCTACCTATAAGGTTCAAACTTATCTGCTGTGGCATCACTGAATGTGTTTTGAACCGCTGCACTGATTTTTTGAAGCAAAGTGGTATCTTGTTTGCGCGTATGCCTCAATGCAATTCCATCTCAGATTAAACACAATACAAACTCCACTGCTCAAAGATTTACAGTTAAACAAAACAAACAAAAACACACATCACATAGCCTTGAATCTGGCCTTGAGGCTGACTGCCATTGCTTTATCAGCTCCCAACAGCATGCACTAGGCTAACCACTGGACAAGATAGGGGCGAACAAAGCATAAAACTGGGTTCAAAACATCAACTGGGTTTCAAACAAACAAACAAAAAAAAATAAATTAAATAAATAAAGCAGTGCAACAGATGAGGAACACAGGCTAAAGGTAGCTATCTGTTGATGCCAAGCGATGACATGGAACATTTGGAGGCTTTTAAAAAATGATTGTAGGATTTACCAATCGAATTCTTCAGTTATTTTTAGTGGCCACATTATCGACTAAATGGAGTTATAACATAATCCACATACTTTTATTTTTGATCATGGAAAGCCTATTTAAATCCTTCGGATTTGATTCCTCTCAATCCAGTAGTCTTGACATAAGCTACAACATAGAGAAGCTCAACTAGTCTTTGCAGACTAGTTCATTACATTCACACTATTTTATATTAAGACCTGTTTAATTATGCCATTTTATTCTTGTTTTATCAATCTGTAGTGTGTTACCCTGTGCACAACCTTGGTGTAAAAAAAAGAACTGTTACATTGCTGTTTGAGATGTAATTGAATAAATTCTTGGTTTAAAACTGTCTAAACCATAACACAAATGTAGGGATGACAGCTTTCCATTGCAATTTGAGATTAGTGTCTTATTCAAGGTTATAGTGTCAGATTATAGAGGAAGGGCAAAAATATTAGGACCCGGAGGTCTCTGACAGACTTATTGATTTGGAGTGTGCACTGCAAAGGGGATTTGAAACCAAAGACTTATGAGTTATGCATATGAAAATGGCCTCTGTCCTCCAGCCATGTCTGGCCAATTTGTTATTCAGTGTGTTATTTACACTAAGATACATAAGGTTGTGTCATTTCCTAAGCAATATTAATACAATTGTTGCAATTATCGTTGCAGTATCATTGTTCTTTGTACACAAACAAATTTGTTTACCGCATTTATTTTACATTGTGGTGACTGCTTAATATTTCCATTGGCATTAATTTAATATTTATTGATTATTTATATTATATTTTATTTATGAGAAAAAATTGCAGGCTGAAGATAACTCTTTTTTTTTTTTTCTTTTTGCTGTCACTTGTAATGCAATGCATCATAAATGCAAGACTCACTTTACAAATGAAAAAGTAATAATAAAAAAAGGCTATTAGGATAGATGAATGAGACAGAGGCAATTATCACATCAATCACTGTAAATTTGGTTAAATTTAATGATAACGCTCCCATGCATGCATAACTACATTATGAATATGAAATGTACAGCCAGCCTTTGCTCAACTATATATTTAACATTTAACCTGTAAAAATGATGTATTGTCATTGCTACATTGTTATGCAATAAATTGGTGACAATTTATTGATTCTAAAAGGTAATTGATTATTGCTTCTTAAAATATATACATATAAAAAACATTTCAGCAACCTGTTAGCTTTAAAAAATGTATAACTTCAGTTTAACCCTAACCTTTTCTTTTCAAATTATGAAACTGACATAAATTTTAATTTTCACATACTTGATACTATACATTCTACATTAAAAATATTTTATTTTATTATTGATTTTACTGCAAATTTATATTTCAGAATGTGTGCATGTGTCTGGGTAAGGCAAAAGGGCATATAGTGTATATAGTTAAAATTAAACATTGCGTGTTTCATTGATTTTGCTTGTTTGCAGTATAATATTGCATTTTTTTTTTTTTATTTTTTTTTTTTGCATAAGCCTGGGCATTATTATTCAGAATTAAGCAAGGATTAAAATTCATCTCTTTGCAATATTCTTATTGATCTGTAAAAGCGAGTATTATTCATTAGATACCAACAGTTGGTAATGGTGTTACTGATGCCACTGCTACTATATTACATTACATTCTATTAACACAGCGGCATATGTTCACACATGCTCACTAGAGTGAATGCTAAAGCAGGTCATGTTACATTCATGTCCATACACACAGAAACTGGGGATTGATATCATTTCTGAGTTTGGCCTCTGACAGACAGAAAGGAGATACTGAACAGGATTTCAACTCCCGGTCCTTTTCATTCTTTCAAGTCTGAAAATCTTGTTATTTTCAAAGCCCTTATGCCACCCTAATTGGCCCCAGTCATTGTCTTGTTAGCGAGACATGGTCCAGTCATATATTTCTGCTGCAGTGAGGGTCACTCATTTTTGCACCACCTCCCTGTTGCACACCAGCTATCCATACTGCTGTAAATTGTTCATGATCCTCTTGAGAATATAGGACAAAACTGTCTTTGCATAGTGTCTGTTGCAGAATTCTCATTTAGCAGATGTAGTGTCTACAAGAACTTTTTTCATATATATATATATATATATATATATATATA
>MU551645.1:58012-77690 GCA_024362625.1 Silurus asotus
TATATATATATATATATATACATAAAGGCAACATTATTATGGTTATGGTTTATAATGCTTGATTAAATTACATGGAAATCTTTTTTTTCTCATTTTGTTCCCCTCTAGCTCGAATGGCCGCAATGCAGCATTTAATGAAGGCAGTAATGAGGGCAACCACACCTTAGTCATATCTTTCTTAATATCCTGTTTGAACAATTTTCTTCTGATTGATTGTATAACTGACATTATAAACTGTTATATCGTAAGATTATTGCAAAGATCTAAAGTTGGGTAATAATTACAGACTATGCTGTTTTTGCCTCTTTTTAGAGTAATTTAACAGGTATACCATACAGTATATCTAAATCAGCGATGCATGTTTTTTAGGCTAATTTCAGTTTCAATATTTTAGTATTGCTCTGTGTGAGATAAGTGGTGTTCAAAAATATGTTATATTTCTGCTCACCTTCAACTTGGGTGTATCAAATATTGCAGTGTAATAACTGAAACTCAGAAATTGTGACAAGTCTGAACAGATTGATTATTCTACCTCAGGATTTTGGTAAATGTTATTCTTTTATTTTTTTGTGATGTATTTTAGGTGCAAAACGAGTGTGCCTTGTTGTCTACAAGTGTGAAACTCATGCATTCTTTCAAAAACTATTTGAAGCACATATTTCCTGAGAGTGTACACTTCCAGGGAAAAAAAGCAAAATAGAAAGTTTTGCTGGTCTTAGCGAAAAAAAAATAAATAATAATAATTGGTCAAGGAATTACACGTTAAAAGGCTGCATCAGTTGTGGTTAAAAATAAATAAAAGAAGAAGAGAGATTTCACAGACATTTCACATTTGTAAACAATTAGACATGTTAATTATAAATACAACATTTCAATCATGATCATGATTTAACTGTGCATACAAAAAGACTTTATACGAGCATGCAAAATAAATAAATAAATTAAAATGCCCGGTGGGACAAATTATGTTTTTCTCAAAGCCAGAGGGGGGAGCTACTTACTCTGAAAGGCTAATAGGGAGAGCAGCAACATACACAATGCAGCAAGATTCTTAGTGGAGAAAGGAGGCAGAACAACATCCACAGCTAGGTAAGGAGGCAGCGCAATGTCCTCAGTGAAGCAAGTGATGTCTACAGCTGAACAGGTAGGCGGAGTGACACCCACCGCTGAAAAGTTAGGCAGAGCGATGGCCTTAGCTGAGCAAGGAGATTTCAGGGACACCTGTGGTGAAGATAAGATCTGCTTTGGCGCCACCTGCATTGAAGTCAGGCAGAGTAATGTCCATTGCATAGTAGGCAGGCAGAGCATTGTCTTCTTCAGGGCAGAGAGTCAAAGAGATGCCCTTGGCTGGACAAGGAGAAAGAGAGATGTCCTCAGGATTGACCTGCACCTTCTCAAAAAAATTGCATCAATACCCGCATGACATTGAACCACTTTCATGTGACTCTGACCAAACTTTCCCTCCATTGTTGCACTCAAATCCAGCATTTCCTCTCCAGGAGGGTTTACTTGGCCGCCAAAAAAATCTATGTTTTCACATTGATCCATTATTTAGGTCTCACATTCCATCATGTAGCAAAGGGTGCAGGTGGATGCAAGTGCATATAGCTTTAAGAAAAGTACAAAATTGCAACAACGAAAAAAAAAAAAAGCAGGAAATGAAACAACATAAACAAGCATGAGCATCAACATGAGCATAGGCAATAATAACAACCATAAACTGCAAATATAAAACAAACTGTGAAGTGCAAGGCGAGACTTAAATACAGGCACTAATTCAGAGTGACTGGCAACAGATGTGAGTGATCAGTGCCATTTGATTAGGTCATGTACCAAGCTAGGTACAACTGATGAGAGATCAGTCATGTAGCTCTAGGCGTCATTCTGAAATAATGACTATACTTGCATAACTGTTATTACAAAAATCAAAGTTATTTTCAAGCTTATGCTATGTTAAAAGATATGGGTAATCAGATAGCTCACAAAAGAATAGTACCAGTAACTGTCAGATAAATGTTGCTTAACATCAGCTTGAAAATCATTCCAGAATTTCATAGCATTTTAACATATTTAATTAGAATAGAATGGAATAGAATAGAATAGAATAGAATAGACAGAATAGATGCATTTACTTGCCACATATACATGTGGCAAGTAAATTACATTACAGCACAGTGAAATTCTTTTCTTCGCATATCCCAGCGATCTTGAGATGCAGGGGGCAGACATCATTCCTATAGCACAGTGGTTTGAGCATGCTGAAGGGCCCAAGATCAGCATTTTTGTAAAGTTACACATTAGGAGGAAAAAAAAGGTGTGCTGAAGGTTCCCAGAGGTTAATATGTTTAATAATTAAGTTTTAAAAAATCAAATAAATATATTGTGATCTTTTTTAAATATTAACTTAGATGTTCTTTTGTAGTGCCATTGTCTACACAGCAGTCAATGCAAACAAGGAAAAGTGAAAAGTATTTGCATTGCCTCTGCAGGGATTTCAGTATTTTGTTTAGACATCAGACGTCTGCCAGAGTCGCTTCTTCAATGTCCAATTACAGGACAACTCCAAAAATTCTCCTTCTGCCCTCCCAGTGAGATGTCTCGAATTTGTAGCGTCTAGGACGATTGGATCCTGAATCCACTCTCAATAGTTAATCTTGGAGAAATACAAATAGAGTGAGATGGGCACAGACATGTGCCAGGCTGCTTGCTAGGAAAAAAAACTGTCAGTGCAGAAAACATGTACAAGTATGTAACTCTGTCTTTTTCTAATGATGGCAGCATTTGGTCACTGAATTCTAGCATCCTTTTTGAACGGATAGTTTGAAGTGGTTGAGCAAGAACATGTCATCCAGGCATGCCAGCTTGGTTATCTAGGACAGGTTGGAAAAGAATGCTGCCATGTTAAGTTTGTTCTGTCTTAGAAACTCTGACATTGCTGCAATACCTTCTCTCGAAAGAGTCAGCAGATGTCTGGATGAAATAAGAGCATGACCAACTTCACATCTCCTTACAAAGATGGCCTAACAGACATGACTGCTCTGCTCTTGTTGTTACAAAGTCATTATAAGTGTGTTCGGAACAGAATGCAGGTCTGGGCTCATTGATTTGGATTTGAGTTCTTGGCAATACAGCATGTAGCATTTTGTCATAATGCTCGGGTTTACAGCTTTTATCCATGCAGCAACCCCACTTTTATGGCCAGTCATTGCCACTACACCATCTGTGCATATGGCTACACAATTCTCATATCGAAGTCCAGCTTCTGTGATAAAGAAAAAAAAAAAATACAATATCCAGCAATCTGAATATTCCCTTGCCTGTTGTTCTCTCCAATGTACTTCTCTACAGAAGAAAAAAAAATCCTCCAGAATGTTTTCCCCCTATGGATACAAGCATACAAGTGCAATTAGAGGTGTGTTGGCTATATCTGTTGATTCATCCAGCTGAATTGCAATTGGATTGCATGTCCACAATCTCTCTGTTCTGACTGGATTTCAACGCAGAGATCTTTAATTCTCCTTTGCTCTGAATTATTAGACAAAGAAACAGCTTTAAGCTTATTAGCAGCCTCTAGCCATAAAATAACCTCATACACTTTAACCACCAATGAAGCTCTGAATCTCTTCCAATTATGTGAATTTTTTGTACATTCACCAACAAGGCTGAGATACTAAATATTATGCATTTAACACTGTCTCCAAAGTTGTGGCTGATTTTCCATCTTGTTCACTTCTGCATTCTTTTCTTTATTGTTATTTTATGAAATAATCAGGCAGCTTTGCGACACTATATCTTGGCTGGTTTCATAGCTGTTTTTTTTATGATTAGTTTTGCTAACACCTTGGCAGATGGCATGTTTTGGTCTATGGTTACTGTTTTTTAGTAAAAGCAAAAATGCCATGCAGAAATTATCGTACCATCAATTCAAGTTTGCTAGATTTAGCAGGCACATTAGCTAATTGGGTTCATGTTAACAGGTGATGTGAAGTTTGATGTGGGTCAATGTACATGCCATGTTCCACTGGATCATGCCAGGTTTAAGTAAGGTGAGAGTAGCAGATAATCTTTTAATATGTGGTTTAAATATAACCATATTTACATCGTAAAAAAAATAGTTTTTCAATCAGTGGACCAATCACCTCATCAATAAGTCACAAATTTCATTTATATGTGCATTGCACAATTATTTTTATTTATCTTTCATGTTGTACAAATAACCGCATGTATTAGGTCCTGTCTCTACATCTGCTTCTAGGAGGTTACCTTGTTGTGTTCACATATTTTTTGTCCATAATTTGTCTATGATAAGAATGTCTATTCAAACCTTGTTGGATCTTTTTTTCTTTTTTTTAAAAATCTTGTTGATTTGTTGAATTCTGACACTTTTTTAAATGTTTCTATTCAAGTGCTTTGAGTGTTTCCATTTAATGCGTTCTTGTTGCTGATAATGAAGTATCCTAAGACAACTTTCCTGACTGTGTTTTGACTCACACTACAAACAGGGATGAAGATTACTGCATTTGCCAGAATAAAGCCCACGCTGAGTTTACGCACTTGTGTCTTGCCTCGTTTGCCAGCACATTAAGAAATAAATTAAATAAGCAGTTAAATATCTTGTAGGTGAAAAAGGTGTGACTAAAATAACAGAAATGCATGTGTAATAGCTGTAGTTTTTTGGCAATGTACTGTTATACTTTTGCAGAGACAGATAAAACAATAAAACTGAATAAATCCTTAATTAGGTACTGACCTGAATAAGTTACATGATCATAGTAGACTTGAAGGGGTGTAGATTTTCACCATTGCTAAAAATATTTATTTTTTTTGCCCTGCCCCAGGAAACTGAAATCCTATACAAGAAAAATTGCAGAAGATTGTTTAATGGGAAGCTGAGACATTTGTTTGCACCCAGACATTGACACTTTATTAGGAGTTTGCGATCAACCATTGTTGCACATCATCTATCAGGCAATCACATTCCTCGTCCTTAAAATACAAAAACGAAAGGTAATAGGACCTCGATCTGTAATGGGTGTAAGGCTTTTAGAAGAGACAGCCAGGTTGAACATTTCTCTGCATCTCACAGCATATGGTTGAAATGTAATACTTTCCCAATATTGGCAAGCTGGTTAAATAATTCATGGCATAGAGTAGGAGATCTAAGAACCATTTTCTCTGTTCTTGCTAAGACTGCATGTTTTCGGGGGAGTCATTTATAATAAAACACTTAGTCTCCTCGTTGTCCTGGCAATGCCCCCTGTACAATAGTGTCGGTTCAGTGTTGTACTTAGTGGGGGGTAAAGGATAGAGTCGAGTTCTGCAAGAATTTTAACAACACTACATTCTCATGGGATGTGTACATTGGCAGCTTGGAAGTGTGGTGATTTCGCAATCGCTGGAATGAACCCACGCTTCAATTTAAAATTGTGTATTCTTTCATTAAGCCAGTGAACTTTAGCTCCCACTAGCAAGCACAGTGATCTGTTTTGGAGATGTTAGCTTAGCTTGTTTTTGTTTTTTTAGCTGAATATGTCATATACCTAATGTTTTCACAATGGAATTTAATAATAAGTGGTAACTTTGGCAGAATTCCCCAGCAAAGGAGTCATTTCTGAAATCCGCAAGAAAAAAAAAAATGCTTTCCAAAAAATCCTGTGTGCTGATTGGGGACACATTCTTATTGATTTAGTTTTTCACTCTGTTCTGAAATACACATTCAAAAATATTTATGTATAGCATAAGTATTCATGATGTAACTAAATTGGAATTTTTAAATTTATCACCTATATATAACATATACTATATATATAATATACAGTATATTATATGAACATGGTAGATTAAATTTAAAAAAAAAAAGTCACTTATTAAAGCAACAGTATAAACAAGGTATAAATGTTTGTGTGTGTGTGTGTGTGTGTGTGTGTGTGTGTGTGTGTGTGTGTGTGTGTGTGACAAGATTATGTGCACAGTAGAAATCATGACTGAAAGGGATGTATGATTTTATAATTAATTACATTCATGAAAAAAAGCTATTCGTTAACAGGAAAAATGTGTTAACCATGCTTTACTTCCTAGTGATATGCCAGACTTCTATACATAGAAAAATGCCCAGTGGTAACTTGTGAAAACCTTTTTGAATATATTTGCATATACATGTTAATTGGTGCATCTTTACTTTAGTGGACACATTTACAGTCATGTGAAAAAGGAGTTTTTTTTTTTTGTTTTTTTTTATCAGAACATTAAAAATCACCTGGTCCTTATCAGGTTTAAGAATGAGGTAAATACAACCTCAGTTTAACAGCACTCCATGACATATTACACTGTTTCATTATTTTGTAAAAACAAATCAGGCCAAAATGGAGAAAGTAATAGCATTCTGTATGACTTTATCAGTCTCTCACATCATTGTAAAGAAATTTGCCTCACTCTTCTTTACAGCGTTGCTTCCTTATATTGAGGTTTGCCATCATTTGTTAATGCACTCTCTTTAGGCTCTCTTAAGGTCCTGCCACAGTATTTCATTCGGGTTGAAGTTTGGATTTTGGCAGACCATTGCTTTGGCAGACCATTGATTCGGTTCTTTTTCAGACATTTTATTGTACTGTAGAGTTGTTGGTGTGCTTGGGATCATTGTCGGCTTTAGCGATCAGAGCGATGGCTTTACATTTGACTCAAGAATACTTTAATTTACAGAAGAGTTTACAGTCAACTCAATGACTGCAAGGTGCCCAGGTATTGTGGCTGCAATACAAGCCCAAATTATCACCCCTACACCACCATGCTTAACATTTAGTTTGAGGTGTATGTGCTGATATATTTTTTGCTTTTTCCGTATTATGGCCAAACATCTTCACTTTGGTCTCTTCTGTCCAAAGGACATTGTTCCAGAAGTTTGATTTTTTTATTCAGATGCAAAATTGCAGACCTAAGCTGTGCTGTTATTTTCTTTTTTTATAAAGAAGAGACTTTTCTGCACTTTATGTTATTTAGCTTAATGTTGTGTGTTGTAGCTCCATGTTGTTTAGTGTAGCACCAGGGTTCTAGAGGAAAGTTGTCTCGTTTTTACTGTGTACCACTTTGTATAGTAAAAATGACAAATAAAAGTCTCTTGACTTGACTTGTCTCTTGACTTGAATTGTTTGTCCTGACAACCCATCTAAAAAATACATAATTGTTTGGTATTTTTCTAATGAGTCTGTCATGAACTATAACATTTAACTAACATTTAACATTTAGATAATTGGGGCATGTAAAATCTTAGGTGTTTTTTGAGCATTTTCTTTGAGCACGGCATTGTCTGATCTTGGGACGAATTTTTCTGGGACATCCACTCCCAGGCAGAGATAGGAAGTAACGAAGTACAAATACTACTGTACTTGAGTAGATTTTCCTGGTATCAATTATTTACTTCAATATATATTTTGGAACAACATTTTACTTTTACTCATTACATTTTTACACAAATATCTGTACTTTTTACTTTTTACATTTTCAAACCAGACTTGTTACTTTATTTTTTATTTATTTGGTGACGATTTATTATTTTTATTTTTTCATTGCGTTCTCTTTTTCAGCTTATCAACCTATTTCTTGTCATTGCTTAACTTTTTTTAACCTTTCATTGGGTATAATTTCCTGGCTATTACACAAAGACATTCCTGATCACCTAAGCATCATCATCATCACCATCTTTTCTTTGTGTGTGTTCTACAGTATATAGTGGGTTTTTAGCCTGGATACATTTAGTGGGTAACAAATGTTAAAATTATTTTGTAATAATGTATTATTGTAATGTGAGAGCCAGTTACACAGGTAGTAGTAATGGCCATTTTTCACTTAAGTACATGTTTACCAGAGTATTTTAAAACATGAGTACCTGTACTTCTACTTGAGTAAAGGATGTGTCTACCTTTGCCATCATTGCTCCTGGGAAGATTAAATTAGATATATTACCCATTCTAGTGTGAGGGTGTTTAAATTGTTTGTAAAAACCAGTGGTGGGCAATCAGGGCCAGCAAGGCCTTCTCTATCAAAATCAGAATCACTGACTTACAATTTAAAATGTATTGTCCATTAATATATTTTAAATTATACCCAAAAGTCTATTCTCTTTATTTCGTTTTTCTTCTGGGTCTGTTGGTCCTTGCAACTAGTGTATGTTTACGCTAGAGTTTCTTTCATATCAGATTTCAGCCGTTACATCACTTGTTGCTGGGGTCAAAGGTATTTGTCTGCTGTAAAACCTTCATGGTCAGCACCTGTGGGCTCACAGTGTAAACTCCATGTTGCTTGAAGCTGTTGCTTAAACCAACTTGATTGCTATTTGGTCACTTCAAGGCCCTCTAAAAGGTGTCCAATCATGTCAGTATTTTCACATCCTTTTATTGGATGGTCAGAGAGCTCTCAACTGTAGAAAAATGCACAAGCTTAAATATTTTCTTGTGAATTTAATACTAGTTTTTACAAGAATATTTTTTAAGATGAGCTTTTTTTAAGAAAAGCAAGATGTCATGAGAAAGGGTCAGCCAAAACAGTTTCATTTATACATTTTTCATTCAGGTATTAGTTGCCAAAAACAAACAATTTTCTCGGTGCATGAGAAACCTGTCTGTAATGCAGTGCTCTTTTATACTGAGTTTCAGTATAATAATGATTTCTATAGCCATGGTGGATTGACATTACTGAGGTTGACAATGGTAAATAGTCAGATAACTTTAAAAAACCTTTAAAAGAGAGTGTAGTTTCATTTAAATGGTGTTATTATACCCTAAGGTATGCTAAATATCCATTATAGTGCATTATACCCCAACAAGCCACTTTAAACACAGATTGGTTATTTATTTATTTATCTCATCAAAGTTGACCACAGTTGTGCAATATGAACAAACCTATTGTATCTTTCTATTTTTCCAAACATATGTGCTTCTTCCCCAATGTAAAAATTACTGTAACTGTACCACAATATTAAAGGGACACAAGATATCTTTGGTTGCGGAAGCATTACATTTTCTTGAACTAAAAGACTATTTCCGGGTTGAATAAGAATGCTGACTACACCCCAGGCCTCCTTACCCTCCATCAGTACCTGACTTTACTAACAGCCTTATGGCTGAATGAGCACACATCTACACAAGAACACTTCAAAATCTAGTGGAACATCTTCTCAGAAGTGTGATTATTATATAACAGTAAATGGTGACTAAATGTGAAATGGTATATTCAAAACCTTTTTCTATATACAGTAGTCTATAAAATTCAGAGAAGTCGATAGTCCTAGAGTTTATTTTGCACATTGCTTAACCACAGCAGCTTAGGGTGTACAAAAGCTACCTTTTTCTATTTTAGTTCTCAAGAAAATAAAAGGTGTTAATAAACTAATTCTGTTTAATTATCAACCGTACTTGGAAACAGGTGGCTAATAAATTCAACTAGTTTACTTGTCAGAAATAGATCACATATTAGTAACAGTAGGTCAGTTCAGCCATATGTTGTTTATACTTGTCCATTTTGCAAAGGGTTTTATCCAAAGCAACAGCTGGGGGAAACAAAATAAAAGTCCAAGCATCTGAATGCGTAAGAGCTGACAGTGATATCATCTAACCATCTACCCCACGAAATAAATTAAATAAAACTTGCTGGAGCACATTTTAGGACGATTTTCGAAATAAATGCTTGCACATATGATTGTTACAAACATTTAATAACAAATGTGAGTGTTTCTTTCAACTTTGAAATAGAGATATAAATTGTGCTAAATGTAAACTTGTCATGAGACCACAAGCATAACCCCAAGGTTTGTTGGGTAGCAAGTGTTCTCTCAATTCGTGCCTGTAACAATATAAAATGCTCCTTAAAATCATGATGTTCAGGAGAATGGAACAGTGAATTGCATAAATTATTAAAATCCAGTACCTTTTATTTAGGAGTCTTGGGTTCATTTTAAATGCAAATACTTTATACTTTTATTCATGTTAAAATGCAAAAGGAGAACATTTACTAAAGTAATATTTAAACAGGGAATTTGTCTATTGCTTCATTGTACTAATTGAACAGGAAACACTTAACACCTAATTATATCACTCCTGAACATCCTCCTTATTTAGCTCATCAACAACAAGAAGAAAAAAAAGATGAGCTGCTTGGTTTTATTTATGCCCCTAAATCTGTGCTTAAAGTGTTGACTGTCAAGAGTATTCACAAGTTATTTGCAATAGATTTAAAAGTCTGTAAGTAGTTCCCTATGTCGAAACGGTTTGGGTGTTCACACTAAAATATTGTGTGTAATCAGTCAAAAATTGGACGCTGGCGGTTACCGGGGGGGTGACGTCACAACCAGGAATATAAAACGCATATGAGTGAGGGCAGCGGTAGCTTCTGTTTGTTCATGAAGCGCTCTGTGTGTTTGTGTTGTCTGTCAGATTGATTGTCAAAAGAATGATGAAAGCAAGCAAAAAATTTAAGCACACTTTCTGGCTGGGGGGGTTATGCACAGCTTGTGTGTTGCTTGCTTAGGAGCAGAGCATGCAAAGTCGGTTTTCAAAGGAGCTGACTGTTATAACTGTGCACGCATGTCGTCGCTCTCGCTCCCATCACACTGGGCACTCTACCAGGAGGGTGCCCCAGCTCCTTCCGGGTTTGGCCCTGATCTCGCCGAGGCAGAGCACCGTGCCAACTTCTGGGGTGCGTAGCTGGACCTTGCAGAGGGTTTCAAGACGTGCATGTCCCCATGTTCAACCTCACCTGCTCGGTCCAGCACTTGCTCGCAGGGTTCAGGAGCATGCCTCTTGGCGTATTCTTCCCTCTGCGATAAGGAAGACAAATTAACTTGGCCAACTCATGAGCAGAAAGTGCTTTAATCTAGTAAATTAGATTATTGCTTTCTGACACCTGTGTCACAACCTCCACGTCGGGGTCTTCCTTTCTTCGTGGGTTAAACCTTTTTTTGGCCCGCCCCTTCACCCCAAGTTCTACTTTGTATTCTTAAATTAAGTGGCAAAAAGAACATGGTTATGAGTCCCTCCACACCATGGCGGTGCTGCAGGCATATCAGGCTGACCTGCTGCATGAATTGGATGTGGGAGGTGCAGCCATTTTGATGAGCTTCACCGTATGGCGGATCCAGCTCTCAAAGCCACTAAAGAGATCGCTAGGGCCATTGGCCGGGCTATGACTGCCCTGGTGTCCACAGAAAGTCACATGTGGCTTACTCTATCAAAAATATGTCTGATAGAGACAGGGCCATACTGCTGGACAACCCGCTAACCCCTTCTGGCCTCTAAGGCGACTCCGTAAGCTTGGTGGTCAAAAGGTTTTAGGACCCTTACCCTAACCCTCCCACGCCGCTCACATGGGTCTGCTCGGTGGGGGCATCCCGAACCACAATCCACCACCTCCCACTGGGAGGTGCAGAAACACAGTGTCGCGACTCTCTCTCCCCCTGTGAAGGATCCTGCAATGCGCTCGGCGTCGAAGCCATGTGAGGTGACAGATCTAAGGACTGTCATCTCTTAATAGGAAGAGTTCGATAAAAAAATGTCCTGACACAGGACTTTCTGGGGATCCGACTGCTCTGTCCCAGCCCCCTCAAGGACCTGGTCCATTAACCCTGCCACCCTCTGTGCTCCTTGGCATGCCCAGCTCCAGCGAGCTCTCTCCTTGGTCTCCATCCAGCATCGTTGTGATCCAGGAGATCTCGCCACCCCTAGAGCTGCCCTGGCTCTAGGCATACCAAAGGTAAGTCTCGAGAGACTGGTATCCCTAAGGCACTTTCTGGCAGCTTGGAAAGCTCTTCCAGATGTGTCTCAGTGGGTCCTGCACACTTTAGAGCAAGGCTACTCGATTCAGTTAGGGTCTCAGCCGCCCTGTTAGCTTGGGGTTCTTCCCTCCCTGGTGGGAAGTCAGCAGGCTCAGGTCATGGAACAGGAAGTAAACACTCTCCTGAGGAAGGAGGTCATCAATGTGGTCCCTCCATCAGAACAAAAGTCTGGGTTCTACAGCCGGTTCTTCATTGTTCCCAAAAAAGATGGAGGGTTGCGTTCTATCTTAGATTTATGTCAGCTCAACTGCTCTCTCATGAGATAAGATGCTGACACTCAAGCACGTTGCAGCACAAGCTCACAGGAAGTTCCAGAGTTTTTGTTCAAGGCCGAAGCTTACCAATACCGGGTTTGTTTGTTTGGCCTTTCCTCTCAGGCCTCAGAGGTCACCACGTGTTGGTCCGTACGGACAATAATGCAGTGGTCTGCACATCAACCCTAAAGGAGGTCTGCTTTTGCACCTCCATGCAGGCTGGTGCATCAGATCCTCTTTTGAGCACAGGGGAAACTCTTCTCTTTGAGAGACAACCTGTCGAGGCAGGGGTTGAGACCCAGGGTATGGTGACTCCACCACATCAGGTGGATGTGATGGAGCAGGTTGGGAGTAATTCGGAAAATAACAGGTAAATCTTTTCACATCTCTAAAGACTTTGCACTGTCCCCTTCTGGTTCTCCCTTACTCCTTTAGCCCCATCAGGGCTGGACGCCATGGTTTAGGCGTGGCTCACGATGCATCTGTATGCCTTCTACCCCCGTCATGCTGCTTCCAGGAGTTATAGAGAGAGTTCGCAGGGACAGAGTCCGTCTCCTCCTGGTAGCTCCGGAAGGTGGCCGAGCAAACCATGGTTCGCGGACCTGGTAGCTCTCCTTAAGCTCGCAGCATATTTCACCCCTGCCCAGAACTGTGGGGGCTGTGGCTGTGGCCCCCAAGGTGGTAGAGACAATTCTCCACTCCATAGCTCCCTCCATGGGGAGGTTGTATGCTCGTGATGTGAGCAGCACCAGCTGGATCCAATTCACTGCTCGGTTGGTTCAGTGCTGGATTTCCTTCAGGGACAGTTCACCAAGGGGTTGGCTCTTTCCACCCTAGTAGTCTATGCGTCAGCCATTTCGGCTTATCACGCCCCCCCGGCTGGGCAATCTCTGGGCAGAGACCCGATTGTAATGTGTTTCCTCTGCAGCACTCGGAGGCTAAGGCTCCCAGTACAACCTAAAATGCCTGGGTGGGACGTGGCCATCATTTTGGGGGTTCTGTCTGAGCCTCTAGCTAAAGCATATTGGAGGCACCTTTCAATCAAGACCGAGTTCTTGTTGCTTATTAGCTCTATCAAGAAGGTAGGGGACCTGCATACCCTTTCCGTGGCCCCCTCCTTCCTGGAGTTTACCACTGGTATGGCTAGTGCCTTCCTGCACCCCCGTATGGGTTACATCCCCAAGGTGCCTTGGTCGTCCCACGTCACGTAAGATTACAGGCATTCTATCCTTCTCCGTTCCAGGCCCCAGACCAGGAGAAACTGAACTGGCTCTGTCTGGTGTGCACACTGGACACTTACGACCACAGGACGGGTCCTTGGAGAATGACTGATCAGCTGCTTCTATGTCTTCTCTGGCCCTCCCAAGAGAAGCCTCCCTGATAATAAGCAAAGCAGGTAGATTTTTATGCTTTTACATCATCTTATGAGTCCTCTGGTCTCCCTGCTCCCTTTGGGGTCAGAGCTCACTCCACCCGAAGTATGGCTGCCTCAAAATCTTGGTCCTCTGGAGTTCCCCCTTCAAGACATATGTAACGCTGCGGGTTGGTCGACCCCGCTGACCTTTGGGCGGTTCTATAACCTAGACCACATTACCACTCCTGGCCACTCAGTCCTCCTCTAGCTGTGTTGATTGACACACACTAGGCAGAGACAGGTCAGTCTGGCATGATTGGACACTCGTTCCCAAAGCATTTTGACGCAGCTTGAATTCCCAAAAGGGAACGTCTCTAGGTCACATATGTAACCCTAGTTCCCTAGAGGAACGAGATGCTGCGTGTCTATGCCACACTTCCGGTGTCCCTGCAGCGCTTCCTTCTTCCTCACAGAAGCTGCCTCTGCCCTCACTCATATACATTTTATACTCCAGGTCGTGACATTACCCTACCGGGGATGGCCAGCATCCAATTTTTGACTGATTACACACATTATTTCAAAGCGTAAACACTCGGGCGCGTTCCCAAAGCATTTAGATGCAGCATCTAATTCCATCAGGGAACTATGGTTACATGCATACCCTATAGATGTTTTCATTGTATCTACACCTCAGCAGAGGTAAGGATACAAAATAATAAGAATAAACAGAATACAAAGAGTAACCACAGAGAATACTGGTTTGTGTCTAAAATGTAAGCCTTGAATATTTTTGCATCAATGTGCAGATGATTTAAAAACAGTAAGGAGTTGAGGTTTATGTGCTTCTTTAAGGTTGTGAAAATGTATGCAGGGCAAAAGAGTTTCATTTTACCACTGCAAAAATGTGTGCAAATTTTTTTTTTTACATTGGTATTATCGGGTGTCATTCACTCAAAAAACCCAGTGATCACGATGAAACATAAGTCTTTACTTATTCCATGTGCAAGTGGGTGAAATCTCATTTATAGGCAAGCATTAAGTCTTTGAACTACAAGGAGCTGGTCGAGTTAGCCCCAAAGAGAATTGTAAAATACAGTATCTGTACATTTCTTAATAAAAAAAAAAAAAAAAAAAAAAAAAAAACCTATTTTCAACCACTTTTTTAACANAAAAAAAAAAAAAACCCATATTTAACCCCCTTTTTAAAACAATTTTTTTCCCCTTGGAAATTTTTTTTTTTTTTTTTTTTTCATATTTATTCCATTCAATCAATTTTTCCAGAGGAAGTATAAAGATAAGAAAATATCAGCACAGAGTCTGGGAAAAAACACCACCACAGTAAACAGATGAAACTATTTTTGGTGTGTTTTCTCACAAACTGCAAAGAGAACGAATCTTCTCTGAATATGGATTTTATGAATAGAACCTTAATAATGAAACAAGCTCTCAAGGTAGCAAGATGCAGCCATAATTCTCTTATAAACATTTAATTGTATGCCTGGATATTGAGTGCAACTTTTTAATAAAGCACTAAGGAATCATGCATTATGCATCACTCTGAATTGGCAGATGTAAAAAATGGACAAATATAAGAAAGAATAGAATGCTAGAATACACTTTGGATTCTCTTTAGTTATAAGTTGAAAGTCCAGGGATTTGATGAGTTTATTTCCATGTTGTAGTTCTCAAGATATTACGGTGTAATCTGCACTGAAGTGAACATTGTTTCCCACAAGCCATTGCACCAGGTCACATGTTTGTTTCTGCATCATATCTATGTTTCACAATAATTAACTTTTGCAATCTTAGTTTTTCACTTGCCATTGTCGTTGTTTGTATTTATGGCCTTAGACTAAGGTTATAGTTTCATTGTTTTAGTTTTTTTTATGTTTCACATGTTTGCACAGGAATTCAATTAATTGGCAAGTGAAGGCAGATTTCTCGTTGTTCCATTACACAATACATGATAACAGTGTTGTGTATTTAACATATATATATATATATATATATATATATAGATACAATATTTAAACAAAATATTTGAATAACTGACTGTAATAATCCATATTTAGAAATGTATACTGCAAAATGAATATTTACTTTTGAAAATGAAACCTTATTACCTTTAAAGGTGGTGTTTTAACAACAAAATCTTATTTACTTTGTTTTGCTGCCAGACTTTCACATAATACTGTTTTAAATCATTTCTTTCAGTCTATTTGAAGTGCAGACAGTCCTTGGCAGCAGCGATATTAGTTGTGTTTGTTGAATTACGTTTCCTCTGAGCGAAGACTTCTCTTGTCCCGTTGATTGTCATTGGTGCGCCTGAGCGCTTTGTCTGACCAAAGTTGAAGAAGGAAGTGTAATTGAGAAATCAGCGGGTCCCTTCCATCTCCCTCAAAGCCATTCTCTTACATACTGTGTTCACAAACCCATCATCAGCTTAGTGGCTTAGTCGTATTTGTACTTGAAGATTGTATGGCTGCCGGCGCTGTCTTCTTATCCCGGCAGGGGCCGTGAGGGAAAGTGGCAAAGTTTTGGGTCTGGCATGCACAAAACATTCATCTATTTATGCTCGCTGTTCTTTGCTGAATTACTCAGATTGTGGTGATGGAGAACTCATTTAGGAAGAATAACCTCCGTGCACAATTTTGTCAAAATAGCTCTTCTTAGCTGTGCCTCCATTTACACAAAAGGTATTATTATATTATGTATGAAGTATTTTGATACATCAACATATGCAATGAGTTTAAAATAAAATGTGACTGTATGGATTATATCATAGCAAGGGGAATAAGATGTATATAAAGTATATGACACATCCAATGCAAAATGTATGCCAAATGTTTTTTTAAGTAATGAAACAATATATATTTATTTATTGAAAAATACATTGACCTTGTAATAAATGAATTAAATGATTATATGATATGATTATTTTTTTATAACCTTTGTTATCACTGTTGTAACTTTAATGATGGGGCATTCCAAAGATTTTAATTATAATTTTAAGAATGTATGCTTAGCTGTAATCTATGCATATACAGTTGTTGCTTTTTTATTATTATTATTTTTTATGAAAAAATAGAAGCTTAAAATATCTTGCAGCATTAGTATTTAAATACAAGTTCAAATGTGTCCAAGTCACCTTTTGCTGCAATAATAGCTTTAAGTCTTTTGGGGTACATATGTTTACACACACATTACACACATTGACAAAGTGGTTTAGGCCCAATCTTCTCAACAGATTTGCTACAGATTGTCCAGGTTTTCAATGTAGGTTGAGTGACTCTTATGAACTTAGATTTGTGTCAAAGATTCTTAACAGGAGTAAGATCAGTACATAAACTGGACCACTGGACATTTATATTTTTTGATCTTGAGCCACTCCTATGCTACTTTGGCCTTGTGCTTGATATCATTGTTTCTTTTTTTATTATTATTATTTTGTCCTCTTGCATAATCAAGGATTTTTTATTACTTTATCTTTAACTTCTGTGGAATGCTCTTCAATGTTAATTTTTTCTTCATACTCAAAGCCCTATCATTGATCTTTCAACAATGGGATTTTTTTGAGTAAATGTGATAACTTTGATGAAGCACAGGTAGATACCAATAGTTGAGTAATTATGTCCTTATTAAGGCAGTTTTTTACATCAGTGTAACCTGGCAAAAGTCACATATCAGATATTTAATCCTTATTCATGCCAGATATTTCTTTTATTTCCCTAAAATTTATTTACTAACAATAAGTGATTTTGAATTCCAGTGTTTTAAAATAAAATATTGAACAGAATTAAATTCCAGTGCACCATTTGTAATACAATGATATAAGAAAATTCGTCAGTGGTCTGAATACATTTGCATTCTTTAGTGAACCACTTATTACGGGTTACATTAGATTTTAAGGTAAAGGTAACACTACAGTGTTAAATGTTAAACTACAGTGTTTAAATGTTAAACACTAAGAGAATTATACGTGCAATTTAAACAATAGAAGTGAAAGGTAACACATATATTTCATATCATTATACTGTGAAACTACTTTTCAAAAATCTTGCACATATTTCACCATAATAACTATGGTTTCTCTGATTGCTGATGAACGAATAACTATAACACTTATTAGGTCATACAAATGTTGCTTTACACAAGCAATGGAAATAATCATTAATTTATTATTGGCAGAAATGTTTATATAATATAATAATAAAATTGCTAATTATTGATTATTATTATTATTATTATTATTATTATTATTATTATTTTGGCTCCATTAGGTGTGATAAACATACATCTGACATTAAGATCCACAAGAAATTTAAATATATACTTTATGTACATGTTATCAGTTTTCCTGGAGTACATTTATCTTGAAGACTTTTGTAACTATTTATATAGATAAAATAATGGGATGCTCTTACCTCAATAAATGATATAAGAACAAATGCATATCTGCATCTTACAGATTAATAACAGGTAATGGATAATATTTTGCCGTAGTCAAAATAACTGACTAAAGCCACTAAACCAACTGAGAGGTGTAAATTGAGAAAATAAAAATTTCTACTGTTAAATTCTGCTAAATGATCTTGTTTTGCTTGTACACCTGAATTACCTGTGAGTGGCAATAAGGTTTCTTATGGTTATAAACACTGTCTTAAGTATTGCACTACTTTCAAAAGTAAGATACCGCAAATATGGCAATTACAGGAATATGGATATACATGTTATGCCAAGTACTATTTGCAGTAAGGGCCTCAATTAAGAGCCTACAAGTGGCAACTTGGTGTGGAAGAATGGAAGAGCTTGACTGGCTGTAATTTTCTATTTAGGAGCATGTGTCACCAGATTTTAAATCTGGGAAATGTAAATCAGACCACTCCACAAAAACAGATTTATTTGTGCAAACACAAAGTGCAAAAAAAATAAAGAAAGAAAGAAAGAAAAAAAGAAAGAAAGAAAGAAAGAAAGAAAGAAAGAAAGAAAGAAAGAAATGAAGTATTATGATGTAAATCAGCATTTTATATATGTACACAAGGTGAATGTGGGAAACTTCAAACATTATGCACATGATGTTTTGTGCTTTATTATCTACAATCTGCAATAAACCAACTGCTCTGAATGCTTACACAGGCACATCAGAGGTCCCTCCTCCGTGTTAGCACTGGTCAGTACAGCCAAGGTAAGGGATTCTTTTTTAGATGTGCATGAGAAAAAGGAAGCTGCTGAGGTTGCTGAGTCTCAAATTCTCACGCAACGACTGCCCTAATCTTCTGATCGGAAAGATAAAATAGAAAGGCTTGTTTGCTGAAATTGAAAACAAATTTGCTTAAAGCATTCTAAGTCAGGAATTTAAACTGTACAGAGATGCACCCAGTTACCTGAAGAGGACAGAGCACAATGTTTGCAGATTAATAGTGTTGGACCTGCTGCTGAAGCAGTAGTAGATATAAAAATATCACAATACATTTTGTATTGAAAGGAAAAGCCAAAGGTTACTGAATGTTATCACAAAATGTCATTTAGCATATTGAATTCATGTCATTTATGTCGGGGTTCAAAACTCTGACAGAAATTGTTAAGTAAATACATGATCATTAAGAAAAATCTGAAGTAAACTAGGAAGGGAGCAGGAATGAGAAAAAATCACTGCTAGTAGTGCGGTGCAATTATTGATGTGCCGTGTAACACTCACAGAATGAACCACTAGTATAAAAACATATCAAAGTAATAAAGAAACTCTAACCTGAACAGGGATAAGAACACCATAAAAACAACAAAAACCATGGTAAGACAACCATAAGACAATGTGTGTGGTGCAAGTTCAGTCAAAATCCAAGTGCAAATTAACAAATAACATGATTCAGGGTAATGTATGATGGGAAACCTAATCTCTCTTGGCATAACCATGTCAAAATAAGGTCTTAAAACAAGGCACTATACAAAGTAACAGGAATTATACTATAAAATCATATAATAACGTGCAGATACAGATTTGTGTGTGTGTGTGGGTGTGTGTGTGTGTGTGTGTGTGTGTGTGTGTGTGTGTTTGTGTAAGTGTGATTTTCTCTGTGTGTTTGTGTATCATGGCTAAGGAAGATAATCTTATATTAATGAGTCAGACAATAATAGCCAAAATGGTGGGCTATTGTAAGATAAGGTTATAAAAGTGTCTCTTAAGTAATGCACTACTTTTAGTTGTAAGATAACAATAGATTATATTGTATATATATATATATATATATA